>JAOWLH010000032.1:1790000-2390000 GCA_027405865.1 Salix purpurea | reverse complement strand
CGACAATATTGCCAGTGTTCGATTCTCTGACTTTCTTTTCTAGCCACATCCAGCCATAAGCAATCAAGTTCTGGGCTCTTTTATTTCGAAGAAATAAATAAAAGGGAGAAAAAAACAGAGGAGCCATGCTGGTCGAATTTTCTTTTCGAAGGGCCCTCTTTCTCCAAGTGTGAATTTCATTTCTGTCACGTGTAATATATATAGAGTAAGCTCCCACGGGACAACGACAGGGTCGGGTCCACCATTTTTTTCAACCCCAAAAGATGACGACACCATGATCTCCATGTATATTCGTTTCTAAGCTAAACAGTCTCTAACACAAGCCTATGCACCATAAACCATTACAAAAAATCACATTTTTATTTTTATATACTATTTGCAGAGCAACACCGCCCTTGTGATGGTAATAACCTCAAACGTGAGACACGAGAGCCCTAAGCGATGATGAGAAAGCCTCACCAGATCAAGCCTTTTTGTCCCTGTTTGCCTTCCTGGACATGCCACGTAAGCTAGCTTTCAGTCTTCTGTGAAAGTTTCTGCACTGTTCTTTTCTTGGAATGAAAATCACGTCACCGACAGGCGCTGCTCCTTGCCTTTGGATCGATCCAATTTTTATGCCTTTTTTCCTCAGCAATTTTATTTTAATTATGTAATTAGTTTAGTGTACATTGCTTTCGAAGGAAAGGATCACATAAATGCTATAAAAATCCCAATTAATCATTTGTAGATTCCAATTTGAATCGAGGCAAGGACTTGTCGGTGCCGTGAAGTATAGTTACGGCCTGAAGGCCCACCTGAATTTAGTGGCCAGAGACAGGCGTGTTATCACGTCCACAGAACTGAATAAAAATATCAAAATGTTGCACGAAACAGTGACAAAATAATACGCATCTTGGGCTGCCGTTTAATTTCTTTTATCCTCCCTTGTTTTTAAATTCCAAGAACAAACAGGGGTGCGATTGAGTTTCAAGTGAAGCTCTAATAAGTCAATTTAAAAAAGTAAAGAAAAAGACCTATATATGTGTGTGTTGTTGGTGGGTTAACGATGTGATTTAGATGATTTACAGTGCACATTCCTGGATCTGGTCAAAGATGTTTTTTTTTTAAAAAGGGTAAGAGTGCACCATAAGTTAAGAATGCTGCCAAAACAACTATACCTTTCTCCTTTTTTTTTTTTTTAATTTTAAATTGGATCATGCAAACTATAGAGCAAGTACTTGTCTATAATCCCAAGTGTGTTGTGATTTTAAAAAATATGTTTAGTGAAAATTATTATGAATAATGTTATGTATGTGAAATAATAATAATAATAATAATAAAATCTCATTGGTAGAAAAAAAACAAGTTATTTTATTTTCTACAAAATCAAGATTTGAAAGGTCCATAAAACCAATATAAATTATCATTTTCAATACTCAGATTTTTAATGCATGTTTATTTCTGAGAAAAAAAATATATTTTTAATTAAATTTGTTTTTGTTATTTTGTATGTTTCATAGCTAGTTTTCTCTCTCTGTCTAATTAAAATATATTTTTTATTTTATTGAATATTATAAGGGGGTTTTATATATATAAAGAATTATAACAACATCTTGAAAAGTGAGACATGAATAAATAAAATAAAATATTATAATTTTTTTCACCCGACTACAATACCATTGGTTTTTGCAGATCTTGACTTATAACAAATTTAATTATCCCCCACTTATATTTACATCAATTAATCATTTTTTGACCAGAATTGCCATGAAATAAAATAAAAATATTTTTAGAGTTTCCTTGATCAAATAATGAATTTAAAATTCATTATTCTTGTTCTATCTAGTAAATTGAAGCATTAAATAACTTAATTTAATACCAAATATTTAATCAGTCATCGGTTAAAAAACAAAGCAAGCAAAAAAGAAAAGAAAAGTACACACACTCCATGAGGCGATGCCGTATGAGCTTTAGCAAAAGAAGATTCCAAAATTAAGGGACCCAGAAAAGAGAGAGGAAAAATACCCATGACCAGGTGAAATTTTGCAAGGGTCAAAATCAAGTAATTTACAAATGACAATGAATCCGACGGTGACCTCGTATCTGCAAAATGAAAACAGGATTCTTTACATCAAATAAAATCCTTTCAGTGTGCGTTAGAACGGCAATTTTTGCTGAAAACCCTCTTTTATTTCTCCATCTAGAAAACGTTTTTGGTGGGTGTTTAGCATTGTAGTTATTTTTGCATTTTTTTTAAAAAGATTTTTATATGTGAAAAACATTTATTTTAATTCTATAAAACCAAATTCAAAGCGCAATTATTATATATAAATCCAAAACAAAAACAAAAAATAAGTTGATTATAAATTAAAAAACACACGCCAAGTATTCACTTACAAGGACATGGAAGCGGCCGCATCTAGAAAAACCTGGGGGTTACTGTCCGGTGAATGCCAATGACGGATACCAACTCGAATGGAAAGTGACACTCTTGCACATATAATTCTGCATGCAAATTTTGGCTCCCACTCCAATCCTAACCACACGATGTCTCAACTACATGATCCTGTGGCTGAAAGAGCGACTTCGCATCTACAAACTCCCATAAAGTCTCTCCGTCTTTCATTACACAATCATTTTTATTACAGCTTTTGTAATCGAACAACGTGGCTGTAGTAGAGTAAAACGGTGTTGTCACCAGATTCAACAAATGTTTGTTTTTTTAATTAAATATTTTGAAATTTTTATATTATTTTCATATATGGAAGTTAAAAATAATTTTTAAAAATAAAATAATATTATTTTAATATATTTTTAAACAAAAAATATTTTAAAAAATAACCTCAATCACACTCATAAATAGATATTAAAAACAAATAAAAAAAAAGTATTATAGATTTTAATGATTTTTAATTTTAAAATCTATAAAATTAATTAAGATGTATGCATATGAATTCAAGTATTAATTTTAATAATAAAAAAATAGTAGGTTGAAAGATTCATGATATATCAAAATAAAATTAGTAAGGGAAAATAAAATTAGTATTAACTTTCTATTTATGTGCAGAAAAAACTTGAAAAATCGAACGAATATCGTGTACCTCGTAAAGGAAACATACACGAACAAGCAAAAATAATAATAATAAAATTCATGATATATCAAAAATAATAAAAAACATTATCACCTAGCATTTATTATACCTATATATTTATTTAGAGTGGGCCTAAGAGAATAACCAGTAAGATGTCACTATTTACAATTATAATGTTATTTTTTATACAATGAAACATCCCAATTCTTTTCATGTAAAATGTTTTCCATTTCTAAAACATTTTTCACAAAATAAGCACCCACTATAGTACGTTAGTGCTTGGTTAGTGATTTTGAAATTATTATTTTTATTAAAAAAATCACAGAATTTTAAGTGATTTTCAAGTCGATATTTGTTTCATGTGTTTTTTTTATAATTGTAATGCACTGATATTTAAAATATATAAAAAATTCTTTTTTTTTTTTATTCTTCAATTTGTTTTAAAAAATTACCATCCACCATGCGACTACCCACACGCTAATCTACAATGCCCCACAGATACCCAAACACTCATAGTTGATTAGTCAAAAAGTCAACAAACAACCATGTATAATATAACAGAACTCCCAAAAATAATTAAAATTAAATCCTCACAAGCAGCAGGCCATGTCGACTGAAAGAAAGGACAGAATAGTAATTTCAAGAGAAACTGTCGGTCTCTAACCCAGGTTAAAATTAACCAGAGCTTAAGATACGGGCATCTCGTGAGTTCTCTGCGAGAGCGTCGGTGACTCGCCCTCGAGTTAACTCTTTCAATTTCTTTCCTTTTTTTTTTTTGTTTTTTTTTAAAGAAAGAGAAAATGAATAAATAATTGACAGAAGGAAAAATAATTGATATAAAAAACAGGGAAGACAAAGCCCCCATACCCCCAAATTAAGAGAAGGAGAGGGGGAAAAAAACACAGGGAGAGAAGAAGACGAGGTGAGTACTAAGGAATGGGAGATTCAAGCGACTCAGTCTCCATTGACATGGAGACGCCTTCTCGCAGTGGAAAGGTACATTCCCAATTTTATATTTTCTTTTCTTTCCCTTAATTCTTTTTTTCCTTTTGCTTTCTTGAAACTTGTTTGGTTTCTGAGAAAATGTGGGACAAGGAAAGAAATCCTGACAAGGTTTTTTTTTCAGTTTTCTTTTTCCTGTTTCTTTTTAATAATGTGGAAATTAATTAAATCTTGAAGATTTCCGTTTCCGTTTCCGGGTTCTTGGTTTGTTGAACATTGAACAATAAAGGATTTTTTTTTGTTTGATTCCTGGATTAATAAATGATAATTATGTGAAGACCTGCATTTGGCTAATTGAGTAATGATTATATGCCAAATGGGCAGATTAGTTAAGGTTTGTGTTTGAAAAAGAAGTGATGCACATGGAAGTTTTTATCTGCTTGTAGAATATACTTAACTTGGGCATGTCTAAAATTTGTTTTTTTTTCTTGGATTAAGTGAGAGGTAAAAGAAGGTGGTCCTTTTTTTTTTCTTTTTTTTTTATCAAAGGTTTACCTTTTGAATGCTCTGTATCTGCTTAGAAAAGGGTTTTGGTTGGTTTATGCATTGAACTATTTTTTTTATCAAATTCGATGACCCTGAAATTATGAAGTTAGTGTTTTGCTTTTATGAATTGATTTGTTTTTTGAGTGTTTAGTTGACTGAATTTCAATTTTGAAACGTGGTCGCAGGAGTATGTTGTTGAAACTTGCAGTGGTTATGTGTCGGTTTCTGTATATGGAGACCAAGACAAGCCGGCTCTTGTCACTTATCCTGATTTAGCTCTAAATCGTAAGTAAACAGGGATTGTATATTTCATTTCATTTTTTTCGCCTGTCCTGCTGATAATAGATATTTGATTTTGTGCATATGTGACTTTGCATTGCTTTGTTCGCATTCAACCCCTCAAGTTTTAATTAAATGGCATTTGGCATATGTCGAAGCAGCTTTTGTTTTGAAAAATACGTGTTGGGAAATAGATCAAGTTGTCCGATAATGGGGGAACTTATAGAGATTTATTTCCATGTCTCATTAAAATATTTGCTTCTAAGCTCACAGAAGCAACTTGAATGAAAATTCACACATTGCGGATTACGAACTGAAGACGGAGGTGGTTTTTTTATTTTTACTAGTTCTATCAGTTCATGATTCTTAAGATACCATAGACTTTACCGAGCTTTTCTTTTTTCTGGAGACACGCTGTCAAGTGTCAACCATGCTCTAACTTAAACTTCTTTCTATGCACCCTGTAAGCAGATATTTCTTGTTTTCAAGGATTGTTCTTTTGTCCTGAAGCATGCTCGTTGCTCCTTCACAACTTTTGCATATATCACATCAGTCCTCCTGGGCATGAGGTTTGTAGCTTGACCACTGATTGCATCTCTTGGTTCTGAACATGTTGCATGCCCACAATGCTCTAATTTCTGGTTCTGTGGAATGCTATGCTTCCCCTGTGTTTCTCACGTGGCACTTTCTTCAAGAGTTATTGCAGTTGGGAGCTGCCACAATTAGCCCTGATGACCCTTTGCTTTCTGCTGATGACTTGGCAGACCAAATTGCTGATGTTCTCAATTATTTCGGGTAAGCATGCGTCATTAGACATGCATAAAAGTCTCTTTAGATGGCCTAACCAGGCATAGCATTGCATGCTCAGAAGGCCTCAACCATCTCCTCTTGTAGACCATAGACATTTTTGTTTCTTTATTCAGTATACGGTGGGGAATAACCTCTCTAACTCCCCCTTTTTTCTCGTTGTCACATTTCTTTTCTTTTTCAGACTTGATGCAGTGATGTGTATGGGGGTTACTGCTGGAGCTTACATTCTTACCTTATTTGCTGTATGCTTTCCTCCTTGGCGTGGTTCACAGGATTTTCTACTTGATGATTCTAAGTTCTGTATTGACCTGGTATTTAATGGTGTTTTTTATTTTGCTTTGGCCACAGATGAAATACAGACAACGTGTCCTTGGCTTGATACTTATTTCCCCTCTATGCAATGCACCCTCTTGGACAGAATGGCTGTATAACAAGGTTTCTTATTCGTGTAACAGTTTTTTTTTTGTGATCTGCTGGAAGTCAAGTTATACTATTTTCATTCTTATTCTTACGAGTTCTTAATTTACTTGCAGGTCTTGTCTAATTTACTATACTATTATGGCATGTGTGGAGTGGTGAAGGAATTATTGCTTAAGCGTTTTTTCAGCAAGGTATTCTTGTGCTTTTAGGTCATAAATTAAGTCTATCCACAATTGTTTTGGTTGGATGATTTGATTCTAATGATGTAGCAGGAAGCTCGTGGTAGTGCTCAAGTACCAGAATCAGATGTAGTCCAGGCCTGCAGAAGAGTTAGTCATCAGCCTTACTTATTTATCTGTTTATTCATTTTCTGATTCCATTCATACAACCAGAACTTGAAATCAACTGATAAATTGCAGTCGAGAATCAATACTCACCTAACCTGATGCGTGTGCTTTTTTTACAGTTGCTGGATGAGAGGCAGGGTTTAAATGTGTGGCGATTTCATGAAGCAATGAACGGGTAATGCCTTCTCTCCTTTTAGTTTTTTCTTGCATTTTCACCCATCACACAAACCCTTTTGTATTTTTTGAGTATTGTTTTTTGATGTCATGGGGAACTACTTTGTGTTCATAATGCCCATAGATATGCCAAATACATGCTATGCAATGCAACTCAAGCTCGTTATTCATTGGTTTCTTGCAGGAGACGAGACATTAGTGATGGATTGAGAAAACTACGCTGTCGCTCTCTAATATTCGTTGGCGAGAACTCTCCGTTCCACTCTGAGGCTCTTGAAATGACCTCAAAACTTGACAGAAGATGTAGTGCCTTAGTTGAGGTATGCATTACAGGTCTATTTGCATCACTTTTAAAATTTGGTCTGTGTGTGCACCCAGGACTCTGGAATCAACGTTTTATTTATTGAAACTATTCCCTACAGGTTCAGGCATGTGGTTCAATGGTGACTGAGGAGCAGCCCCATGCCATGTTAATACCGCTGGAATACTTTTTCATGGGATACGGCATGTACAGGCCACCTAGGTTAAGTGTTAGTCCAAGAAGCCCTCTGAGTCCGATTTGCATCTCGCCAGAGCTTCTATCACCAGAAAGCATGGGTTTGAAGTTAAAACCAATAAAAACACGCATGTCTCTAGAAGTGTAAAAGGGATATGAATGGCTGCTGGGGACACGGAGCGAATGCTTTTTGTAATCTATTTATTGGAGGAGTTTATAATTTCTTTGATTGGTTGGGATTATAAATGTTGGAGGATTGCTAGAAGATTGTAGATAGAAGTTAAAAGAAGAGGAAAGATACAAGGGGAAAAAATATTTAGAAGGAAAGCAGATGTTGCCATTCTTTTATTTGTATCATAAACGTTAGTCGAGGCTGAGAGGAGGGAGGGGGTCTCGCTGTAAATCCTTGAAATAATTTTTTTTACACTGATAAGCAAATAATGATAGTGACAATAAAGGTTGGGCGTTGTTGAACTTGCATTGTCACAGGTTATAAAGTATGCATATTTCTTCTCGTTGGGTTCCATGTCAATTCAGTCATGTCTTTCGCATTAAGGCAAGAGAGCGAACTTTTTGGCAGGTTTTTAATCCTCAGCTATTTATTTTTGTAATTTAAGCTTGCTGATGCAGTGACTAGTCGAAAGTCCCTTTCCTATCAAAGATGGTATTGAATGAACTCAACGATAACATGATGGGAACCCTTTTGGAACTTTTATGTTTCCTCCAGCTTGATAACTGCGACAAGACCTGGGCACCAGTGGATTTCCTTCAAAATTATCTATCGTGCGAGGGCCAGATACAGTGTTAAGTGCCGTCATCTCTTGTATTGTGACTTGAAAAGTAGAATGAGTGGTTGACTGTAGCCAGAATTGCAAGGTAATATAGTGAGTGGTGGCAGCAGGAGATTCTTGCAGCACTAGGTATTATTCTTGTCTGGCCAAGCTGGATATTGGGTGGTTGCCTTTTGGCATAGAAAATGGAATCACAGCCGGCCATGTTTTATGTTGATTCAATGAAATGTGCAGGATGGTGGGGCTCTCCGATCACTCCTGGCAAACGGGGTGGTTGAGGGCGCTTCTACTGCCTGTGTGGGTGGTGGCTCAAGACATCAATCGTTCATGTCACTTTCCAATTTTCAAGGAAATCACGATGATAAACTTGTCATTAGCAAAGTCACTTCTAAGAAAATCGTTAGCAAAATATGGGTATCTTGATGATTTTGTTATGGGTATTTGACAGAAGTGTTTCCCTTGTAAAAACTTAAAAAAATGCATTTCCTGAGAATAGAGTTTACTTATATCCAAATAAACAATAAAGTAGACGACGATCCATATCTCCTACGTAGCATTATACTTGTCGGAAACTAGGCACAACGCAAAATATTGCAGCAAGAAATTCTACAATTATTCCAAGAAAAGCCAGCCTCAATTTTGACTCATGCGTTGCAGGGTGAACTTAAACTTAAGGTCCAATTAACTTTTAATAACTTAAAAGTTGACTTGTGCGTTACAGGGTACTCCATGAAAGTGTCCAGGTAAAACAAACATCAAGCAGACGCTGGCTCTTAGTTTATATCCCAGTAAGAAATCAAGACAGATGATTGTTAACACAGAATCTCCATTCATAAGGTCAACAAAATCAGCTTGCAATTATATTACAAATTACACAATTGCAGGTTCTTGATCATGTGCAGGTATTAAATAATGATAAGAGACATAGTTTTTTACACTCTCTCTCTCTCTCTCTCTCTCTCTCTATATATATATATATATTCATGTGGCATAAGTCAAAGTCAAATGAACACTGCATATAGTCTGGTCTGCAACAATAGAAGATTGGGTCTGGCATGTCCAAAGCATACAAAATAATTCCACTTAATTATCCAGGCTGATGGAAAACTAATACTAACAATACATGATTAAATTGTTAACCCCAAAACTGTGGAACATTTATATACTATTATATCCAGTTGTGGATGCCTTCTTTTTTACATCTATTAAATAATAGTAATTAACAAGTGGTTCTGTATGCCATTACCATGTCTAGTTTTTACTCCCCCCTCTCTAATTCACATTAAATCTTGGATTGCTGATGCTAATCTGGCCTCTGTGATTACTGTAGGTTCCCTCCTCGATTTGGAGCGCCTGTCTTCTGTTCATCTCAGCGTACATTTCCTCTATCAGCGGTTTCCATAGACGAACACGAGCATTTATAAACCAATTGGATACCTGTTCATTTCCGGAATTTTGTAAGAGAATTATGAGAACTTGGGGGGGAGGAAATTTAATAATATCAAATGACTAAAACACAAGGTATTCATAAAATTCTTGAAATATTCTAGCCGGCTGTATAATCTTTATGTACCTGGCTTCTTGTTAGTCCACTTTTTACTGCTAGCAAATGCTTTTCTGCATCTTTAGGGTACCTGAAAGACATCGAGCATATAACAACTCACTTTTGACGCATGATTGTCAAACCTGGCTTATGATGCATTTTACCAATAATAAAAGGCTCTTGAAAAGGTTGGTTAGGAGAAAAGAGCTCACGGATGAAGAAAGTTTTGAAACATCCATGCACGCAGAACTGAGACAGATCTTTCTGGCAGTCCTCTTTGGGGCCTCCACAGTGGATGATCTTTTTTCTTCAGCTGCTGTAGAGTCCATTGCTTCTGTAAGTAGGAACTTTCAAAAGATCCTTCCATGTCTCTGGTGTCTCCACTATCTAACTGAGCTCCCAATGCTAGGATTTGGTTGCTAATCCTATCCCTAAGGCGTTTGCACAAGAAAGAGATTGTTTGGAGAGCAAAACGAGTGTGAATCTGTGGGTCCAACTCAGTTGCAGCATGGAATGCTGATATAACCGTGTGTATTTCATCCAAGCATTGGCTATATCGTTCATCAACCTGGGCAAACAATAATACAGGGTGCGTTATTCATGCAAATATGTTAATGTCCAACAAACCCAGACATGGTAACAAGAGAAAGCTAGCAAGCTTTAGCCATGCAAGCAAATTATCAATTGCAGCTTGTTTGCATGGCATGTATACTCAAAGGGTTATAATGAAAAAGTAAGGAGTTACTATCATCATTTCAATTAGAAGCACGATTCATAATTATGCTAGAATTACGACTTCTTAATTAGCCAGTACCAATATTTAAATCGACATACCACTTGTAGGAGGGTTAGCAATTGTGTTCTCTTTGCTTCTAGTGCCCGTTTCTGTAGTGCTGGATCCATTGGAACTTCAAATCTACCATTCACACCAGGAGATTCATCAGAGCCCATCAACAGCATACCTCCTTCAGTAGGGTAACTTGGAGAGAATGGTGTGCCTGCTCCAGTCTTGAACCAAGCAGTAGAAGAGCTTATCTGGTCTACATTCTCTAGAGAATAGCTTGCAATTTTAGCAAGTATTTCCTGTATTACATGAAGATATCTGGATCCTACTATTACTTGTGAGAATTGACCGGCTTTGTAAGAATTGCAACCCAAAGAAAGCTCCTTGCTGCTACAAGAAGTTTGAGCAGCGCCTAACCTTGTTTCTTTCAAGCAATGGCATGTTACATGATTACAACTTATCTCTGAACATCGATCTGGGACACTTCTCCTATCTATGATAGATGGCTGGGATGTGGCAAGACTTAAAGAGAGCTCGTTAGTAGGTTTACCAGATGCAAAAGGGTCACCTGAACTCACATTCACACCATTTGGCTCTATCCAGCTATTCAGCTGCAGGCTTCCAATGGATGAATATGGTTGAAATCCTGCTCTTACAGGTGTTCGTCCAAGCTCTACAGGAGCAGGGAACCTGTCAATATCCTCCTTACCAGTCAAGTTACCAAACACTTCACCACATCCATAATTCAAAGATGACGCAAATGAAGAGCTCAAAGCATTGGCGCAGTCATTTGAAACAAAAGACCTGAAATCATCCAAAGGGTAGCTTGAGGGTCCTGAAATTGCCAAGTTGTTCAGATTTTCTTGAAGACCACTTCTTGTGGCTAAAAGAGTAGCAATTGCAGAACTAGAAATAGCTGTTCCACCCCCAAATTGCTCATCAAACGAAGTGTTACTAATAGAACGTGGACAGCCAGGTAAAGCATCTCCCGATAAATTCCTTCCAAGAGATGTAACAAATGCCTCTGAGTTCATAACTGAAGATCGATTGGAAATGTGAAAGCTTGCAGGAAGATCACTGATAGGTTCTCCTTGCAATGCCGGAAGCATGGTAAATCCACCCACTGTCTGACTATGGTTGTTTAGGTTGAATGAATCAAATTGGACAGGTGAGTTTGGGGCTCTCTGTGATGATCGATCTGTGGCAACAGAATTCCTTCCTGGCACATCTATTGGAACACCAAACAAACCATTCTCCATGATATCGTGCATTAATCAACTCACATGGCAAGAGGCACAAATAACTTCAAAATCAGCTGAATGTTTCACTTGTATGTTAGGCCACTTTCACTTGCAAAACACGTTCTTGGCACCTGTGGTGAACTCTATTCACTAACATGCTTTCTGCAGCCGGTTCTATGTTGTTCTTGCTGGCAATCTCTTCAAGTTTTTAATTTCTGATGTGAAGGAAAATTTCAATGATTTGAAAAGGTCAGAGCACACCTGATGTAAACCATAGAACCACAATAGGAAATTAAAACAATGATAAAATGTAAACAGACAAAAAAAAAATTGTGAAACACAAGCAATATCTGGCTGTGAGATTGCAGATTTCTTTGCATTATTTATCTCATTTGGAAACCATATCAGAATATCAAGAGGGCACACAAAAGCAGACTTGGCCTACCGATAGCTTTCTTAAGTGAAGGCCCGAGTTCCAGTGACAACAATTTCTTGTGTTATAACAATGTAATGTAGGAGGGCTATCCTTCATTGTGTAGTCCTTGGTTCATTGGAAAGTGCATGAAGATTCCAGCAGAGTTCGTCGTTTTAATATCGATGAAATTAAATTATCTTTCATTTCTCACACGCATAAAAGTAAATCAATGACAACTCTCAATCTTCCATCCACAGACTCGCACATAGAGACAAGATGAAGATAATGTTTAAAGTCTACTAAATTATCTTTGGCCTCAACTCGTTTATTCTCCTTGGAAAAAAAAATCACTCTTTCTTTCGAGTCACAGTTTGAATGAAGCAACAGCCAGCCATTACAACACGTGAAGGAAGACCTTCATATATAATTTTGTTCAGATATTTTTGACCTAGGGCTGTTGAGTTTACAGTTTAGTAGTAGAGCCATCACAGCCCAAAATGGGCATAGCCTAGTTGTATACAGGTGAAAATGCTTTCATGAATTTTCAACAATATTAAGAATGTTGTGGAAATAACCTCTCTCGACATGTAAATTGTAAGCTATAGGAGAAATTTTAGATGTGCGTACTTTAAGCTTCCAAAGCTCTTGAGCACTGTTATTCGAGTAAAAGCACAGGTGGGAGATGGATGCAAAGACCATGTAACTAAAGCCCCACCCTTCTGTATTTTGAACACCAAAATGGCATCCGAGGAAAGCAGTGGAGAAAAAAACCTAAAGAACTCTGCACAAGCATGCTAAAAAAGTTGAAATCAGGAGCAAAACTAACGCTCGAACTTGTCTTGAACTCATGCATGGACATAGCATGAGTGCTGGAATTCTAAAAAGGAAGGCATGTGAAAATGAGCAACCTTCTTGTCATTTGCTGAACAGCGATCACCCAACAAGAGCAACTCCTGGGGATACAATGTTGTCCAGAATACCTAACAGACAACAAAATAATGAGATAAGAATTTTCATGCAGATTCATGGGATTTCCCAAATCAGACATAAGAATTTTGTTATACTCACAAGACAAAGTGGAATGTTACTACACTGGTTGACGCAATATGCAGGTTACCTCAAAAGAACCCCAAACAAGCTACAATCAAAAGCCACAACAATCCTATGAAATCATTGGTTTCTCTTTCTCCATGAAAGAGCATGATCAACAGCTAGAAAATGGTGGTAACGTTTGTAAGGTAAAGGAAAAGAAAAGACAAACAGGTACTCATGCATTAACCCCGCCTTCTCCGAGCATTAAAAGATTCAGAAAAGGAGGGGGGTTTTCTTTAAGAACCCAAAACCAAGAAACTGAGATTCAGATTTTCAGTCATTCATGATTTTTCTCTCACCTCAGCCCTTGATTTTAAAAGCTGATAAACACATATGGGTGTTGAAAATAAAGGACAGAGAATTCAGAAAACCCACTAAAAAACAAGGAACAGGGTACCAAAAAGCCAAAAAGAGCTTCTGCAGTGGAGTGAGAGATGCATGAAACGTACCCGACGCTAGCTGGAGAGAGAAGAGCCACACAAGAGTAAAAACAAGGACTGGAGGGAGGGAGGGAGGGAGGGAGGGAGGTTCTCTTTAGTGCAGTGTCACTCATTTCTCTTGCAGGCTTTTGCGGGCCCATTATTTCCCTCTCTTGGTCATCCTCACCACCTTTCATTATCTGCTTCTCTGCAATCATCACAATCAAAATATCTGGATTCTCTCTGCTGCAGCTCCTGTTCATGGCAGGTCCTGCACACCAATTTTCAGAGGAAGCCCTTCGCTATTTTAAAACAAGAAAGGTAATGTGATGAGAAATGAGAGTGGCATTTTTATATTTCTCTCCATAATCTTAGAAACTAAAGGTTGAAGGCAAGCGTGCTGTGCTGTAATTCTGTAATGTTTAGAAAAGAAAAGGGCAAAAACACTGTTCTAGGCTTTTTAGCAGTGTACTCTACAAGAAATGGTGATGCAAGCAAAACCAAAAATGATGAGAAAATCTAGCAAGGAGATCTTTGACATATTTATTGAAGCAATTACAAGCCCTATCTGCCTGTTTCCTTGTTGGATTTCCACGTGGGGCTCACCCTACTGTACCAGTGATAATTACATTTATGATCACATCTCTATCATCATCTATATATCTGCATGGGATGGAAGGTGGTGATCATGATGATGATCATGATGTAACACTGGTATCAGGTGATTATCTTTTTCAATCTTTGCATGATCGTTGGATCATGATCAAATTGTACTTCAAGTAACTCGAGATTCATCGAATCTATGCTGTACAGTGATGGGATCGATCGGCTTATAATTTGTGCTTATCATTATATTTTAGAAAAATGTTTCTTTAAATATATGTTATTTTTTATATATATTTTTAAATTATTTGAGCTATATCAAAAATAATTTTAAGAAAATAAAAAAATATTATTTTAATATAATTTTAAAAATATATATTTAAAAAAAAAACAACAGCTAAGACTTCAAATCATCACTAAATTAATCATTCCATTGTGCAGGTACATATTTTTAAATAAAAATATTAATATCATGAGCTTTTTCAATAAAAATTTTCATATTAAATTCTAAAAACAAGTACACGCATAGAGATTTATTTGTATTCATGAATAACAAAAAAAAAATATTATTAATATCTAAACCGAACTTTTATCATCAAGTCAATTATTTTGGTAACCTGAATTAATATTAATGATATTTTTTTCTATTTTCAGAATATGATAATTTCTCTTCTCTCTCAAATAATAAATTAAAAAAATAAAAATATTTTTTTATACTAAAATTAAATTGAGAAAATATCAAAGATTGAATATGTATAGTTTGTAAAGTATAAGGACTAGATTAAGTTTCTGTTTAAACTTTAAAACTATCACATATTCATGTCGTCTTTTCTAGTTTTCTTATCTTATAATCTTATCTATAGAGTATCACTTTAATTAATTGTCATTAAATGTAGGAGCAAAAAACATAATCATGCAAAAAGCATTAAAAATAGAATTAAACATTAAATTCACAGTAAAATATACGGGGATAAACAATACACACACACCTTTTAATATACTGTATAAACAATATACAGTCCCCGTATATATTACTGTGACAGTTTGAGTATAATTAAGGTTGGCAGCTAGAAAAGAAACTCTGGTCAGATCCCTCGTTTTTGTTTTTTGAAGTGATCTTGTTGCTATCATAGTTATTTCCACCCTCTTCGCCTTTAAGTCCAGTTGATTATTATTTACACACACGTGCACTGACTTCAGAAACAATCAAAACTTCTAATTTATATTGAATTATTAATTGATATTTTCCATATCCTGCCATGTTAATTAAAAAATATATGTTTTTATTTTTAAAATAAACATTTTATTATATTCAAATGATTATTTTAATATATTATTAAATAAAAAATATTTTAGAAAGCAACTTCTATCACACTCATATAAATACACACATAAAAGTTGTACTAAAACATATAACAAAAAACGTTTTATTAAGAAAATCGTTAAATATATATATATATATATATAAAAAAATATACATACCCGTGCTATGTTGCATGTTATATTATTATTTTCTCTAGCAAATTATACCTGAGATCGTTTTTTTTTTTATAAAAAAAAAACAACAACATAAACAACCCCATAAAAAGGCCATGGAATCCATTAAAAAAAAACTAAATAAAACTATATGTATATATCTATCTATCTATCTATCTATATATATATCAATCATTATTATCTTTTCAAATCCAAAACCGTAGTTATTACATCAAAATCATTGTATTTGAAAAAACAGTAAACTTTTATTTTCAATCAATAAATATTGAATGATTGATCTGGAAAAAAAATACAAAAAATATTATAATAATAAAAATAATAAATCAAAATCATTGTATTTGAAAAAACAGTAAACTTTTATTTTCAATCAATAAAATATTGAATGATTGATCTGGAAAAAAATAAAAATAAAAATAAAATTATAATAATAAAATTAACAAAAATTTAGAGTACATAATAAAAAACAATGTTTGAATTTGGATGAGGTGTTTCTTTGACTTTTTGCATTATGATATCCCTTAAAGCTGAACTGTTTCTCTTCGGTCGGAATGGGCATTTGCAGCTATCCTTGCACTATAGTTTTAAAAAAATTGTACATATTACCTATCATTAATCCTTTTTGACACGTGTTTAGATTCTTTTTCCCTTGAGTTTCTCCATTTATATGTTGTAAAATCATACTCATGACTGTGCATTTAATGTAAGGATTTTGGTCTTCTGGTAAATGTTGATTTGATCTATAGTTTGATTACAGTACTGTGTTTGGTTCGTGCATTCATTTGTTTCTGTCACGTGTAAGAAATACGCAGACAACAAATACTTGTTCTTCAAATAATGATGACTTGCTGGTCCAGATTGAACTGAACCAATTTAGACCATCTTTGTAAATGTGGGTAAATTTTGTTTTGTTTGAAAATGTATTAAATTAGTTTTTTTAAAATACTTTTAACATTGAAATAATCTAAAATTAGTTTTTTTTTAAAAAAAAATTACTTTTAACACTGAAATAATTTAAAAATATATAAAAAAATCAAATTCTTTTTAAAAACATTGTCAAAACAATCGTTTAAAATTCTGCAGCGGAATCAGTTTACTGATGATTCTAATATAATAATAATTCTTAGCTGTATAGATATTTCTACCAGTACACAAGTGTTTGCTTTACAAATTTCTTTCATGTATAAGAATGTCTGATGAAATTCAAGGATTATTCATTGGTCTGTTCACTCTTCCCAGCATTTTTTTTCTTCTGGTTCGCCTGGATTCTTGTATAGTCTTTCACTGGTTTGGAACAAGGGCTCTGTCAATTTCTTTTCTTTAATGGGGTTTGCAGGGTCTGCTATCATAAACTTTTGATTCTACAGTCTCTCTCTAGTTTGGAACAACGTGAGCCTCTCCATCTGTTAATTTACATTTTTTTTCTTTTCTTTTTATTTAATGGGTATTGTATGTTGGATCAATCCTGTTGAGTTTATATTAAAATAATTACATGTTTGTTGATTGTCAAATAAAAAAAAGTCTAATTAAAAATAATATGTTAAATATTTTTAAGCAATTAAATTTTTGATGTATCTAATAAGACTTAGATCTTTAATATTTGGAAATTAAAGAGTTATTTCTATTTAAGTGATGAGTTAAAATAGAAATACCAAGAAGCAAGAATATCAAAAGGTGAGAATATAAAAAAACATGAATGTTAAAGAGTAGCTTATTACCTATATATATATGGTTATGATCCACAGATTACACGTTATATTTCATTCTCGTTTTAGCATCTCATCATAAAAAAAAAAAAAAGATTATGGGAAAGAGAATTAAAGAACTCTAAAACAAAAGAATATGTTAATCTCGAAGGTAATTCACACGATTCAAGAAAGTGACTTTCGAATATGAATTCAAATATATTTTCATTTAATAATTAATGCATTCTTGATAATTTAACATAAACAGTTTTTATATATAATGAATTTCAAGTCGTAACTCTAAAATCATAAGCTGAACGTTAAAGTTGTCTTAGGACTTCAAAGATTAGGAGTGGGTATGGCATCTTGTTTTCTTATCAAATTTTATTTGAACACAGCTTTATATTTCTTCTCTTCTCTGTCTTCGCTGTAAACCATGATTTTTTAGGATTGTTATAATTGATGTATTCATCGTTACGATGTAAAAAAAAAAAAAAAAACAAAAAAAAATAGAGAATAAAAAAAGAAAATCACAATAAAGAGGGCCCAGAAGGTCTGCCAATTTGCTAACCCAATTACCCCTCGAAGCCCATAAATTCCATTTTCCGTGGTAGTGGGATTTTGTTTTCTAGCTACCGGGGATGTTCATTTAGCAGGTAAAAAATCATTTAGCGACCTTCGAAAAACTTATTGAAAATAAAAGGTAAGCCAATTATCGTAGTTGTTTTAGTCGTCGTGGGCGTATATATGCCTTCTATCGAAAATTAAATTAATAAAAAAGTATCGTAGTACGACGATTTCTGGCTTAGATAGAAATACAATGGATGGACATGATGCACCGATAGAATTACGACTTAGGGGGTGTTTGGAAAATATTTTTGAAAAAAATTGATTTTTTTTTAAATTAATTTGTTTTGGTATTTTTAGATCATTTTAATGTGTTAGTGTCAAAAATAATTTTTTTTTAAAAAAAAACATCATTTTAATGAATATTCACATGAAAAACACAATAAAAAACAACCGCATCCTCATTTTTAATCCATCACTAAAATAAACACCGTTTAATTTATTTATTTTTGGGCGTTAGGCCCCGATTCTTACAGGGGAAAAAAGTAAGTAAAAAGTACAGTAAAACAATCTTTAATTAAAATATCCATAAAAGTTTTGCAATCAAGTCGGGGTGATAGTTAATTAGCACGGAGAAAAGCAACAACTTGTTTTTTTGCTCGATACTTTCCCATGAAAAGGCTTCAAAATAAGTGTGAAAGATGCACTAATTAAAGAGAATTATCGGTTTCTAGGTCACATGTCCTCCAATGTTGCTCATGATCACAAGTGTCTATGTTCAAACTTTTTTATCTTTAATTTGCCCTTGCCGTTGAATCAAGGGTTGACATTGAAGCCACAATATAATAATAATAACATTGAAGCCACAATATAATAATAATAATAATAATAATAATAATAATAATAATAATAATAATAATAATAATAATAAACCAATCTTCTTACCAATAAACCTACAAACACAAAATCAATACGCTAGCTTTCTCCCTTTCGCAAATGCTTTCAATCATATGAATGGGGTCTCATAGACTCATAGTTCATATATATATATATATATATATATATATATCCAAAGCAACAGGCCCGTGTAGTATTAATATTTTTTGCTCTCACTTATTTGCAAGTAAACTTCAGTCTCGTACATCATTGACAAAGCCACAAATATGTCTGCCGTTTCTCCTATGAACAACTTCAACCTTGCTTTTGTATCAGAGTAGACGAAAACTGACAAGAAATTTATTATGATTAGCATATAATATTGCTCGAGACGAGAGATGTCACTGTACGTGTGCATACATGACATGAGGTCCCCTTATATATATATATATATATATATATATATAAACAAGAGATATATATCAGCACCAAATTGATATGGCAGTCCTTGGAAAACATGGAGGGCAAATTATGTTTCTAATTGCTAGTGCTACTTGCCTTGCCACTTCATGAAAAAACGTGTGCATATATATAAACTGAAACTCCATTTGATTTGCACTCTACTTTCTGCCATTGATTACTCAACATAGCTAGCTAGATTGCTTAGGTTAGTTGACAAAAGGAAAATTTGCAAGAGACGAAGAAAAAAGAGACGCTATGTTGTGAACTTTGGTTAACTTATTGAGTTGAAAATGATACCATTTTAAAACAATATATAGCCCATAACAATATAGCTGAATTACTTGCCTAATAAAACTAAAATACACGAACCGATTAAGATTTCAAATAGGAGAATATTTTTACCATGATAATCATCATCAGAAGAAAAGATCAATCACTAGAATCACTCATGTTCGTGCAGAGATGTAATGGCAACCACCGCCAGCTTTTGAAGATTCAACTTCACAACAGTGTCCACGAACATCTTTGTATCTTCGACTGTATTTCCGTCTGGTATGTCCACAATATAAGACTCCAAAACAACAGTGTAGGCCTTCCCTTCCTTGTTAAACTCATTAACTGAGGTCACAGACTTGTAATTTTTTAGCCTGTGCTCGCCCCCGACAACCCTAAAGCTTAAAATATGTTTCTCATCATCCAAGATCTCCAGCCTTTCAGTGCTCGTAGAAGCTGGAATCCCAGAAACCACCGTGACCTCTCTGATGCTGCCTACACCGCCATCACCAGCACTCATGTTGCAACCCTTGATGAAGTGCTTGTACTTTTGCGGGTTATCAAACCTGCGAACAAAAGGCCACACAACCTGAGCCGGCGCATCGATACGCTGGGTTATCAGGGACGTGCATGTGTTGGGTGCTGCCGCCCCAAACTTGTGGTATGTGTCAATCAAGGGCTTCAGCTCCGCATATTCTTCCTGGGTTAAGCCCTGTGGTGCTGGTGGGGCGCCGTGATTAGTATCCATGCGGGAAAGACTAGCTAGCTATAGCCAGGCCTTTTGTCTGAACACAAGATTTAGCATGCAAGAAGAAGAAATGAATTGAGGAGGGGGAGGAGGAAGAGAGCAAAGACACAGCAAATAAGGTGAATATATATACATATATTAAAGAGGTGGGCTTAGTTTCTTTTGTGTTTTTGACAGATGTGTCCTTAATTGGCTCAACAAACTTGTCAGGACCATGCTTTTGTCCTAACATAAAAAATTCGATTACATCCAGGTTAAGAGAATTAAGGGGTGGCCCTAGCCAGCATGACTATAAGAGGAAAGCGTGTGTTTAGCATGATAACTTTGTTCACTGCATCGAATTTACCTGCTCGATTGAGCTTTATATATCTCTTGGGAACATGACAAAAGACAATGCTCGAACATAAAGTTTTTGATCTTTTTCACATTTAACAACTAGACAAGAAGCAAGATCGATGGAAAGGTTCTGTCAGAAATATTTAATTATTTCTAATCACTAAAATAACGTATAGTAAGAAGGTGTGGCGTTTGGAACTTGCCCTATTGCACTAACCACTCAGATTTTGCTTGATCAATTATATATCAGCCCTCAAACCTAAAACCCAGATATTTTCTGGCTGATTAATTAAATACATTATTAATTAGCAAGGGGACGTGATTGTCGTTGATAGGTGTGGGATCCGAAGGACGAAGAGAGGGACACAGATGAAAATAGTAGGAAAGGAGAAGGAGAGAAGAGTAAAAGAGGGGGGAAAGAGACAAAAAGGGGTAAATGAAGGGACTTGTCGTTATCCTAGAAAAGGAAAGCTGGAGATTCGAGGATCATGTGGGAAGTCTAACAAACTCCCGCGTGATCCATAACTCTACCTTGCAGGATTCCCCTAACACCACTTCACATATTTATTTATCTCCTAAATTCTGTGCCATGTATTTTCTCTTACTAATCTATTCATGGGAAGAATCTCTAGGACTTGCCCCCATTGTGTACATAAAAAATCATTTTTTAGGCTGAAATCGTCAAAAAAATACCGTGTCTTTGATCGTTGAACACAGAAATTTCAAGCCTTCTAATCTTAAATATACACGAGCTTGGTTAGATTGCTTTGAATGGCATGGACTGCTGCTTTACTAACTAGGTTAGCTAATTATAAATTAATAAAAAATAAGTATCACAAATTGTTATATGCTAGATAGTTAGATGTTCTATTCCTATTTTCTGCGTGCATTTGCCGATGTCATATTTTATTTTCTCAGGTTAACTGAGAAATCCACAGGGTCTTGGCCTTCAATTTTGAAGTTTAGGTGAGATTCGTTTTCACCAGACAGCCTTGCCAGCAAAGCTACCTGGCTCACGTCCACTTGTATATGCATGCGTGTAATCTCCGGTCTTTATTTCCCCTGGACAGGATAATGAGATGAATATCAGCACACAAACACGTGATTTATGTCATGTAACAGTGGTATAAAGTGATCAAAATAATATAAATTACATTTCGAGGTTTTATTAAATTAATTAAGTTTTTAGATGAGATGATTTATTAACATGGTATTATAATCTTATTGATCTAGCGGTTATGAGTTCAAATCTCATCATCCCTATTCTATTTGATAAAAAAAATCAGACATGAGGTAGTGTGAGTTTGTGTAAATTTTAAATTTAAAAAGTTTTTGTCTGGGAAGGTGTGTTAAAGAATAATATTTTATAAATATTATCTTACAATTTAAATTTTTAGAATTGATAAATTTTTATTTTCTTGGAAAAGGAAATGAAAAGTTGTATGAGTTTACATGGTCATGTTTATCCGGAGCTATTTTTCAAACAAATCATAAAGCAAGACTGGAAACAGGTAGGCACAGCTCTGCATGCATGGCTGGATGCTGCTTTTATTTTGGCAGAAAGGACTCTTTTTTCTTCGGTTTTTTCCTGGTGAGTGAGATCAGAAACTAGCTAGGTGCATTGTATTGTTTAGAGACTCTACTTAAACGCAAAGATACTGATTGAGGGCTCCATAATTTATATACTCGTCAGGTCAACCATAAATGTTAGGCAATCCAAGCAAAATATTTCATGGGATCAGTTTGAGTTGTATGAAAAATACTCTAATAGTTAATTGGGACTGAATCATTGAAATTAAAAAATGCCCCCAAGTTGAAATAGTTAATTCATGAAAAAAGAGCAAGTTGGCTTCGTGATAATTGGAGGGCAATTAAAAAATCAATCATACATGGGCCAGTTGAACCGTAAACTTTCACAATGAAATAGCTACCCATTTTCTTGATGTCTTTTTTTATTATTATTAATTTGATTGTTTTGATCAGTTTACACGTATCTTGATTTATTTTATATGGTCTGAAGTTAATGATCATGTAAGTTTCTAGTGGCTATTATTTTTAACAACAACGAGGATCAAACCCTGAAATTACAAAAGAAACAAACCTCTTAGTTTTAAATTGATGACATTGGAAAGGAGAAATAAGACACTCACCTGGCTAGCTGGATGCCCCTCTTCTTTAGTTTTTTTGTTGAGTGCCTTGGGAATCACTTGATGGATGGTCGTGTGTAGACTCGATTGTTCAATCATAAAATAAAATAAAAGGTTGGGGAGAGATGAAAGAGGTGAGTGGTTCGATCATGGCCTCTACCTTGCGAGCTTATGATTGGCTAAAATCCTATAAAAAATTAATGAATTTTAATTTTAATGTTAAAAAAAAAAAAACAATGGTGTTTGATGGTGGGTGGTAATTAGCTGGGAGTGTAATAAACCTGCTGAATGAGTGCAACTCTTATGAATGGTAGGCCTAGGGAATTGGGCCTGCATAAACAAGACTCTCAGGCTGATAGCCTCTAAGAGTCTGCAAAACGAGGTTACAGGCCGGATATCTGGCCCGGCTAAAGTGTGTAGCTTCTATCAATACTGTACATTTAAGTAGGGATGTAAATGGGCCGGGTTTACGGCCCATTAAATCAGCCCCTTACCCGTTAGTATTTTTAATGATTATTTATTAAGCTAGATGGAGCGGGTCCTCGTTTCGTGCCCCGACATGTGAGGTTTATTGCTATGATAAACGACACGGGAACAAACCCACCAGCCCCCGTTTTATTTATTTATTTTTGGTACGTGAGCGTAACGAAACAAGAGAGTAGCGGAGTAAACGCGATTCCCTTTTTATGATCTCAGATAAGCCGCCGAACTAACTCCGGTGGTGGAGCTCTTCAGGCCAAGGCTGTTTTTTTAATGAAACATGTATTTGATAATACGTTGTATAATATATCTTAATTAAAATAATAGACTGAACTCTAACCAGAAGAGATCGCGCAATAAATTGGAAAGAGATTAGAGAAGCAGCAGAGCTAAGGAAACGTCAGCAGCATTAACTTTATATATAAAGAATATCGTGCTAGTTGCTTGATTCTCAAGAGTATGCCTCCTTCCCAAAGTTGTAAATACCGACATGGTAGGGCCTTCTGGATTTTCAATTATAATATATATTATTTTTTATGCATTTTTTTTTTGTTATATCATTGTATCAGGTTGCATAATACAATTAATTATATACTTATCATATATAATATTATTAAATAAACACATATTTTAGAATATATAGACGTAAATATATAACGTAGTATAAACATGCAGTGAAATTACTTTAAAGATATACGAGACTATTTTGAAAAGGGAAAGTATATTGTCATCCATTGAATCAAATTGTAATAAATATGAAGTGATGAGATTTATAAATAGCATATAATTAAGCTGTATCAAATGTAATTAGTGTTATAAGTGAGATAATAAGAAATCTTAATAAAAGACCGGAACCTTTGATGAAATATCTCAGGTGTTTCAACCCATTTCAGACAATATAAAATGAGGTTTTAAATGGTATAAAACAGATGAATATATGTTTTTTTTATATTTCTTACAACTATGACGCATACTTGACATAATTTCTCATGTTCCTTCTACATCCGTGTGAAAAAAAAAACTCTTTAATAATTAGGGTTTTTTTTTATTAAGTGGCTAGCCATCAACAATCATGAGCTCTTAAATATTGCCTCTTAGTGTCGCTTTTTCATGGACCGACCCGGTGCATTACCTTGACCCAGAATGTTGACCTTAAACGCCTAGTTCTAGCTTGGAAGTCTTTTTTTTTTTTTTAATTAGAATATTAACTATATGTTTAAACATGGCAAGGCTTGGATTTCTCATTTCATCAAGAAGCCCCCATGATATTCTAAAGTTAGCTAGCCAAGATTTAAAATTAAAGAAAAAAAAGTCTACCCAGAACTATTTTCTTGACGAATTGTCAATTAAAAAAAAGTAAATTTGGGTATCAAAAAAAGAGGACAGTGCTAATTAAAGAGAAGGGGGCACTACATTAATGGAGCTGCGGCTGGAAGTGTTAGGCTCTGCTGTATTGGAAGCACAGGTGCTGGAAGATTTGGAGCTGATGACGTGTTCAGGACTTGAATGATGGCTTAAACCCAGCTCAGAAAAACTAGTGCAAATTGGAGAAGCTACTGTGCTCATCAACGATAAGCATCCGCCTTCAATTACCTCAGAAATGCTAGCATTGACCGGTTGGATTGAGCTGCCATTCCCAACCTGCCAAAATATAGTTTCTGAATTATGTTTGGTAAAAGCGAGTTGCAAGTAAAAATTTATAAGTTTGTGCAAGAAGTTTCAACTTTTAATGGAAGTAAAATTGACTAATTAAATTCGTTATAAGTTTTTTATTCAAGTAAAAAACTATTCTGACTAAACATATTTGTATTAAAGACTAAGAAACAACTTGAATCAATTTGCAAAAATTATAAAAGGAACATAAATAATAATAATAATAATAATAATAATAATATTTACGTCGAAGAGACTAGGGCGTCGTTTTCTTTTACTGGGACTGTTTTGTCTAAGAAAATATTTTTGTGCATGACTGGCTACTTGGGTTGGAGTTCTTGTGGTGACGAAGTTCCTTGAGATACCCCTCCAGTCACCCTTGCCAAGCTTTTCGAGCCCGAGTAGAAAGATCCGGTGCTCCTCTTCGCTCCACGGCACACCTGGCCATATATCAAACAAGTTACATAAATTGAACCAAAAAAACTATGAAACGGGGATGCGAATGAACGATCTGTAATAAAATTTACGAAAAATTGTAATTAATTAGAAGGAAAAGGGGTCAATTATTAACAATCATACCTGCTCTGTAGATGATTAATTCAATTTGTGTACAAAACGATGGAATTAACTGCGTGTGTGAGGGTTTAATTAGCACAAAAAGTAGCTGAACTCACTCTTCTTTCTTTCTGGGGCACGTCCGTCGTGGCAATCGGAGAGATATCCATTGGAGAGGAGATAGAAGCTGTCACCTGTGTTGAGCTGCGGTGACGTGGAAGAAGGCGTGGCTGATGAAGATGGCGAGCAATCCACGCCGGCACTGCTCTTCGTAGCCGGAGAAGATGAAGAAGCTGGTATGTGCAGCTGCACGCCGAAGAGCCTTAGACTTTCTTTTTGAGAGGCGGTGCAAGTCCTCGAGTTATGTCCTCCGCTCCCACAATGTGAGCATTTCCTGCCCATAATGATCGATCAGCCAGCAGACAACAATTCTACTTCCAAATCCACAGAGACAAACGTTTACTCAGGATACATAGATAGAGACCACTAATGGCTGCTTTCTACTCCGTGGTTTGTGATTTATAATGAAGGGCTCTTCTGGTTTCTTTTCTTTTCCTTTATATATATACTATCCACTTAACCGTATTTTATAATGCCTGTAATCATATGTTTTTCAACACAAAAAAATAAATTCATTTAAAAAAATAGATAAAAATAACATAAAATAAAAAAAAACAAATGGAAAGAGGGACAAATGGATTGTTTTTTCTTTTCTTTTCCTTTCCTTTGTTTGTATGCATGCATGCGTGTATGTGTGTAATGCATGCATGCATGTGTGTGTGTGTGTGTGTGTGTTCCGCCCATGCTTTCGCGCGCGCGGTCTTCTATCCTAGCTCATTTACTGGGAAAGCGCGCGTCCGGCCGTATCAATGACCTTCCGATTTATACCATGTATGTGACGTTTCCTTGTCACGTTACTTACCCATGGACGAGTAATATTATACTGTGACTTGCAGTATATTGCGAGCAAAGATTAATTTTTTTAATATAAAAAGCTATTTAATTAATTAACTTTTTTTTAAGAAAATAAAGAGTTCAATATTTTATTTTATTGAGAAAGTCTAATTCATTCAATAAAATGATAGACACTAAATAACAACAATATATAAATCAAGCAAAACAAAACCAACTCGAGTTGAACTTGATTAATTTGGGAAATTTATAATTGAGTATACAGGATTGAAGTAACCCTATTTATAATTATCTAATTAGTTTAGTTATTGACAAGCTATCATGGTAGAAAACATAATAGAATTTATAATCTCAACAAGTAAGGTAGCACAATCACATAGGGTCATGGTCAGAAATTCTTTTATTGTAATGTGTTAAAGTAATAAAAAATTATTTATCCCGACTTTGATTGGTACAGAGATTTTGTTTTTTGGTACTACACAAATCTCATCATAGAAAAACTTGGTTGACTTACCGAACAGGTGCTGGCCAGTGGTTGAGGAGGGCGCCCCCTTCCTCTGGAGCCAGGTTCGAGCGTCCCAGCTGATCCTTGGGGGGGTGTGCCTCTTTATGTGGCACCCTGGTTCGCTCCTGTTTGGTACGCTTGTCACCCCGCGGTGCCTTATTTGCTTATTGGGCTTGCAGGATGTTCAATGAGCTCGGGGAATAGTCGAGGTGCGCGTAAGCTGGCCTGGACACCCCGGTTATAAAAAAAAAAAAAAAACTTTGAATGTTCAGGTGTGTGAAGGCACCGGAGGAAGTATGGGAGATGGGAGCGTAAATACAAACAAATAAAACGTGATAATTAAAGGGTTTTAGTCACGTGCATGAATTTGCATCGATATTCATGCCTCCAAGATTTGGCACGTTTGATTTATGGGACGTACAGAGTAAGTAAAGTGCCGGAAGGCGTGGTTGTTGAGAGAGAGGGATCCACCATCGTTTTGATTGCAGGGAATGGCCTGAGAGAGTAGAGAAGAAGGAAAGGCGTGGTGTTGATTGATTAACCACCGCCATTTTTGTTGAGAATTAGACTAGAGCAGACCATTGCTTGAGTCCATAAAGCTAGCTCTCAAGTGATTAGGACTTGATACAAGAAACTTTGTAAACGTAAATTTTCAGCTTTTGGTGATACTACCACTAAATCTCTTACATAAATAGACTTTTTAATAATAATAACAGCAACTATTGTAATTATAGCTATAATTAGAATGTTTTCAGGGTGTTTTTTTAAAATATATGACTTGAAAATAAATAAATGGTAGAGGGTACCTTATTTACCAAAGTAACTGAGACATTTCAGGTCGTTCATAAGTCCTAGACCATAGTAATTGGGATGATTTAAACTTCATTTTTATCAAGCTCATCAAACGATCATGCCTCCAACTATAGTCTTAGATTAAGTTTAGGAGAGGTCAATTAATCATTCTGATATCTCTTCCACACTCAATGTTATGTGTTTATTGAAAAACAAAAGTTGGCAATTTTTTTTTTAAATAATAATAACTAGAATTTTTGTTGAAATCTAGCATGTACATTTCTATAAAAATCTCCATTGGTCTTGGTTTATGTCCAAAAATTATAAAACAATATTTAAAAAAAAAATACATGTAATAAAAAAATAATCTTACTATTTGTTTCACTTGTAAAACAAACATAATGAATCCAGCAATGTAAATGGTAATAAAACCGTGAATTTGAATTTTTGTGTCGGATTATGACCATCACATGAAATGCTCAGAGATTATGTATCATGGAACCTGGCTGGCTGGTGATCAATAACTGTATTTAAGGGATTTGGTAAACAACGACTAAGGCAACTCGTTCACCAAAAGCATATCTGATTTGTTGATTTCAATTGTGGTTGAAACAGCAGTCGGATTATTCTTGGCACACAAAAAAGGAGAAAGTAGTAGCGACCGAAGATTCTCTTTAATTATTCTTTGCCATAAAGCAAGGTCCCTGTAATTGATTGGTGTGACATAACTTTGATTTATTAATATCAGGAATATAACACCTCAAATCATTTAAAGGTGGCAGTCATCCAAATTTGAAATTAAAAAGTTTATTTTTTCTATAATTTTATATTCGAGCTGTGTTAATGCTAATATGATAATTATTGAATGTTTATATAATTATTAATTTTAAATATTTATATAATTAATTAATATATACACAAACTAATCCGGATAATCATGTTAATAAAAAAACAATATAACACTTAAAAAACTAGGCATTGCACCACCAAGTTGCCAGATTTATATAATGCAGAAAGGCTCTTGATTTTGCAGGCCAATTTGAGTGGATGTCGTCACGGGAAGAGCAAGGAATGCTTAGTTCATAATTAATTGATATTGTCTGCAGGATATAATTATTTACTTAAATTATCCACTAATTTAGTCATCAAGGGGCCACGAGAAGTCGCATAGGCTTTTCATTTTACATTATTATTATTATTATTATTATTATTATTATTATTATTATTATTATTATTATAGTTACTACGTGCAGATTTAAAAGTTAATGGACAGAACTGATGAAAGCACTAAAAAGACTTCACACCAATCACAAGCCTCATTGGTAACAAAGCACAAGACTACATTATAGAATGGCTCCATATGCATGCAGAGTGCATTACCTAAGCATTTGTTTCTCATTTTAAAACTAGTTTATCTCAAAACCTCCTCTTAGTTTTTGATTTTGGACCTGGTCTAGTTTTTTTAGAAATGTATCAAAATAATATTTTTTAAAATAATATTTTTGAATACATTAAAATGATTTGAAAACACCAAGAAAAATTAATTTTCAAATATATATTTTTAATTTTTCTATATCTTTTTCATAGTTATTTTGTACAATTTTAATTTATTTTCACTTTCATTCTTCAATCTCAATTTATGATATGTTGTTTTTTCAATTTGTTCCTGATTATTTAGATTTGTTTTTGTGTGCTTTTGTTAAATTATTTTTTCTCTTCAATTTTACCTCTCAATAAAAAAAATATTTTTTTCGATATATATAACCATAAGATCTACTAAATTTAGACTTTAAGATATTGTATTTAATTTTTTCGTAGTTTAATGATTAAAATGCACTGGAAATTTGAGTTAATGAAGTATGTTTTCTTAAGAATACAATTTTTAGTGTAAATTGAGTTAATATCAAAATTATGAAATAAGACGGGAGTAAATAATTAAATTAGTTATCAATTTCAAGATGAAAAATACAAAATTATAAAAAAATAAATTATATGAAATATAATTTACAAATTTATATCCACACGTGAATTAATTCAGCTATTGCATAAAGTTGATTAACATGTATACAGACACACGGAAGTGTGTGTATGCATGCATGCATGTGTTTGTAAGTGGTGAGTTATATCAATACCAATACGCATGGGGAGCTGATGTCTTTGAGATATGGCATTTAGTCAGTTCGGGATTTTGGGTTACACGTTGAATCACATATAAGTGTGCTTATTATTATAACGATTGTTTTAAAATATCTTTAACTAAAAAATATTTTTTTTAACATCTAGTGTATAAAAAAAATACATAACTACCAAATAAACAAGCGTTGCTTTCCTTGAGGCTAACCTTGTTATCAGTGACATAGATCGTGGCAAATTAGCTTTTCGTAAAGGTAATCTGTATGTTGACTTTCTTGCCTAGCAAGGTTCTTGTCAGCCGGTTCGAAGGGAAGCGGTACCTGAGTCTCCCGAAACTTGGTTGGGTTTGTATTCGAGATAATTTCGGTTATTAAGACAATTTAGCCAAATAATATAGATAAAAAAAATATTTGGATGAAATAACATAGTTTGATATATATATTTACAAACAGCACGTTTTCAATCACGACATCTTGTCATTTGAAATGAATGACGCAATGACTTTACAGAAATACTGAATCTTTAAGGTGCTGGCAAGAGATTTGCAAGCCAGCTCAACAACCTGGGCTCATGGCAACAGGAATTTATGCCACAAAATCTTGCCTCGTGACACTTGTCTCTGCTGCCACGATAACTGTGCACTCGGTTCATCATGACCATGTAAACGAAATACCAGCTGGTAGCTAAAATGTTTTCTGTGGTGAGTGTTTAGCATGAGGCAAGATATTGTTTAGTGTACGTGGTGAGTGTTCATCATAAATTCCTACTACCACTAGCCCAAGTTGTTGAGCTGGCCAGCAACTTTATAGCTCAACAACATTTGTATAGCTGTCAGCCGTTTCGTTTCAATTCATCTATTCATTTCAAATGACAAGATATTATCGTGATAGAGAACAGCATGTATTTAATGAGTTTGCAAATTATAGTTTTTCTTAAGAGAATGCTCCATACAGTCTGTCTGGATATTTCACGAGATTCTGTCCAAGGGATTCTAAACATAAAATACACATCTGCCCAGCAGTGGCAGTAAGAAAGCCATAACATGGAGATGAGTTTTCCCAAGGTGATGGTAGAAAAGAAAAATCATAAAATTGAAAGGAAAAAAAGAACGCACTATGCACATGTTCATTTTACATATTCATAAGACATATCAAGTATGGGTTACTATGAATTATCACTGTAGTTTCGAGCTGGATGGAGCATATGATACAATGAAAAAATCATGGCAAAGAAAATTTTCTATCTAAATCGAACGCAAAACTTCGTGCCAGTCCTAGTGGAACACAGTCAACTTCATCTGCACAGAGAGATGAAAAAAGCCGCAGCATAGTGTTAGTCATATAAACTTGGCATGCCACTTAATGGCATATGTACGGAGCTCATGAGTCATGAGGTCCTTCGACTAACACACTAATCCGTTGTTTACCACTGTCTGATCGGAAGCCATCTCCTTTAGATCCAACCTGGAAGTCAAAAGCAAATGCTTAAGTTTAGAAAGAGGGAGATCAAGATGAGGGGGACCACTAAATACAAGTCAGCAGCTGATCCGACCACCAGCTGCAAGTCAACAGCCGACCACCAGCTGCAAGTCAACATCTACACAATCAATTCATCAATGCTTACCTCGACTGCACTGTCAGGAGGGAACCACCGCAGCAGCACTCCAAGATGCATTACGGCGGGGATTAGCTTGAAAAGCAGAGTTGTTGTCACCTGCAGGGATGTTACGTAAGTTGACATCTGTCCAAATGTGTGCAGGACATGTCTGAGTATTTGAAATACTCAGCAAAATTGATTCCTCTCTATGGTCCGCTTTTTTTTGCAGCTCAATATCACTATAAGTTTCCTTCTTAAACAATGAAAATTACATATAAAAAAAACATTGCCCACTCTTGTCACAGATCTAGCTTCCAAATGACAGCCACCACTTGGATGCGAAAAATTTGTCCGTCATTTACACTTCTTCTTTTACTATCACATTCATCTCAAGATGCATGGCATTAGTATCAGTAACTGCTTTTTCCATGTTTATTCTCATTTCCATAAGCAAAGTGGTGTATGTCCACATTTTATCAAATTGTTACTTGCAAAGGTCAATAACTTAATAGAATGCTACGACCATGCAGAGCCTGTCCACATTTGATCAAATTGGTGTATGTCCATGTCCATCTCCAGAGTAGAACTAAGCTCAAACACTATAGATTTTTTAAAAGAACCTTTCACTTCAGGTTGAGCAGTAGGTAGGGATTCGAAACTGGAGTGTTGATGCAAAATACACCATCCAATTTGAATGAACATAATAATCTAAATATGCAACTAAATTGCAGAAACAACTTGAAGTAGAAAAACTATTGCATATAGTTTTCTGATACCAACAAACAATTAATGCATCAGGGCAAGTCAGACCCAACCTAAAAGACACATGGCAAGCATAAAATCTATAAATTCCACAAACTCTAGTATAATAAATCACCATACCAAGCTAAGAGCTGTTGTCCCAAGAAGCAGCAGGTAAAGTTTCCCCTGAGAATGATCAAAGCATTAGCTAGTTAGCTCTTCATCATAATCTCCAGAGTGTCTCTCAGCAGGACTTACAAGGACAATTAATATTGCCACAGACCACCGTTAGCAAAAAAAAATGTAGAAGTCAAGTGGATACAAAATTCTCTTTGCCAGTTCTCTATTTGAAAACTTTTGCCAGTAAGCTGTAATAGTACCACTTACCTCAACTAGATGAAGGTTAGAAGCACGGCTAAGAAGAACAAAAGCAAACTCCCCTATTTGTGCCAAAGACATCCCAACCTACACATTTACATGCATACATTTAGGTTCCCTCAATCAACAACCATTAATCTTGAAAGCAATAGAAACAGTAAGCCATCATAAAAATCTTACAAGAAGTGCGGTCTTGTTGTTGTAACCAAATCCCTTCACAACTGTAGTAATTATGGCTGTCTTTATTATAATAACCAATATAACAGATGCCAGTAATATATCAACATGGCTCCAGAGAAAATGGACATGGATCAGCATCCCGATGCTAGCAAGGAAAAAAGCAGCAAAGAAATTCCGAATGGGTTCAATCTGCAAAGGAACAAGCTTCATGTGTGGGATAACTGAGATAGTATTCTAGTACTAGTAACAAATGTCAAAAGCCTGACAGATAGTACTCTGGTCCTTCTACTCTTCATTTTATTGTGTAAAAGCTCCTTTATCATAATGTTGTTAATTAATATCTAAACGGCACGTTTCTATCAAAGTACTAAGTTGCATAATAACACCTATTTTTTAATGGATCTACAATGACTCTTCCTTTAAATTTTCATTGCTGAATTCTAATGCCGCCATGGAAAGCATAACCACTTTCAAGATCTCCTGATGGTAAAATATGTTTACATCATGAAATAAATGAGAAGGAACCATTTCTGTGGTTGCTACATCTCCTCAGCTGCCACATATATTACAGTATACAAATGCATACAACTTTCATTGACAAAATAGCATACGAACTATAACTTACTTGTTCTAGTGTATGCTGAGCAAGATCAGTTGTTGATATCATTACCCCAGCAGCAAATGAGCCCAGTTCTAGACTTAGGCCAAGCTTATCACTACTCTGAAATGTTATAAAATAAAAAAGATCATAGTGTCATTTAACCTGCAAAGCAAAGAGATTTGTAGAGGTAGCCAGCTTAAATTATCTCAAGAAACCCTTTAAGATGAAACACAAAGCGGAGAAAGCAAGGACTTCATTGAATAAAATGCAACACGTCAAAGCTTGAGCAGATGCAACCGAAATTATATAACGATAAGAGCCCAATTAATTATAGCAGTATGTGACATGCCAAATACACCTCTTACGTTGGTTCATCTATCTTTGACATTCTCAGGAGATATCATCTAAACCAGATAACAAAATGCAAATAGATACAATATCTTATTTTTGGTACGAAAAACAACCAAGTTCTGTAACTTCTAAAATGGAAAGTTATTCTTGGTTCTACCATTTTCCATATAAATTAAGTATCAATAATTTCAGATATCATGTAGCATTTCCTGATAAACAACCTAAATGCTAAACTCACGCATGCAAAAAGCATTATGGTGCAGTAATTAAAAGAAATTTAAAAGTTTAACAAAATATGGAGCACCATAAATTATTCAATAACAGAGTGAGATAGAGACGCTATATGATCCTTGGCTTTCATAATCTCGAACAACATAACAGCAAACATGAATATTATGACATAACGAGCTGCATTCACTGGAATTCAGATATTCATGAGCTTAACTCTAATACAAGACTTCGCCATAACAATGTAACACTTCAGACATTTAAAGCCACATTCAGCATCACAATTCACTTGTTCAAAAGCTCGAAGTACATCTCTTTAAGAGCTACAGTTTGATTTCTGTACATAAATAGAAACTCTAAATTGAAGAGTACTCATAGAGGTGTAACAACACAAAAGCAAGAGTTGCAGATAGATTGAAAGCAAGAAGATGAAACATACCCAGGCTACAAGCAAGCAGAACGCGACTGATGCTAATTGATAGAGTTCATTGGTCTGCAAAAATTTATTGCTGTCTTAGAAAAAAGTGATGTAGCTAAAACACATACACAATTTGTTATGAGCCCACAGCAGAGCAACTGTAAAACAACTTATTTACCAAATAAATGTGTACCTGTGATGATAGGCTCATCATCAATTTAAGAAACCATGGAACCCAAGTACGAGATAATATTGACAGAACAGCCAAAAATGCAATCAACGACACCAACCTGGAAACAAGATTAAGCATATTACAACAGATAAATAACTTTACTGTGCCTGAACACACATGCAATATACATGCTATCTTCAAAGAACAAAGTTGGCAACTCATGATAATTAATATTTACTTACACTTTAGTCATGGACATTAGTCCTTGAAGAGCACCAGAAGTTCCACATAGAACAGGAAGCAGTGCAAACAGCAAACCAACTGCACAGTCCTGAGAGAGAGAAAAAATCTGAAGTTGTAAGTGGTGGAAAGAAAGTTAAAATAGATAACTTAAGTGCCAGAAAGTGATTATGGAACTCAACAAACCGAAGTGAGATTTGAAAGATGGGTGAAAAGAACCCAACCTGCAAAATAAGAGTTCCAATGGTGACTTGCCCATGAAGGGCATTAATGGAATTCTTTTCCATCAAGAACTTCAGTACCTGCACCAAACCATGCACCTTTGAGATCATGGCATTACATTGTGAATTCTATAATGTGATAGTGAAGGTTCAAGTGACTCATGATACATTAGGATAAGGTTTTTACCACTGCTGTTGAAGACATTGAAAGGAATGCACCAACAAACACACCCTCTGAAGACTTACCACCGCATAACTGCAAACAGCATCCAATCAAAACTGCAGCATCAAGAATGGATAACTCTCTGCAATACACTCTACTTTCCAAGAAAAAATATGAATGCAACATGCTTTGCAGCAAAACCAATGACATAGTACCTCCACTGTGTGTACACCACAATGACATGTAAAAACTAGAGGTTTTATCACCAGTGGGTAAAAAAAAAAAATGAACTCAACTTCAAAACATTTGTTTGATAGAAAAGATGCATGTAAAAAATGAAACCATGAAGCAACTACCTTAAACACTAAATTGGGAACCATAAGGCAGATTTGAACTCTAATCCCTTTACTCCACAAGGTATAAAACTGGAATGGCAGGATTGTCTTTAACAAAAACTCAATATGGTTAAAGCCTGATGCCAGAATGTAAGAGCCAAAAATTATTGAATGGGAAAAACAAAGATGATGTTGTGTTGAGTATGGGATCATTTCTATAACTGTCATTCCTTTCAGATTGTCAGTTTCTCAGCCAAAAATTGCATATCTTGAATCATTTCTTTTTTCTTCTTATAGATGTTTTCTAGAATGTGATGCTTGGTTCATTGTGATTGGTTAAACAATCAATTGGTGTATACTTTGGTAAAAGTGGTCTTCACATATTAACAAAACCCAGCAATATAATTGCATATAATTTCTGAAGCAATAATCATACCATGGCTGTAATGCCACATAGGAACATGAATAAAACAATTTCAAGCAGACCTCCTACAACAGCAACTGCCCGAACAACTCGAAGCTGAAATGGAAGAAGATGATCTTTGAATATAATATTAATGAAAAAAAAGGGGGGAAACATTGAAGAAGACGGTCGATAACTAACCTTTGCTGTTGAAAACTCCAAGCCCAAGGCAAAAAGAAGAAAAATAACACCAAACTGAGCCACCGTCTCAACCTGACAGATGAAAAACAAGTGACTTGTAGAGTTGGTAGAAGAAAATAAGCATTAAAAACAAGGTAAGCTAGGGCATTAAAATTATAAAATTGCTAAAAATAACTCAGAAGATTGTGATTGGTGTTTGCAAAACATCAAAAGAAGATAATATGGAATCTTGTTTACAGATGCAATTACAACATAGATGAACAATTTAACTGTTGATGGCAAAAAACACCCTCAAATATTAAAGAACATTCTGATGTAAAGAACAATCACTGTTAAGATTGTGAAAAAGTAAAAGTGAATCGTCAAAATTTTAAGATTCAAAGTAAAATAACCCAATTAGTCATTACTACTACATTATGATTGTGATTGGTGTTTGCAAATCATCATAAGAAGATAATATGGAATCTTGTTTACAGTTGCATTGATGACAAAGATAACCATTTAACTGTTGATGGCAAAAAACACCCTCAAATATTAGAGAACATTCTGATGTAAGGAACAATCACTGTTAAGATTGTGAAATAGTAATGGTGAATCATCAAGGTTTTAAGATTCAAAATAAAATAACCCAATTAGTCATTACTACTACATTATGCATTCATAGGTCAGTAATATATCCAAGCACAACACTAATGCAGAGAAAGAATCATCCAGAAGAGGTTTTAGGGGAACTGGTAAGGGAATGCATATCTATGCTGCATACCTGAACCATTTCACTGACAAAGTTAAACCCTCCAGGACCAATAATAGATCCTGCTAGCAAGTATCCAGTAATGACCTGCAAAAGTTTACCATTAGAACAATGATATAAGAGTAGTAGCATGATATGATGGTATAATTTAACTAAATGAAATGCTCCAACATTGATATAGCATTGCAGTGAGTCATAAACTAAGCAGAGATCAAATATAACCAGACCGGTTGTCCAGCACAAGCAAATGCAATGCCACCACAAGTTGCAGATACAATGACGACAACCAAATCTGATATCAATCTACAAGGCAATAAATTCAGATTAAATTACCAGCTGAGTAAGAGAAATAAATTGAACGAAACATAAAATATTAGCACACTTACCGTAAGTCTAGCTGCAGCACTGGGTATTTTGATTTAAAGTTGGATATAATGAAGACATTGTCCTGAAACAAACAATTATTTAGCAGGTATAACACAAATAATGTCACCAACCCAGGATAGGTCTAGAAAAGCAATCGCACCTTTCGATCAATCAGTGTTGGGGTATCTTCTGGTCCGTTCTCATTGTCCAAATTAAAAACATCATGAAATTTAAATGGCCTAAAATGAGATTCAGAAGAGAAATGTTTGAGATGATATAGCAGCATTCATATACCAAATAAAAGCAGAAGCCAACTTAAGGGTTGAAAAATAATAGGGAAAACCAATAATTTACAAGTCAGAAGCTTATACTTTTCCTCTTTCGTGTCATTTTTCTTCGATTTAACTCTGGCAACAGTTTCCAAAACTGCCTGAGCAACGAAAAGGTATCAAGAAGATATGTTCAGCAAAAACTTGTCTAAGTGAATCCAAACAAAGGGAAAGATAAATTTATGATGAACAAATAGGGGAAAACCCGTGACGGCAGTAGAATACAAGTGAAAAACACCACTGTTGCCAGTTTTTCTCATCATCATATAAATTTAGATTAAAAAACTACTTGATTAGAATCTCAGTAGATATGATGAGAATTATAAAAGCATGAATTAGTTAAGGAATTCTAATAAACCATAACGGTGAATCAAAGCGAATGGCATCATCTGCCTTCTTAAGTTACATTTTGCCGCAATAAATTCACCTTAAATCCAAAACTAAACCTTCAACGGAGTCAAATCTGTTGTCATTCAAAATTTGAGAAAAGAAAAAAAAAAAACCAACCTGCTGTTCAGCTACACTGTTGTTGAAGCTTCCGGCATCGGTTGCTGCCGATAAGACAAATAAGTAAGGAAGGAACCATGATTAGCTAGGTGATGAAAATACGCATGCATTGACCCGGTGATTCACGTATAGCACAAACAATAACCAGCAAAGTAGAGTTTCAGCGCAAATTGAATTGCTGGACTCTACTGTACTGTCATCTACATTCAATCTAAAATGCATGCAGGTCACTAAATCATCAAATCAAGCCTAACAATTAAAATTGAATAAGATTTGAAGACCAAAGATTCTCAATAAGACCGATACATCCATCAAGTTTTTGATCCTGCGATCGAAATCGTCAGTTCTGAGAACGAATCTAAGAAGGCAAGATCTAATCCTCCATATATCAATGGTACATTCCCCGTCAATAGAGTAAAATTCACCGAAATGACACTCAGCAAATGGCAAGCGTTAATAGCAAAAACAAATTAACTAAATTAAGCACGATGTAATACTTCTTGAACGCAAACTCAAGAAGTAAACCCTAAAATTAAGAAAACGAACCTTCGTTTTGGTCATTCTCAGTGAACTCTTTCTCGAGAGCTTTATCGATCATGTCAGCGAAACTACTGCCTTCTTTAGGTTTAGAAAGAGAAGTGTTGGAGATGGAAGCGTTGGCGGTGAACTCGAGCCGATCTGAGTCGGTGAGTTCGTCAGCGAGTGAGAGGGAAGCGAAACAGAAGAGGAAAAAAATGAGTTTGCAAAGAAATGGTTCTCTTCTCAACATTGCTTGGAGGAGAAACGTCAACGTTGATAGAGAGTTAATCTTATTTTTTATTTTTTGGAGGTGGGTTTCTCTCTTGCTTTGCTTACTCTGCGCGCTGAGAGAGAGGGAGAGAAAACGCAGGAGAGCGTAGTCAAGTAGAAGTCATGAATCGAATATGAAGCAAAACCAGAAGCAAAGATCTAATGCTCCGATGTGCTTTTTAATTCTCTCGCTCTCTCTCTTTGTGGGTTATTTTTTATTATCCCCCCCCCCTACAACTAATTTATTTTTTGTAGGTTGTTAGATCTATGAAGTTGTATTTTTTAACACCATTCAAAGTTTAATCTTAATTATCAAATAAATTAATCCAATATTTTCCCTTAACGTTGAAAAAGAAGAAAAAAATAGTCAGTTGGGTTCTGCAATGGGTATTCCAGGTGATGTTTTAATGATGAAGTATTTTTTTTTCTATAATGAATTAAAATATTGATTCTCCAACAAAGTGTGTTTTATAAATTTTTATTTTATTTTTAAACATATAATTAAAGTAGTAAGTTGACTTTATTTTAAGAAACACCTCCACCTTGCTAATAAAAACTATGGAGTACTGAAATTAAATTTCCGCAGGCAACCAAATGGACCGGTAGGTCTATGTAAAGTCTTAAAAAAAATGAAATCACGCATCAACTTTCAATTCATAATAAAGAGATTATCAAATGAAAAACACCATTAAAAAAAAAAATATATATATATATATATATAAGTGGGCCACAGGCGAATATGTTTTGCTTGAAAATGACTAAAATAGAAACAGCGGTTTAGTTATTTATTTTTTAAAGAGCCCGCAAATTAGGGAGACAAGGGAGTTGAGAGAAGTGCAAGTTGGGCTGTTGGGGTGCACTTGTAGCTGTGCGGGAGTGTTTGTTATTGTAAGCGTGTACCATGTTTTTTTTTTAATTTAAATATTTTTGTATTTAAGTATTTTTTTTATTGTTTCAATACACTAATATTAATAATAATATTATTTTATAAAATAATATCAATATTTATTTGAGAGTAAGATAGATATTGTTTTTTAAAATGATTTTTATTTAGAAAAACATTAAAATAATAAAAAAAATTTAATAGTAGCACATCTAAACTATCTTAAAATACTAAAAAAAAACTTCAATTTTCATAAAAATACCTCTAAATCATGCTCTCAAACTTCAATTTTTATATATATATATATATTAAAAAATTTCGTTACATTTATAAAATTCTCTTCATATTTCTATATAAAAAAGGCTAAGATTTAACTAAAAGTAACCAATAATCGGCTGATGAGTAGTGTGAGTAAATCAAAGTTTAGTGATATTTTATTCATGACACCGGATGGTAAAGAGCCCAAAGCTAGCTTCTCGAGATCCTCGCATCCAATGCATCTCCGACACGTTGCGGAAATGGCAAGATACACAGTAGATTAATGATTCTTTATTGAAATTCAATTGGGTGGAATAAAAGAAAACCCTTTTGACATTCATTTAAGATACCGATGTCAATGTTTGCCCGAGGATGTTTCCATTAATTAATTAACATGTATATTATTTGTTTTTACTGTTAGTGTGATTAACAACAATCTATAAATGAAAGCTAAGAAGTTTCTTAAAATATTTTTTATTTAGAAATATATCAAAATAATTATTTTTTTAAGACAATATTTTTAACATCAATACATTAAAATAATCTAAAAATAATATTTTTAAACGAAAAATATAAATTACCTAAATACCAAACAAAAGCCAAACCTTTTATAAACCACAACATCTTCAGGGATGTTTTTGCCTTATCGAATCCAGCTGTCAGAAGCCAGGACTTGAGTTGAGATTATTTTTTATTTTTCTGTTAATGTTCAGTTTGGTCCCTACAACCGCATCACAGAACTGCAAGTTAGATTTCCTGTGGCGCAACCCTGGCTAGCTGGATAGCGAGATAGCCAATCAACAGAGGAGAGGCATACAGTTTTTTTTTTTTAATGTTTTCAGAATTGTTAATTTTAAAAAATAAAAATAAAAATATTATTTTAATATATTTCAAAACAATAAATATCTTAATTATAAATATATGTATTTTCAGTTTTAAAGCCCGAATACAAACACTATATCGCTTTTGTGCAAGTCCTACATTTTTATTTTACTTATTTTTTCCATATATTTACAACCTTCTACATGACGAGGTGAGTTGACATCTTAAAAATGGACTAAAATCCTGAAATTCATGACATTTATCAATCGATTTCAATTAATTGCAAGACCACTACTCGAGAACTAACTTTCCTGTCTCCTGTCTCTATTTAAAGACATGATAAATTACATACAGCAACACTCATCCGTATTAGTATTAGGTTAACATCATATTATAAATTCTCCCCATTATAATCGGTTACATTTCCCATATACCAAATTGATATTAATTACCCTTACTCGGGCCATATACCAATCTACTTATTCTATAAAAACATTATTTTAATATATATATATATATATATATATATATATATATAAAACGGATCGTGGTTTTACTGTGGATACATTTACTGTGCACCAAGACACATTTCACTATTCATTGTGGCAGTGCACCGACGAAATTAGCCCCCGAAAACGACAAAATAGTGCATAGTAACCAGGGGCTTCACCGGCTTTTCCACTTGAATTGCACAGTGCACCGACGAAATTAGCCCCCGAAAACGCCAAAATTATGCACAGTAACCAGGGGCTCTCTCGGTTTTTCACAATTTTCTCCACAGTGCACAGACGAAACAGACCCCCGAAAAAGACAAAATTATGCACAGGAACCGGGGGCAGGGCCGTCCTTTCCCTCCAGGTTTTTTTGTAATTATGGGTGGGGTCAGGGGCGAGACGGTAATTCGCCTATTATTTTATTATTTTTTCCTGCGGGCGACAGGCGCGTGTCCGGCCCGCGCCAGCGAGGTTCCGCGGTTACGCGCCTCTTTGGCGGCGCGTGCGTCTTCTTCCCGCCGTCAAAAATTAACTTTCGCCACTCCACAGGATGCGCCGGGAGGTCTTCTATCCTCCGTCGCGGCGCGTTCCCTACACAGATGACCGGTTAAGCCGCGGAGGACGACTTTCTCTCCGGCGTCCCTTTTCTCTCTCCTGCCGCCCCAAATGCAGATAAGGTCCCTGATGTTGGTGTGAAGTTCCATTTGGTCCCTGAGGTTTTTATTTCGTTTTTATTACTGATTTATTCAAATTAAAGTTTTAATTTTTTCAATTGTGCCCTTCAATTAAAACTGATTATATAAGAAAGTTTTATTTCAGTCCTTATACTTTTGATTTTGTATTTATTTTTTATTCCTTCAATTATTCCGGTACAGATGTTTTGATTTCTTTGATTTGGTCCTCCAATTGAAATTGCTAATATAAACAAAGTTTGATTTCAGTCCCTCTTCTTCTAATTTTTTTCCAAATTACAGTAATTATCAATATTTATTTTTGGTCCTCCAATGATTTTTTTATTTAATTTTATCCTTCAATTGGAATTAATTTAATATATGTTATTTTTTATTTTGGTCCTTATTCTTCTAATTTTTTATTTTTTATTAATTCATTTTTAATATTTGTGCTTTATTTTCCATAATAATAATAATAATGATAATAATAATAATGATGATGATGATGATGATGATGATGATGATAATAATAATAATGATAATAATAATAATAATAATAATAATAATAGTTTTAATTTTTGATTTTAATCCCTTGATAAATTGATATTTCTGTTTTATTTTCCATTATAATAATAATAATAATAATAATAATAATAATAATAATAATAGTAATAATAATCATAATACTAATAGTTAATGTGTTTATGTATTTTTCTCTCAGGATAATTTGATAATTTTTATTGTTTTAACAGTGATAACAATGATAAAAAATAAAATTGTTTGATCTTCTATTGAGGTTTTTATGATGTTTTTTTACAATAATAATAATGATAATTTTTTGACAATAATAATAATGATAATTTTAGAGGTTCAGACTTCGATATTATTGTTATTATAACAGACAATGTTTATACCTTTTAGTATACCAAATTTTATATATTAAAATATTATATTTTAATCTTAATAGCTGTAAAAATTATTTTTTTCGCCAACACTACACCCGCAACGTAGTGCGGACAGTTGACTCCGATGTTGCTATTGTTATAATTTTTTAAATTTATATTGCTATTTTTTTTTTGTTCTTTCTATTAATTGATTTTTCTAATTTTATAATCTGCACAATAATGATTTTAGTAGTTTTTTTTTTCTTATTCAAATATTTTGCTCTTTTTTCTAATGTTAATGCGCGCTCTTTTGTGATCATTTATGACGCAATACCTATATTCTAAAAGATTTAATCTATGCTTACGTGACAAATTCAACTCAAAATTTTAAACATTTTATCTCCTAATCTACAACTTTTTTTCCTTATATCATATAAATTTATCATTGTAGATTTAATTATGTTAAATTATATACAAAAAAATACCCGCGGCAACGCGCAGGCAATTTTCTAGTATATATATATATATATGAACGAAAAATCAAAGGAACCTCAACCTCACTCCCGGTAAGGCTTTAAATCTATCAATGTCTGTTTAGAGAGGTTCGCTATCGAATCTGCTATAACTCTGGCACTGGACTTCATATAACCACCTGAAACAAGAATAAGTTATATTATTAAACAATGCACGTATCTAGATAGATTTATCCATGACCAAATCTCACAACGTAACCAATCAAACAATTCATATCCTATATGGTAAAGCTCAGATTGGCTAATTATCATGCATGAGCAACTTGGCCTGGATCGTCAAAGACACTCGAAGATGAAAGATAAAGGTAACAGCAACCACAGCCACAACTCAACCCAAACTAGTCAGGGTCAGCTATACAAAACGATCCTCTTGTGCCATTCCACACGATATATTTCAGTCTTTTCTCTGTCTGTTTCAGAGAGGAACAGTACAAAGGGAAGACAATATACTATTTCTCTTCAAAGAAGCAAAAGGAAACTACTTTTAAGTCTTGAGATGAAATGAGTCAAGGTAAACATGGAAAAACCCCAGGAAATTGCTGATTCATATACTATACACATGGACAAAATGCTTGACAATTTAGAGAAACTCAAGCATCACGTTCACACCCCTGCATGGTTTCAGGCTTCATCCATCCAAAAATGGAACCAATGCAAGTTGTAATTTCTTAAACATTTTCTAGCAACCTAATGCAATTTGAAGTTTGGTCAACGACCATGTTTACCAAGAAGCTGGATTGGATACAGTTTAGTAATAGGATCATAAAATTCTGTGATGTGTCTTAGTATACGTGGAAATGTAAATGAAGGGCCTCATATTCCATCCACCAAAACAACAATCATAGAAGAATGGAGCATATGATAATCAAAAGATTTTTCTTTGCATGGGACCAGTCTCTCTCAACCAACCAGGCTATGGAAATTTAAAGCACACAGGTATGCAAGCACAAACCCACGCATAGGCAAGTTTAACCTTTACAAACTAAGCACTAATTTGAAAGCTGAACCTGATGTCAACATGACAAGAGAGGCGTTCTTTTCACGAGCGAACCTGAAAACTTTCTCGTCTCTGCTAGTTATTCCATCAGGGCTAATCTGCACCAAGCATAGTATATTACATAGGATCCTTCCAGACTAACAAAAATTAATTAACTTCTGATATGGTTACAGCAGCATATCAATTTCAAGTAGCACATATATTATCTCATTTAGTTAATCAATAAAAGCTCAAGAGAAAATAGGCCACCTAAATTCTATTGTTTCTTTCTTAGATTCTATAGATGCATCCTCAACAGTTTCAAATCCAATTAATTCAATGACATTAAATTGGTATGATGAAAGTTATATAATGAACTGGAGATTATTGTGTTGGTAGGATGATTAAAGCTCAGCTTATTATACAATTCCTCTGGCATAGCCAAAGACAAATGCATGATTCTCATCATAGGTTCTGCACATTTAGGTGCTATTACAGATTAAAAAATGACTATATTTTTCTGCATAGATAGGTCCAAGGATTGTGGTACCTTTAACCTCCCTAATGGATCTCCATCTAAGATATCAGTGCCGGCATTGAAGACCACCAACTCGGGATCAAACATTTTACCAGCAACCTAACACTCACACCTTGCAATAATTAGTGTTGCATAAATATAGTCTATAAGAATAGATTCGGGATAATGAATGCGCCAGATCCAGGAATTTCAATGCATAAAGTAATAAAGCTCTAGAAAAACCTGTGAAGTGATAACTGAAAGAGTGGCAAAAAGTCAACACCAGCAGCTTTAGGTTACAAATAACTATAAAGGCATTACCAAAATCAATATTGACATACTGTGCCGATGCACTAACTGAAAGAATGGCATAAAGGCAACACCAGCAGCTTTAGGTTACAAAGAACTATAAAGGCATTACCAAAATCTATATTGACATGTTGTGCAGATGCACCAAACTCAGTTAAGCTAAAAAGGAAGAGTTATAGGTAGGTCACAAGTATTGAGGTTATGGTAAATTGTTCAACAAGTTACAGGTAGGCACATTGCAAAAAAAAGATGAAACTGAAATTGGCAAAAGATAAAATCAAGGAACCAGTGAATGCTATAAGATGGATGAAGTTTCAGAATAAAGAAGCCAGCACATAACATATAAAGAAGACTATCATGGACTCAGACTGAAAGCTTATTCTCTATTGAGTTGATGCAATTGAAAAAAAATAGAGAGGCAGTGAAAACAATTTTGGAGGCATAAATGTTTACCGTGAGTGCTTCATCAAGTTTTACCAAGTACTCATCTGTTGTGGTACCACTCTGTCCACAAAGGAAAAGTAATAAATTGTATTATGGTGCATAGTTCAACAACCAAAATCCGACTTCACCAAAAATTACGTACCACTACTTCAACCTTCTGATCAATGTATCTCCTAGCTTCATGATCCTATCAGAGAAATATCCACAAACAAAGAATTAAAACTAAAATAACCACAAAAAACAAATTATTTTTTTACCTTGTACAACTTGATTGTTAAAACAGATGAAATCCACAAATTAACTACAAAGAGTGATGTGTGTGTGTGTGTGTGTGTGTGTGTGTGTGTGAAATAGAGAGAAAATGGACAACTTTGAATTTATGCAACTTACAAAAGGATATATTTCGGGGTTGTACATATCCAGAATATAAACTCGTCCTGTTAGTAAGAAACAAAATTTCAAAACTATTTAGCCAAATACAATAGGAATGAACTAAAACATTGTGAGGGCAGAAGAACGGATAAACACACTGTCATTGGCAAAATCCCTTTCATGGCCGTTTCCTTGGTGTGCATCAAGGTCAATTATCATCACCCTGCAAATTTTTGCAAACAGTGAGGACAAAAGTGTGTTCATAAAGGATGGCTGTCAACTGACACCATGGCAGCACAAACAAAAAAAAAGTAGCATCTACTTCATAGTAGCAGCCATTACTTTGATATATCAAGCAGATTAAAGGCATAGTGAATGCAAAGAGAAATGTCTGCATAAGCACAAAATCCACCTCCTCTTTCACCACAGCAGTGATGGAACCCTCCTCCAACATTGATGGCCCATCCTTGCTCTTTTGCAAGTTTTGCTGCCAAAACAGTTCCCCCTACCTATTGTAGATTATGATCAGTGTAGACACCATGCTATGTACAGAAATTCAAAACCATGCAATTCTTCTTGTTGTGATGTCATGGACTTCAACCAAATCTATATAATGAATCTAATTTGCTAAAAGTGATTGAAAATCTGCTAGATTTAAGGTGTTTTGCTTTGCTAAAGCTATTGCAATGGTCAAATCAGTGAAGATAGTCGCGCTTCATCTGCTTAATCAACATTTTTTCAGACAGAAACATTGTGATTCAAGGTGCTGAATTAAGAGATTAGTGAAGCTATTTTTATTTGTTTTAGCACTCATTGAATTGCAGACTTGTATATGCACCAAAAAGACCATCTATGTTTGGAACAATAGGATCGGTTTACTGGTCTATGCTCAATTAAATAGGGCAACATGAAAACCCTTTTACAGGAGGAAGATAGAAATGGTACACCAAATGCAAATTTAGTTGCAATAGATGACACCTTGCATAAAACACTTTGAACCTCAGCGATTATGCATACTTTTCTCATTTCTGATAGCATTTACAAAGAAATCCCAAAAGTTGGGAAAAACTGTCTTCTTGTAGCCATAAAAAGAAAAGGGGCACTGGCGGCAACACATTGCAATAATGACATTATATTGTTGAGATAATATCATTTATTCACTTTGTTTGGTTGTGCTGACACTATTTTACATATATGGGATGATTCCCGCCAAAGAAAATTATACTGTGACAAAAAGTATTCATTAATTGTGCGTTTTTATTGATGTTATTTCTGTGGCTCAAATGTCAAATTTTGAGAATACCTATAAAATCCTTCGGGGTTTAAATCATATTTAGCTAAGTTTTACAAAGTTGAGCAAATTAGCTGGATTGGACAAATATATTCCATGTTTATCACAATAACAACTGAAAAGATTATCTAAAATCGCCTTAAAGAAACATGGAATCTAAAGTTTATTTTTACAAAGTAAAAATAATGGTCAAATATAACTATACATACCTGCTTGCGAAATGGGTAAAGCACTTTTTGCTGCACAAGACAATTGGGAAGTAGTGCGACAGGGGGTACCTATAATTTATATCAAATACTGTCGTTTTAAGATCATCACTAATTCAAAGTGATCTGTTATCAACAAAGTTAAGAGGAAAAAAATAGCTTAGATAGGTTTTGTTTCAAATGCAGTTTGCAAATTAGTCGGATTGGACAAATTTAGTCCATGTTTATCACAAGATCAAGAACTGTAAAGATTATCTAAAATTACCCAAAGGAATATTGAGCCTAAAGTTTATTAACTGGGAAATAGCGTGACAGGGGACCTGTGTGTTAGATCAAATACTATCATCTTGAGATCATCACTAATTCAAAGTGATCTATTATCAACAACTTTGAAAAGATTGCTTAGCCAGGTTTTTTTGCAAAGCAGTTAGCATCCAATATAAAATTTACTACAGTTACAAGAAAGCTATAAAAAAAAATTGGCAGTAAAAGGGGAAACTATACATCACCTCGATTATCATGGCAACATTTGAACTGCACTTTAGACTGCTCAAATATGACTCTGTGTGAACCTGTTAAAGAAAACCAATTGGTACAATATATAAATCCAGTCCATATGCACTCATCTCACATCAATAAGCCAACCGTAAGGTAGTTAAATTATTTATCCAAAACTCTCATCCATGCCGGGCAATTTAAATTGTTTACCAAACTCCCATCTCACACAATTTCTAAGGTAAAAATCAGAAATGAAGAGCACTCCAATTAAAAGTCTGGAGCAAGGTAAATGCAAATCAACACAAACAGGAATAAAAAGAGGGCAAAAGTTTTCAAAAAGATATAGAAAGTACCACAAGGAGATCATCTTTTGACGCTTCTAGAGGTTCAACGATACTATTTTTGTCTAGAACACCATCCACAATGAGGAATCGACATATGCGACCCCATTTAGAAGAATCAAAGGGGTGCCTACATCAATTACAATTTGATAAATGGGCTAGTGAGCATTAAGACTATGAACTCAAAGTCCAAGGAGTCAAAGCCAACAACAATATGCAAGAGTTTTGTTTTTGTAATTCCATATTATATGTATGACTTATAGGTGATTATACCAATAGCAAGTCAGAACTAATCCATGCGACTTCCCATAGCAGCAAATAAATTCAAAAGCATAAGCAACAATATAACTTTTTCATCTCTTTAAGCCTTTTCCAGATCCACAAGTTTATCTCAAACGTCCAATAACAACACAAAAATAAAGTACCAGAAATGTAGCGGTGAAATACCATGAAATTGTTAGAATTACAGTGTCCATCAATTTATCGTTTTCCCAACCATTCCAGACATCATAAAGCTTGTTGCCTTTAGGCATTAGGTAAACATAGCAGTCACCATGATCATTGACCAAATGCACTCCACAAACATTACATGATTTTTAATCTATAGTTTAACTTATAATCATGATTTATTGAAAAAGACACCAGTGAAGAGCAAAAACTATGCCTTGAACTTTCCAGGGCAGCATATAGATACTAATCGTGGTAAAAAAATAAAAAACCCTTCAAAGGTTTAGCACATTGCAGTGCTAGGAAAGCAAGTACCATTTCATCAAGTTAGAAACCCGACCTGGGTACTATGCCAAAGAAAAGGCATGACCAGGTTACATATCTGCTATGTATTCAATACGTTCTTCCGCAGAAGCTCAATACTCTATAAAGTTTTCAGTGAAAAGCATCAAATGGTTATTATTATAAGGAAGCGCAAATTATAATTAAATTTCAAAAACAATTCTAAAACATGATCAAATGCTATTAGCACATAATAAATTACCCTATATTTTATCTTAACCACAGAAATTAATAATTAATCACACTGTTAAAACTCAGAAAAAGGAAAGGAAAAATCAATACCATCACAAATTTTACATCAACCAGACAATCAGAAAATTAATTCCAGCTACACAAACAAGCACAACAACAAACTTCAAAGAAATTATCTTACAGCTTTTCCATGCCAAGAAACGAAATATCATAAGCCGTCGAGTAAATAAGCGGTACCTGCTTGATAAAACTTAAAACTCTCAATAATGAAATTAAATCGCTAATTATTATTTTTTTCTTAGAATAACAGACCTTAGAGAGAGGCATGGTAAAATAGAGCTTGCTGGAGAGAATACGATTTCGACGGAGAGTTGAGGCATCAGTAGTACTGTTACTCGTTGAAGATGAAGAAGAAGACATTGTTAGAGAACGATGCAGCGGTTGTGATGCCTTGATAGCGGCGTTTGTGAGGAAGAAATAAAGCGTTGATTTGCCGAGACTCTAAGTTGACGCGGTGATTACTGGGGTGACTCGGAACGTGATCAAGATTTTTCAAATGAAAAAATAAAATTCGGTGTTAGCCTGGTAACGATATTTAGAAGAAAGAGAAGTGTAAGAGGATCTGTTTTTCACACGTAATTAAAAGAGTTACTGAACATTGTGTTGTTTTTCACTAAGAATTAAAAATATATAGAAGTCTTAATGAAATTAATTAGTTGAAACTAACTCCTCGCCCCTATGAGAGCCAACTTCTCTACCCCGATGAGAGTTGAGGTTGTTGATCCCAGACCAGGTCATTGCATAGTGTTGTTGTGGTTTTTGTGTGTTGTGGTCTAATATATATATATAACAAAATAATTTTAAAATATTAAACATTTTTTTTTTTAAATACAAAAACAATTGTAACCACAAAAATGAACAAAATGTTCGTGGTTAGAGCATCTTCAAGGAGGAAACTATTTAGAGAAACTAAATTAATAATATGACTTTTTAAATAATATTTTTTTACATTTGTACTTCAATAGAAAAAAAAATCATTTAAGCAACTCCAATGAGAAAGCTAAAAGAAAGCCAAAGGACGGAAAAAAAAAACTTTTATTTTTCATTTTCACAACTCCAAGAGATATTATTGAAGAACTAAAATAGTATTTCTAAGTTGAAGAGTAATTCCTATATGTTTGATCAAAATAACCAAAAATTATTTAATATATTTATATGCAAAAAAATAGTTTTGATTGTACTTGTATTAGATTTGGCTTCTCTAAGTGATTTTTTTTCCATTAGAGTGAAAATATAAAAAAATATTATATTTACACTATTCAACAAGTCATATTATTAATTTGGCTTCTCTAAATACTTTTTTTCCTTGGAGATGCTGCCATTTCTATTTTAATATATATAATATTGATATAATTATTTATTAATAATAAATAGCTAATACAAGTACAATCAAAATCCTTTTTTTATATAGAAATATATTAAATAATTTTTTGGTTTTTTTAATCAATATATAGGAATAACTCTTCAACTAAAAATGTTATTTTAGCTCTTCAATATAACTCTCATATTGGAGTTATGAAAATAAAAAATGAAGCTAAATTTTTTTATCCTTTTATTTTTAGTTTTTCCCTTGAAGTTGTTCCTAGGTGGATGAACCTAAGTGGCGTGGGCTGCCGTTCTAGTTGACCAAGTTATGTGTTCATGGGCTGGAAATATGTTTTGATTAAAATAGTCATCCAATTTAGCCCAATAAATCAGACAAAATCTAACTGGATTTAAAAAACATAGATGAGAGTTAACCCGGTAAACCTTCTGCTGTTGTTCCGAGATAGAAACTTGCTTCAATCACATTAAAATAAGTGACAGGTTATAATCTCAGTCTCTGTTTCCCCGCCTTAATCAATTAAATGTCACGCAATCCTTTCAATATTAGACCAAACACGGGATTTTTTTTTTTTTTTTTTATCGAAGAAATGCTTTTCGTAGAAACTTTTTGATAATAGGTTGTATTGTCTGTTTGGAAGTGTGGTTTAGTAGATACTTATTTTTTTGATAACCGGTTGTCTTGTCTCTTTGGAAGTGTGATTAATTTTATTTTTAATTTTTTTTTTATTTAGATGTATTTCTAAATGAAAAGAATTTTTAAAAGCAATCGCAAACAAACTCCCAAACAGACACTAAATCACCAGGTTTTTGCATTTGTACCCTTAAAAAATATCCTTACAAGATCAAGGTAGATCACTAATTTTTACGCCAAGAAACATGGCCTAAAAATCCATAATGTGTGAAATTCTAACCCTAAATCTTAAAAATAAATACCTTCTAACTCTATGTGTTTATCACTAGCTAACCCTTGGGTTATTTTCGTTGACACTAGACCGTTTATTAATAGCCTGTTTGGAAGTGTTTGGAAGTGTGGTTGAAGATTTTTATAGTGTTTTTTGTTCAAAAATACATCAAAATAATTTTTATTTTATTTTTCAAAAATTATTTTTAACACCAGTATATTAAAATGATCTACAAACATAAAAAAAAAATCAATTAAAATAAATAAAAAATCAATTTATTTTCAAAAATATTTGGAAACTAATGTTAAACAATCACAATCATTTGCTTGAAGACTACGTGTGTGTTTGTGGATCAACGTAAATGTATGGATGACAAACATTTGGATATCAATGTTGGACTTCTAAGTTCCGTCTAGAATCGAGAATCGACACCATCGTAGAGAATTCAACGATTTGCAATTTTGATGAGAGTGGAATCACACGACTATATGAGAGGGTTTTCTTTTTTCAAAATGAAAAATCGGGGAAATGACACCCTTCAACAGTTTTAAAATTGATACAAAAAGTTTATTTTGTTCCATCTACGTTTTAGTTGATATTTTTTTTTTCTCTCTCTCTCTCTAGAGTTTTTTTAAATTTTATTATGATAAAAGAAATATTTTTTTTTTAATTTTTTAATTACTGATATAGTAAAGAATATAAAGTTCACTAATTTTATATTACAGAGAAATAAAACATCAATTGGCTGCAAAAAAAATAATATTAGTGTAAATGAGTTTCTTGTTAAACAAGGGATTTTGTTTTTAGTTTGGATTTATGTTTTTGAACAAGGTTTTTTTTATGGGGTAGTTGGTATATTAGTTTATTTGCAACATACAAATGTTTTTCGAAGTGTTTTGATATAAAAATTACATTTTTTATGTTAAAAACATTATGCCTAATATTTTATCAGTGCTATGATGGTTGAAAATTGGAAGGTAGACAACATGTTGTCCGACATGTCAAGCAACCCATAATCTACCTTCGATTTTTTTAGATACATTGGGGACGGACAACGTTTGCAAATTAAAAAAATATATATAAAGCAGCTCATGTGTGCGGACTTTATAAAATAGATCACGCGTCCATGTCTAGCTTGCTAAGCCCAGCATGAACACCAATCCCTTTTTTCTATTTTTTTTTATCTTTAATAGATACCCTTGTTCTTTTATATGTTATTTATCTATATTTAGAACAATATCATATTTTCTACTTTTAAAAATGTTTGTTTTAACTTTTTTATACATCATTTGTTTTTTTAATTATATTGTGTATATTTAATGTTTAGAGAGATAATTCTGATCTATCCATGATTTTTTTTCTTTTATGTTCTAAGCAAATAAAATTTATTTTCATGATGTATTTATAAAAATAAAAATTATTTATTCTTGTTAGAAAAAAGTAACATTCAAGATAGAAAGAAAAAAAAATATATATTTACATATAAGCCATGTTAATTAAAAGAAAGTACCGAGATTAAATATTAAATTTATCAATACTTTACTTTTATAAAAATAATTATTTTTTATTAGCATTAGAAACTCCTTCTCGGTTTATCCACTCATATGTTTTAAAATTTATTCCGTTTAGCACAGGCAACATCTTTACATTTTTTAATTAAAGAATTTATGATATGGTGAAAGCACCTGCAAAGTTGTCCTATTCTTCTACTATGCTACAAAAATTAACCTGAGATACTACACGTGATGTCGTGTTAATAAATTTTTTTATAATTATTAACATATATTTTTTTATTATGTATTTAATTATATAAATGCATCAGTTTTTAATTAAAAAATACTCAGCACGTAATATGAAGAGTACGGGTCAAGTAACTAGAGGTTTGCACGTTAACGTTGACCAGAAGCATCTTCACGAATCATGAAAGTCCATGTGGTAATTCTGAGTATTTCAATGGACTTTTATGAATCATCAAAGAAAAGATATGGAGATCACTCACAAGAAAAAAAGACTTGTCCTGGGTAGTTATTCCCAAAAATATTCGAATATCTTTAATGACGATGAATCTTAGGAAGACCAAGTTCCTGTGTGTTAATTCTATGATTGAATATCAGCCAGAATAAATATTATTATTAATTTACCACTATTATTCTAAATGTCCACGAAAGATTTTTAAATGCAATGAAACCAGAATTATTAGGACACATGTCTTTATAAAAACTTGAAATAACTAAAATTTTACTCGTTTATTTAAATTTATAAAATATATTTTATAAAGGGTGAAGTTTTCTCACGTCTAAAAAAACCCAGAAGAAACTAGCTAGTTGCTCCCTCGCACACCTATATTCACAAAATATCTGTTAAAATCAAAGTTAATAAACCCAAAACACATAAATTTAATTTGCCACAGCATAATTTTTAAAAATTACATGGATGCTGAGCTTAAAGCATGTTTGATATTGTATTATTAATTATTTTTTAAAGTATATTTTATTTAGAAGTATATTATTATTTATTTATTTTTAAATGTATTACTGATATTGAGACAACAAAACCAACTAGAAATACTATGGAATTAACTTGAAGAAGTGGAGAAAAATAAAAAATATATTTTTAAAACACAATAAATAAATAAATTAGGTAGAGTAGTCGGGTTAGTCCAAAAATATATTTTTTAAGACTATTTTTAAGAAAAATCAAAATAACATTCTCTTGCAAAACAATTTAACTTTAAAAGTTATATGTAAATTTGAGTGGTTGATGAGAGTAAAATCATTAAGGATTGACATGTTAATTTGATCGAGTTCAATCAAATTAATTTTTATATGATTTGGTTTAAAAATCAGTTTGATTTACAAATAAGGTTCATTTGTCTAGTCAAATTTAATGGTATGTTCCAAATAGAGATGGGGTGCCCTAATTATTCCATCCCAAATTACAGCATAAATTTAGCTATTATAAACCAAACCTTAACGTGTTTGGCATTACGGCACAGAAGTATTTTTTAATATTTTGAACTTGCTTTTTCTTCATTTCTTTTTTGTTTTTTTATTTTTATTTTGATGTACGATGATAATTTAAAAAATTATTATATATATTAAATATTTTTATTAACAAAAAAATGAAAAACAACATATAACACTCCTAGTATACATTTATTAATGTGCCTTGGCTCGCCTTTTTTATTAATATACAACTCCCCTGCCTCTTGAAAAATAAAAACAACATTATAATAAATGACTCAACCGTTTAGAGGTCGTCTCGGGATCATTATTTACTTGAATAATGCAGCAGACTTGTGGAATCACACGTAATCGGTGATTACGGACCACGGACAGGCTATAATTCCGTGGGGGGTGGGGGGGACTGATTCTTATTATAATCACACCATGTGCTAAACGCGGGCATGGATTAACATGCTGTCCTTTTCATTCGAAATTTATTCCGCGCTGTTTATTTTTTAGTTTGACATTAAATTTGAGTGTATTTTTTAATAAAAAATATTTAAAATATCATTAAACTCTTGATATTTTTTAATAACTTACTCAATACACTTTAAATTCTGAACTCATGACTACAATTTATCTCTTTCTTAGGAAACACGGTAATGATTCCCTTACATTTTATTTTTCCGTATTAAAAAAATAATAATATAGTGTTTTTGTTTTTTAATGTGAACTAAAATTATTATTTTATCCTTTGTTTTAAAAAATATAAGTATTCGATGTAGGGATGTTTTGATCTTCTTATGTACTCGTTGGTAATTAAAAGACTGAACTGGAGTGTGTTGTCTTTTTGTTTTTTTACATTTGATAAATTTTTAAATAGTAAAAATATTTCGTTACCATAAGGCCAGGAATATACTTAGAGTTATATTGACCAAAGGCATTTTTGTTTTTTCACTTCTCGATCTACATGAAAAATACACACGTGCCCTTAAAAACAACAAAGGGTTGATTATGCATTGAGGGATGTTTTAGTACATTTATATCAACTGTTATTTTCAGGTTAATGAGGGGGTGCTTTAGTGATTTTGCATTAATTTTTTATTCAAAAATATTTTGGCACATTTAGTCACACAATAATGTGCTTCACCAAGTCCATGGAAGTGTAGTCATATCTCTTTTATTCGATGAGTTGTTTATCGCTAGTCTTTTTTTATTTCTCTTTTTTGTCTCTTCTTCGATGAGTTGTCTTTCTTCTTCTTCTTCTTCTTCTTCTTCTTCTTTTTTTATTATTTTTACTTCTTGTGTTTTGGATGGTTTAATTTTGTCAATAACCCCTTTGCAAAAAGTTTTTATGATTTCAATTCAATTTAAACTACAAACTTATTATATATTACTTTTTTAATTTAATCATTATTTTTTAAAATACTTTAAAAACTAATTGTTATTACCCCACTAAACAAGCTTTTAATAGTTTACTAGGAAAAGTTATTTGGAAGAATCTTCATGGATCATGAAAGTCTATCTGGTTTTTTTAGATATTACAATGGATTATTATCAAAGGAATGAGATCGATTATTCATGAGAAAAACTAGCTATTCCAAAAATATTATAATATGTTTATTTACGTTGATCTTTTGTATCTCGATAAGGTTGTTAAAATTGTGATTTTGACATGACTTGGAAAATCATCTGATTTTACTAGAAATTCATTTTTTAACTTGGACCGTAAGATCGGATCATAAAATTATAAATTTTTACCTGGAATTTTACCATATAAAAATCATAAAAATCACAGTTAAAATCATGTAGATGAAAAAATTGTAAAATCATAAATAAAATATTTGCAAATACAATACAACACAGTTATGCCCATAAAACTTCATTAGTTAAGGTTCATACATGATTTAAAATAATTTTAAAACACATTACAAACAATTATGTCCATATAATTTTATTAGGTAAAAACTAACAAATCTAAAACAAATATTCAGTTGACATGCAATGTAAACTACAATCAAACTCATTTTCATCCCTCTCGCTATTTCTAATACATTCATCAAGAGCATTACTAATGAGAAGATTATTAGTACTACTACTGGTACCAACACCGATATTACTAGTACTAGCTCCATTAAACTATTTTGACATCAACGTAAGAAAATAATTTAAAAACACCAAAATTAAAGGATTGATTGACCGATAGCCTGGGATCGTAAAATTGGACCGATCCGGTCCGATTTTATTGATTTTTGTTTGATTTTAACGAGATTTGATTTTTCTATTCGATTTTATCAGGTTTGTTGTGTTGACTCGCAAAATTATATGATTTTACTAGGTTTATCGAGTTAACTCTTAAAATCATATGATTTTGCGAGTCAACTCACGATTTTGACAACAATGAACCAAATCTTAAGAAAAACAAGAATGCGTTTCAAAAATATATTAAAAAAAATAGGAATTTTATTTTTTGTTTTAAATTATATTTTTTTGGTGTTTTTAAATCATTGTGATATGCTGATGTCAAAAATATTTTTTAAAAAAATAAAAAAAAATATCATTTTGATGCATTTCTGAACAAAAATTACTTTGAAAAACAACTTTAACAACACTCTTAAACATGCCCTAGGTTTTCAAGACTTGGATAGAAGTTTATAATAATAATAATAATGAAAGAAGGGATTATTTTTATAAATTTCAAATTTTTTATCATCTACTTGCTCTTCTTCTTGTTATTTTTTAAACATTATTTTTTTTTCAATATTACATTAAGTGAGAATTTTATAATTTCTTTTGATATGTTTTTACGAGACTAACCTCGTTTCATGACTTAAGTTACAAGTCAGGCTAATTAATCCCGGGTTGGTTCAAGTTGTTTTTGATAAATATTTTTAAAATTTTATTTTTCAACACTTGATTAATTGAGAATTAAACCCCATGATTTATTTTAATTTATTTTTTACTGAGTTATTTTGTTCGTAGAATCCATGTTGAAAGTTCAATAGTTTAATCCAAATTATATCATTTTTTTTTATCACTCCACATGAATTTATTAAAAAATAAATTCAAAGCAATATATTTTTAATAAAAAAAAATCATTGACATTGACTTTGTGAAGTGAATTATCGTATCAACAGCTAGAACAGATTTATAAACACGTTCCAGGTTGTTAATTCAGAACATCAATCAAAGTAGACATTGTTAATTAATTTACCACTTAACACGGTCCACGAAAGATTGCCGTTCAAAAAGTGACGGGGCTCGCTTACTGTCTCATCCTAAATTACGGTCCAAACTTAGCTGTTACAAATCAAACTCTAACATGTAAATTATTTAATAGAATTCTCAATTCAATACAAGCAACCACAACAAAATTGGCTGCGTTAATTATTGTAGCCTTGATCACTAACTTCTAGAAACAATGTTATCGTGTATGAATCCTTTATCATGTGTGTATATATATATATTTATTAATGTAGTTATTCGATACATACTTGTGTATATCTCAATTAATTACATGAATTTTAAAATTAACAATCATTAAATTTTTTAGTGATTATTATATTAAAAGATTCAGTGGTTCTCTTAAAAAAAACTGCAACCATACTCTAAAAATACTTTTAATATCAAATTCATACTATTATGACACCTACCATATGGTTATCGGCTCAACATACTTAATTATATCAATAATGCACCAGTCTGGTGGCGTCACACGCAACCGGCTATGATGGGCCACACACAAGCTATGATTACTCGAGACAAAATTCAGTGACGTACTTACAAATTCTTAATATTATCGCGCCAGGTGGCTGAATTCTTACGTGGATTAACATGCTTTCCTTATCCTTCCATGGCTGCGAGTCCAAGCAGCAATAAACGATGATCTCATCTCCTCTGATCTTCGTAACTATCCGTTCATCAATCCTTACTGCCCTCACACCACCAGCAAGAAAGAAAAAAGTTATTTAGTTGCAACTTGCAAGGTGCTCGGAAATTCATAATTCATCATGTTTATATAATAATAAAAAATAATTTTAAAGAGATGGTGTCGAATGGCAATTTTCAAACATGGCCTCTGCTGCGCTAGATTTTGCCTTGGATATTGTGCTGTGATATGTCCTGTTTAATTATTATGCTGGATTTTGGTGTGCTATGAAACAAATAAAAAATAAATTATTTAATAGTAAATTATTTTGATTTTGTTATTATAATTACCGATTTGACAGATGGGTTGACTTGAATAATATTTTGTATGTTAAAAAAAATAGGATCTTGAATTTAAAAAAAAAGAAATTGTATTAAAAAATATGTATAGAAGAATATAGAGATTTATTCTGACTGCATCACTTATATAGAGAGTCAAAAGATAAAGTAATAGCATTTTTATCAAACACTTTTTATAATCATAACATCCAAAACTAATAGCAAAGGTTATAACAATAGCTACATAACTAAATTTATGCATGGTAACATGACTGAAAGTATCTTCTAAGTGTTTTTAAATTAATGTTTTTTTTTAAAGTTTTATTTTTATTTTTATTTTCCCCTAAGTTGAGATGATAAAAAAATCTAAAAATGTATTGTTTTTCATAAAAATATACATTAAGCAATACTTAAAAAATAAAAAAATGTTAAACCAGCCATAAAAGCCACAACATTTTAAAATCAATTATCAATAACTATTGTCTTTTATTATTACCTTAACTTAAACGTTCCACAACTCTAAATAATGTTACCTTGATTTTTCTGTATCAAAGTTATTAACTCAAACTTTTTATAGTTCAAAGGTAAAGTAAGTTAGCACAAGTTGATTCGATTAATAATTTGTTTTGTTAAAATAAAATAAAAATAACATCAATTTTTTTAATGGTCAAACTTGGTTTTGATGGAGTTAAAAATTGTCCCGCTATATTGATCAAATTTCGAGTCAACCGAGTGGGCCGGGGCAAGTTTAGTTTAACAACCGAGTTTCCTATATATCACCTTTCCTTGCCAACTTTTAACCACAGGAATGTAGAAATCATCCGTTAAAAGAAATGCAAGATTCATATCCAATTTTATTTTATTTAAAGATAGAAGATATTTTTAAAATAATATATATATGAATCACAATTAATTTCTCTCGTCGAGCAAGATCATCAATATCCAAAAAAAATATCCAACCCCAAATATTATATATGATTTTTGATTTTTGTATTTTAAATTTATTTTTAATTTTTTAAAAATTATTTTAATATTTTGATATCAGAAATAATTTTTAAAAAATCAAAAACAAATTTTTTAATATATATATATATATATATATATATATATATATATATTTTTAAATACTACCACTAATATATTTTCAGCAAGCCGTCAATATATATACTAGGCTAGGCCCTCCTTGGAATCAACAAAATAACAATCCGCGGTGTCATTATCTGATTGAAGGATAAACACCATACAAATTATAGGCCTTCGTGTCTCTGTATTCCGCAGTAAGCAGGCATTTCGACATCCTCTCATCCTATTCCCTGTCTTCCGCAGTTTCTTCAGTCAAATCAATCAAATGCAATGCCATCTTCCATATCAGGACTCCCTTCACGTGCTATTCGTAATCTCATGAACTCTCTCTGCTTACTACCTCCATGGATTCCTCCAACAACAACCGCATATTCTCTGTACTATTATATCACTACATACTCATAAGCCTTCATTAATATAGCATTTTGTGCTTGTTATGTTTTGCGACAATTATGGAAGATAATCATTTATGTTTTTTTGTAATATTTCTTGAGCAGAGATTGAGCTCTTTGACGATTGGGGAGCGGATCTGTGCCGCGTGTATACCATTTGCGGCGATCATTGAGATTTTCATTCTTGCCGTTGGTAATTGCTTTGAGTTTCGGCCAAGGGTTAGCAGAAATCGATATTGTTTTAAAGATCTAACTCGCCTTGCTGATGGATCTCGATGTACTACCCCTCTCTCTCAGTTTTGGTTATGTTTTGTTTCCTGCTGGTCATTGAATATTGATCAAAGGGCTGATTGGTTTCCGAGAAAAGCAAAGAAAATAATTTAATTTTTATTTAGCTCTTGCATTTGCTCAATTTGAATGAAGTTTAGGGGGGGGGGGGGGGGGGGGACATGGGTTCTGTGTCTCTTCTTTTTGGGTGAAAATGCTTGTATTTTGATTTTTTATTTGCTTTACTAATCTAGATAATTTTGTGGTTGAGATGGTATTGAAGTCACTGTTAATGAAGTGGAGGCTTTGTACGAGCTGTATAAGAAGTTGAGTAATTCGATAATCAAAGATGGCTTGATTCATAAGGTGATTTTAATTATTTGACTATTGTTAATTTGTTTTCGTTTTTACTGTGGTTGTCTGGCAAGGCATGGTGCCTGGATGGACTTTGATTATTAGTTTTTTAATTCAAAATAACTTGTATAGAAGTCTATGATGGTTGAGGTTGAAATATTCATGAGCTTTCTATGAAATTGAATGGCCTTTGTGCGACTGTTGCATGTAGATTTTAAAGAGACCAGGCAGTCTGTTATGCCATTATACATGATATAGTTGAAGTCTCCCTTATGATTATGGTGTGTACTTCAGTATTTTTTAATTGGATAATCTCAAGTATGGTCACTTTTATTGATGGATGTTAAAAACAGAATTTGTCCCCACAACTTGTGATTTATAATGTTTAGCTTTTCTTCACTTGCCTGAAAAGCCGTAAAGTGAATAAATGGTTGTGGATTATCAGGTTGACAGTTAGAAATTTGTATATGGGACTTATCAATGAAGAAATAGGTATAGCTGATGATCTAAAAACTGCAAAATGGAAAAAGCAGAATCAATGCTCTTGCTCTCCGGTTATGTTAAATTTCATAGCATTTTGATTCTAAAATGGTGGGACTGATTGATAATGCAGGCAAACATTTTTTTTTTGCTGCATATTTGACAGTATTCCAGGCTTGAACTGTGGTTGCATGCTTATAATTGTTCGTGCTTGTATTATCTTGCAGGAAGAGCTTCAATTAGCACTATTCCAAACTCCTCATGGCGAGAATCTTTTTCTCGACCGGGTAATGAAACTAGAACAACTTCCACCATGTCCTCATTTCTATTGCTTCAGTTGGTCTAATAAGTGCAAAAAAGATTTTGACACAAGGAGTTGAAATATTGAACTGGCATTTGTAAATCTTTCAGAATTGACTCGACTCCCGCAGTGAAAACAGCGGTCTTGATCATGGATAATATATACGTGCACAATCATTTTCAATAAATGAAATCGAGTGTTTGATGTTTTTCTTGGCATAGAAGTTAAGAGTTAATATTTGTAGGAGCCAAATAACAGATTTACATTTCCAAAAAGAAAAATAAATAAATTATAACCCAAAATATAAAACGTGCATTTGAAGAATGGTTAGTGTGTGTAATTGGCCAAATCTTGTGCTGAGGACAATATAGATATTAATGAGAGGAATTCCCTTAAATAAAAATGCAAAGAGCATGGGCAAATTGCTTTTCTTACATTTAATTGCTGTTCTTACATCCACTTATTTTTGTAACCGATTGTTTTAAAATAGTGTGCTTGTCTTTTTTTCTTCCCTAGCTTTTTGATCTTTTTGATGAAAAGAGAAATGGTGTAATCGAATTTGAGGAATTTGTCCATGCACTCAATGTGTTCCATCCCTATGCACCCATGGAAGAAAAAACTGATTGTGAGGGCTCGATACTTTTCTTTTGATCCACAAAACTAAATTGGAATTGTGGCCATGTTTCACCCCCACTTTCTATTTTTTGCAGTTGCATTTAGGCTGTACGACCTGAGACAAACTGGGTTCATTGAACGAGAGGAAGTGAGTATCATATACTGGCTTTTCTTCTTAAGTGATTGTTGCCATAGTTAATGGGCAAACTAATTTAAATACTGAAAAATATTCACTCATAGAAACAGCTAAACTTTTAAATGATCTCAGGTTAAGCAGATGGTGATTGCCATTTTATTGGAATCTGATGTGAAATTGCCAGATGATTTTTTGGAGGCGATCATTGACAAGGCAGGGTTAAGTCTAAATATTTATGTTCTTGTTCCCACTTCCGACAGTTACATTTTGATGCTCACAAAGTATCTTCAATCTCCCTTCAGACATTTGCTGATGCCGATGCCGACAAGGATGGTAAAATCAACAAAGAAGAATGGAAGGCTTTTGTGGTTAAACATCCAAATCTATTGGACAACATGACTCTTCCTTATCTGAGGTAAGTGCTTGTGCCTCATATCTTGTGCTCTTTCCCTGCTTGTACGTTTTGCCATTTTCCCCTCTCATTGACCCTGACAGAAAATTCATGAAAACTATTGACTGGACTTTGCTATTATCGTCATTATCCTCCAGGGACATAACCACTGTCTTTCCAAGTTTTATTTTCAACACTGAGGTTGATGATTGAGCATTCTCCAAGCTAGATGTTTTAAAGGGTTCAGCTTCTCACAGAACCGCTTCACTTGGGCAGTGTTTGGTAATGCATATACAGGTTTACATTGCGTTTGAAAGTCTTTTCAAAGTGCGTCTGGGCTGTGAAAACATTAAATTGATGCTTTTTTAAAAATGTCTGAGGATAATTTTGATGTTTTTAAAGTGCTTATGGATGATTTTGACGCTGAAAACATCAAAAAGAACCTCACAACGCATCAAGTTAACGTTTTTTCAGTACAGATGCATTTTTGCAAAAGCATCCAGCACTGCATTACACGGATTTTTTGTTTCTAAGGAGGCTTTCATCTGGATCAGAAAAGTCATATATTGACACGGGGAAGGAACTGTCTCTACCTTCATTTAGAAGATTCAAAACCTAAGTGGTCGCTTCATGAAGCATCGCATGGTACATCTTGGCAAGCCTACGATCTAATTTAATTTCTTTGCTGTACAGTGTGTAAGGGAAACTATTTGTAATGGAAACTGGTATTACTGCTTTTAAATTTGGCATGTGGTTCTCCTGTGAACTTTTGGTAATCAAAGGTTGCCGATTGGTTTGGGAGCTGCACCTGAGCGTTTTTTTTTTTTTTTTTTTTTTGTGTGTGAACTTTCCATGACAATGACGGACAACAGGGACTATAGGTGCCAGAGCTATTGGGGTAATATAGTCTTTTTCTCACATAGGCCATTAATTTTTATATGATTGTTCACAGAGAAATCATTTTTTTTTAAATGAATAATATGAAAACTATATTATCTTTAAAATAAAAATTAAATAAAAGGTTGATAGAGGATAATTTTTTTTATGCATAATGTAAAATTATATTACCCTTACAAACAAAAATTGTTAAAGTAGTGATTAAGGGCAATTCAATCTTTCTACATTTTAAAAGCACAATAATAAGACTATTTTCCTTAAAACAAAAATTTTCAAGTTTGCATCCAAGAATATTTTTCGTGTTTTCAAACTATTTTTTTAGCTATTAATAAGTTGATTAGGAGTGATTTGGTTTTTAAACAAATATAAAATAATATTTAAACGAAAAAGCTCTGGCACAATCCAAGTCTAAACTTTTCCTTTTGCCTTTTTAGGTGGCATTGAAAATGTCTTGCTTACATGGTGTTAAGATGAACAAAGACACTAGCAAATATGTAAACACATGAAAGTTCTATAAACAATTCAGGAAGACGCTTTGGTTGAGCCTATTGAGAAAATGGTATGCGATATTAATAATACAAATGGATATACATAACAACCTTATAGTATTATTAAAAAAAGGAAAATAAGATAGATAAAATTTGTAATTAAATATGATTACGTTGATTTAGTTAATTTTGCATTGAATTTTATATAGAATCTTGATAATCATAAGCTTTATTCTTATAAAAAGACAATCAGAAAGAGTCTTCTTAGTGGATGTTTGTCATAAATGAAAAAAAATAAGTTTTTTTAATAAGAGATGAACATGAGAGCTTGTTAAACAGCTGCAAAACTAAAAGGTTATTAGGTGCAAATGGATTTACAAAAAGAAAGATGGAATCTCATGAATTAAGGATACAAGGTTAAAAGCCTGCCTAATTTCTAAGAGCTTTACACTTAAAAAAAATATGTTCACTTCAAGAAAGTGTTCTCTCTAATTATAAAGTATATTTCCACTTTTATATTTCTTGTTATTGTTGCTTTGTTTAACTTAAATGTTAGACATCACTTCAAGAAAGTGTTCTCTCTAATTAGAAAGTATATTTCCACTTTTATATTTCTTGTTATTGTTGCTTTGTTTAACTTAAATGTTAAACATCTAGATGTAAAAAAACATGCCATATTATGTGTGTTTATTGAAGAAATCACTGCATAACTTAAAATAATAATCAGGATAATGATATAAAAGATTTAATACTTTTATACTTGGACATGATTATTTTAGAAGTGAATATGATAGTTGTGTGTATTCTAGAAAGCTCTTAAAAAATTTATTTGTGTACTTAACTGTGTTTTGATGATAAGTTGAGTGCTTCAAATAACATATCCAAGACTAATAGTTTGAAGGATAAGTTGAGTGAGGAATTTGAGATGAGAAATTCGGGTGTGACTAAAATATCATAAAAGAAATATCTTGAGAAAGTATTTAAGTGTTTTGGAATGCAAGACTACAAGCTAATGGGTAGTCTACTTGTAATTCATTTTAGGTTGTCTTCATTTTTGTCATAAGAAAATAATAAAGGAGAATGGACATGTATTAGTGCTCTATATGCTATAATAGTCGGAAGTATTATGTATATTATAGTTTACACTCGTCTAGACATTTCACATGTTGTTAACAAGTTTATGAAAAAGCATAATAAAGTTCATTGGCGGGCCATGAAACGAGTTCACTATTATCTTAGATGTAATATATGTATAAGTTTAGTAGATGATAAGGCAGTATCGATATAGGTAATATTAAGGGTTTTATATATCCAAATTATATTGGTGATTTAAACTTATGAAAATCATTGTCAGATTATGTTTTACTCTCTTAATGTGTGCTATTAGTTAAAAAATAATTTTGTAATTTATTATCGTCTTGTCTACAGTAAAGGTTGAGTATATGACATTGAGAAAGCTAGTCAAATAAGATTTTTGACTAAGAGGTTTGATTGTTAATTCTAGTATATCACAGGAGTTGATTGTATGCATTATAATTGCAAGAGTGTTATTTATCTAGTCTAAAATCGAATGAAAAAAGGCCAAACATATAATGTCATGTATTATTTCATTATAAATATCATGTCATAAGGTATTGCATCAATCAAAAATATTCATAACTAAGAATCTTATAGATATGTTAACAAAGTTTTTCATTGTAGTCAAGTTGAATCATTAATTAGACTAAGTGCTTGTTTAAGAGTGTGACTGAGGTTGTTTTTTAAAATATTTTTTGTTAAAAAATACATCAAAATATTATTTTTTTTATCTGTAAAAAATAATTTTTGACATCAACACATGAAAATGATCTAAAAACATCAAATTTTTTAATTTAAAATAAAAAATAAAAATAAAAATTTCAAAAACACTTTTGAAATACAAATACATAAACTTTTAACTTACAATCTTTTAACTTCTTGTTAATAACTCTGTCATACCATATGTACAAGGGTAATGATCAAACCCTTTTGAAAATATCTCTTGCATTTGAATCAAACAACAAAAAGTAAGATCCTGCAATCTAACGATCATTAGTAATTTCCGAAGAAAAAAATAAAAATAAAAATAAAAATCTTTAATTTTCAAATATATTTTGAAAAGGAGGCAATATTTTTTTCCTTGGTTGGGCCGGGGCCGGGGCCGGGGCTAGTGATATTACTGTCTCTACTGCTTTAGGAGATCACCTTCGATTCTAGATTAGAACACGCAAGCAAATATTCTCTTTACTCTGTTTTGCGTAAAACCCAGTCCTTGAGCAATGGCAGACAAGGCAAGCAGAGGCTTAGTGATATACGGAGATGGACTGGCTTCTTTCATCAATCCTTCTCATGCCCATCTCCACTCTCTCGCCTCCAAAGCTTTCTGCGGTTTCTTAAGCCTCCCCAATGCTCCTCCCTCAGGTTTCACTCACTCCTATTTCTCTTACATTAACTCACTTTTAATTCACGTTGCCTTTTTTTTACCACCTAGAATTGCACAATCTTGTCTGGTTTTGCTATGGAATCAGCTTAGCTGTGGGTATTAGTATAAAGGGCTGTGATTTTTGCATGCTTAGAGTTATAGAATAGAACATTTTAATAGCATTATTGGTGATTTATTGTTTATTTATTTTGATGATCTTGAATTCCACTATCATTGTTGTTTTATCAGCTGTTGATTTTTACAATAAGGTTTTTAGGTTGCTATTCATCTTTAAAAAATATTTACTTTTATGGGTCCTTAGAATAATTCTTTTAATCTTTTCAATGATATGTGCAGTGGAAATGCTTGATCTGTTGCTTTGTGATTTTGATGTGATTTCCATATCCAATATGGTTACAGGATTTGACAACACACATGCGAATGTGGATGTTACCGATTTGTTATATTTTGAACTGAAAACTATGTTTCTGGTATTAGATTTTTGAGTCGTATAAGATTATAATGTCTAGGTGTGTTGAATTTGAGTTTTCGAAGTTGCTGTGTATGATTACTGGGACTTACTTGGATTTAGATTGCAGAAAGTGAGGACGAGAGGATAGTTAGAGAGTTTGCGTATCTGCTAGATGCATGTGAAGCTTATCAGAATGTGGTAAGATGTCTTTAACTATATTTTTTTGACATAAACGAGTTGTTTCTTGTTGAATGCTATTGACAGTTATTGTTATTCTATTTTTGTTAGAATTCTCAGAATACCTCAATCCCAACCATATCAGAGAGGTATTGGTATTTTTTTTTCATTTTATGTTTAGTTTTATAATATCAGTGGCAGGACTAGATGTTGATTTATATTTGCGTTAAACCAACCAACATGTTCTATGATCTTACTTCAGGTTCATGGGAATGAAGGCTGCTATAATAACTAACAATCCTGGCTTGGAATCTTTTGGTGGCAAACTCGGTTTGACTGTGTTTTCATTCAATGACATAAATGGGAATGAATTTTCCCTTTCTGGATCATCTACTGATTTTGTGACTTCTGAGTTACTCAAGTTGCTTGGATTTCAAGAGGGGAAGACGCTAGAGACAGGTCAATTTGATTTAGTATTTGTGCATGTTGGAGCTGGTGAAAGAGTGAATGGTGAGGGACAGAAGACTATTGCCATTGATGTGGAATATATTGATGCTTTAGTTGATGGCATCATGCGCATAGCACAACCTGGATCTGAAATTGGTTCTCGTCTGCACTTGTCCCTTGTAATGAGCTTTGGTGATGTTACAGAAGGTGATGGTAGAGATTTGTCAATTTTGACCTCTAAAGATGAGATGGATCCTGCTCTTTCAAAGCTCTTCCCTCGTCAAAGCTACACTATGAAAGGAGAAAAACCACGAAATGATGTCAGGTAAGATTAAAGAAAAAGTGGTAAGCTTGTGATAATTTCACGGTTCTTTGGATCCTGCTAATTTGTGATCACAGGTACCATTGCCCACTGTTAATTGCTCAATGGCAGTACGCTGTAACCCGTGTGGATATGGCAGATACATTTTCTTTTAAAGATTTTAAAGAGGTAAGCATTAACATTACTGGGCTTTATTTTTTCAGAATCTCATATCATAAATTTATTGGACAGATTTCATTTATGGATATATGACCTTTCATCTTCCCACCCATCATCAACCTATTAGTTTTGAAGACTACTTTCATATAATGGAATAGTAGGGGAGTTAGTCTGTCACTCACAACAGACGTGATCCTGAAAGTGGCATTTAACTTTGAAACTACAACAATTTCTTGGTGCACTTTGTGTGTGTAGGCCTAAGAATTATATGTATATAATTGCTTCTTGATTTATCTGCATCTAATACGTGATGTTCCTCGTAATTTCTTAGTTTCTGGATCCTCAGGCTAGATAGGTCAATTTCTCATGTCAGATGTATGTCAATTGACCATGTAGTTCAAATGTTTCATTATATCTACTAAATGCTCTTCTGCATTTCCGCATTTTCCTTTTCTTTTCAGCGTGGTGGAAATCTTGTAATACCAGCTGATAGATTCCTGCACGAGGTAGCATTTAAGCTTTGGAAGGCCCCCAAGTATGGTGCATAAAATAGGTTTTCTTGAAGTCGGGCTTTATTAGAGAATACTCGACCAGTAACTCTGATGCAAGCAGGAAAGTTAACCCGAGTTCTTGCATGAGTTTTATGCCCCATATCAAGTTGCAAACTAATGCCAGTGACCTTGTTGGAGCTATTATCTCGTTTTTGTAATGTGATGCTCATCTTTATAAATAGAAGGGTTTTCTTTGTTTGAATGGCTACAATCACTGTTCCTGTGCTTGTCCTATTGTGTTTCCTCTCTCGCGGTGGAAGTATAAATACTCATCTTCGGCATGCATGTGCAATAAGATGAAAGTTGAAAGGTTTCTTGATATTGAAAACACAAGAAAAAAGCAAAACAAAGTTGTGCACTATTTGTTTGATACGCAACGACGAAATTTGGTGATCATTTTGATAGAAACCAACAAAATCTTCTTTTGTAATGAGCAAGGCATGGAGCAATATAACAAGGAATATTCGTTCGATGAATGCATTGGGGACCTTCAGGGAGCTAAATTTCTGCGAAAACATGCTCCGTGAAGTAACTGGAGTACATGATTCTGCCCTTGGATCTAATGTTCTAGCAGTTTAAAACTTCCCGAAAGGAGGGGAATGCAGGTGAAATCATGTTTTAAAAACCAGGCACCCGACCCAGTAAGGCAAAATCAAGAGATCGTGATGTCTACATCCATGTGAATTCAACATTTCTCTAGTGTGCTTGCAACGCAACGTTTGAATGAATCTAAACATAAAATTAACTGATATCTGGCAAAGAAGCTTCGGCTTTTCCTCTCATATCTAAACCCCTAAGGAGGAGACCAATTGTATAAATATGACCAACGGTTCACACTGGGAAAGTAATACTCCCACAGGTAAATTTTCAACTATCAGTAAAGAACATACTGTTCTACAATGAGTTCAGTCCATGATGCTGATTATCTCCTAGCATCAACATGAATTCCATGGCGGTAGCAGCATGGCTGCAAAAGTTCTAGCATTCTAATAGGCTTTTGAAACAGTAAGTGCCCAACAGAAACCACCCCATAAGGAGGAGAGTGAATGAGAACAGCCCAACTAAGAAAGGCCAGCCAACCAAAACTATACCTGAACAAAGCACAGCTGTGAAAGGAAAGAATGATTTGATTATTGACTTCCAGTCTATCCAGTGCCCCTTAAAGAATATTAGAACCGCCACATCTATCAAGTTCCAGTCCATTGATCCGCCATAACATAACCGATTCAGGCAGTTGGCAGCAAATGAGTGACAGTTGCATGTGAAAAGGTTGTATGTTTTGTGCTCAAAGAGACGCGTGGTTGACTGCAGAGCATCATCCCACGTGATCGCAGTGCCATACTCTGAGTGCTTGTAGCCATGCTTGCATGTGTGCCCGGCGAGGTTTGGCGGAAAGCAACACTAATTTTACAAATCATATTACAGAACAAAATTGTTAGTGGATCAACTTGTAGAATACCTTTTATAAAGTAGTGAGGGGTAAAAAAGAAATAGCAAATCACAACAGCAAAAATACTTGATAAATTCATAATTGCAACCAATTTGCCATCTTATTTTGGAAAACAAGGCAGATCTCAACATCAAGATGTGGCTAACCAGAGAAATCACTTTGTTCAGTCAACCCGCCATCTTTTAGATCATTATGCAATCTAAAAGAGAACGGATCCTAAATCCTCCTGCCATTATTCTACTTTCTCAACAAACGATGACAGTAAAAAGAGCAACTCTGTCTGTGTGCATGCATATGCATAGGTGTGTTAGAGGAGATGGAGATAATAGAAGAGGTTTCAAGAATAATACCTGTTGTCTATCAAGTTGAAGATATCTAGCAGCTGAACCAAATGTAAAATCATCAACATTCACAAAATTGGATCCTGAAAAATCTAAAATAGTTCCATCCTCTCTGCAAATGCCAACATGTCCTATAAAAGGTGCCAGCCATGAGACAACTGGGAGTGGAGTCCAAATGAGACAACATGGAAACTTAGCTTTCTTTGGATCAATTCCATCAAGAGGCCACAGGTTATGCTGAATTCTTGATGTGGAACTCATATGCTCAACGTCAAAAGCTCCTTTTAAATCCATTGGAGAAAATCATCCAATGGCATATAACATATATCTTTGTGCACTTTCTGCGATGAAACATCAATGTGTCAAACTACACCCTATGACATATCGAACCTGTTCCAAAACAAGCAAGCAGATACATTATTGTATGCCAACAAGATGTCAGTCTCTTCAGAAAAACACATCATGGTCCTTTCGAGAATTTTACAACAAACACAAAATGAATGCTATTGATGATCTAAAAAAACACTGAAAATTCCTAAAGAAAGAAAGAAAGATAACAAGTAAAAGACTTTCTAACATGGAAAGTTCCATTGAATCATTTTATAAACTTTACAGTAATTCATTCCCTTCCTCTAGGAAGTGGTCACAAGTAAAGGCAGTGACTGTTAAATAAATTTTAATCTTTGCCACTTATGGCAAAGCTCCTAAGTTCCTAGAGTGATACAAACAGGATACCACCCCCTAACTCCAGTCATAGATTTTGCAGGATTCTAAGGAAACAGCAGTGGAGCGTTGCCACTTGATTTATTTAAATGGAAAAAATGCCTTTATTCATTGGGAAACAGCCCACCTGACACAGAAGATTTAAAGTTCCTGGGGAGACTCGAGTTCAGAGCTCATCCCCCAAATCAAATAAATAAAATGTAACCATTAAGCTCATAAACCTTTAATTTAACAGTATTTACAAGACATTTATTATGAAATCTACAATTATCTATAAACAGCATGATCTATTACATTACTAGGACATATAATAAGTTATGTCTGATATTTCACTGTCCCATCGTTGTTTAATACAATTCTCTTGGATGACCATTTCAAAGACAAAGTTTGGTGTGATGTGCTTCGCAAGACCGCATGTCACATGCTTCTGGGACAGCCCTGGTTGTTCGATAGAAGAGTGAATTGCAATGGATATGAGAATAGTTTAAGGTTCAAGAATAAGAAGTTGATGTTGGACCCCCTTCCCCCTAGAGAATTTCAACAGAAATCAACCATCATTTTCACTTTAGAATTTTCAAAGTACACGGCTTGAAAATCCAGTTGTATTCATGCTAGTTTGTAAGGTTGTGGATACAAGAATGCAAAATACTGAGAAAGTATGGCAATAGCTCTTCAACATCTGTTACAACAGTTTAGAGATGTTTTTCTAAAAGAATTTCCTTCACAATTTGCCACCTTTGTGCGATATAAAGCATGCAATTGCTATATATATTAGCAGCAATAATGTGAGATAGAGCCACTCTTTTGTCATATTCAGATTCCTTGTTTTTCCATTTGAGAAAGGACACAACAACAATTTTTTTTTAAGAAATGACCAAAAACAATCCTTTTCGGTTGAAAGAAAAATACATTGAGAATAGATAGAGCTATTAGCAGCAATAATGTGAGGAGAGAACCCCTCTTTTCGCATATTCAGATTCCTTGTTTTTCCATTTGAGAAAGTACACAAAAAGAACAAAATCTTCAACAGTCTACACTCTAATATGGCTAAAACCACCTGCATTGATCTCTAACCACATTAATAACAATCTAGATAAAACTGGAATAAGGCAGTGCGCATTCTCTCTAAACTGATAGGGGACGTTTATAATCTATACTCGTAGTCCAATAGTCATTTACCACTCACCAGACTGAGCACCAAGCTTCACATTCTATGCTAGGCTATCTTCATTTTGATGAAGAATAATTTGCAGAAACAAGTATCCTATTTGACTGATTTGGCTTATTTTAAAGAATCCACTACGAAGAGAAGGAAAAAATCAATATGCAAAGATATTTTTTTTCCCATAAGGGAAAAAAATATAACTTATTCAAACAAAGAACTCTGTTCAACCACAAATTTGTCAAATGCCCCAAACGAGGTAACATTAAATGCAATATTTTATATGATCATCAAAAGCTCTTAATCCTATATGACTTTTTGCTCAGTATATCCAATCAAACATATACATGAACCTGACGAACCAGGAAACAAAAAAGGGCCAATCAAGTAAAAACTGAAGCTGCTCCAAACCGGAGGCAAAGCAATAATTCAAAGACACGAACTTTTTCAATAAACCCGCAAATAAAAAGCCTTCAAATTCACTTTTCCCTACCTTACTTGATCATTATGTATCAGCCCGAAAGCAACCCAGAAAAGTTCTTCAATTATATAGTAAGATAAACCCACATTCAATGAAAAAAAGAGAGATATTATAGAGTAAATTGGATCAATGACTGACCTGTAAGATTTGTGACGCAAAGATGGAAGAGGGAGTGTTGATATAAAAAGGAGGTGAAACTGAAGCAAATATCACAAGGTGGTTGTAGTTGGTGGTGGTGAGTGGCGGCGGTGGAGAAGTAGAGCAAGAAGATAAAAAGTTGCTTTTGCTTTTGTGCAGATATACTAAAGAGGCTGCTTCTTTTTTTCTTTTAAAATAAAAATAAAAATGGTGATGTAATCAAAATAGAGGGATATTTACAAAAATAATAATCAATAAATTTGTGTTATTGAGATTTGCTTTTGTCTTGGAATAGGGAAGAAGATGACGGAGAAAGGTTCATGCACACACACTCCCCAATTTTCATTTATTTTGACCCCATATTTTTAAACATTATTACAGTAAATTAAAAAATATTGAGGAATAATTTTATTTTAAAAAATTGATGAGACAATAATTTCTATTTATTTTTTCACGTATTTAAAAAGTGATATTTATTCAATATTATTATTCTTAGATATTACAAGAAAATTATTGCACCTCAAAACAACAATATTTAAACATATTATATTTTCGCTGAATAAAATTATATAATGAGTTATTTATTCAGTGTTTATTTTTAAAATATTTTTTTATATATTTAAATCATACTTCTAGGTGTTTTTCTTGATAGTTTTAATGGTTTTGTTTGCTTTTATAATACACTGGTTAATGGGTTAAAATCAATATCAAATTCATATGGTGAACATCACTACACTTTAATTGGACTGGACTAGGTGGTGGTAAAAATCAGTTTAGAGAGCTTTATGGGCCACCATCCCCTGTAATTTTCTAGTAGCTGTTATAAAGGGTTTTATGGTAATTTAGTTTAGTATAGTACAATGTTTTTTTTTTCTTTCTAATTACAGAAAATAATGTGTACTTAGTTAAATTATTTTTTTCACTAAGCCATGTATAATTGCATTTAAGACCTTAATTTTGTGGAAGATAAAATGATATTTTTTTAATCATGAAGACCTATTTTTCATGTTAAAATTCATTTCACAATAATTTTAATAAAAAACATTTCTTAAACCTACTTGTAGTTGTGTTAGAAAAAAATTGGATGCGAGGAAACCAAATTTTCTGGAAAGCGCACTTTGTGTATTCAAGTGAACGAATAAAATTTGTTTTTACAGATAATGCATATCCTGACTCGAATTTAAAATCTATTGTAGATCACAAATCTTTTGATATCATGATACGTCTTGGGGATGTTGTGTTAAAAACGACCATTTAATAAAAATTATGAATTGAAGATTTTTCTTTGATATGGGTTCTGAAAAAATATCTCTAGCTAATTGAAATAAAGAAAGTGAGTAATTTATATACAGAGTTGACTCATAACCCAGAATTTTAAATTTATAGATTGAAGATGGTGTTTATTAAAATATTTAAATCCTTGCATGTATATCTCCACAAAGAAATTCACAAGCTCCTTGGAGGTAGATCTTTTCCAAGCAGTAGCAGAGCTAATCATTTGCAACGTACGAGTGGATAAAATAGTGGGAAATATCCTGCATTGGCTGATAACAAAAGATGCGAGGGATTTATATACAAAAACAAAATCATGATCCAAAAATCTAGAGATGATACATACATGTTCAAGAATCTAAGCTCTCGCCTACGAATTACAATATAATTTATATTATTATATAACATATCATTTAAGTGAAATATTTTAGACTTAGAAATTTTTATACAAATTCATTCACGTTATCTTGTACTTGATTTTTATCAAATAAAATAAGAGTAGTGAGATTCAAACTTGTGACTGATGGGTCAACAAGGTTATGATATAATGTTAAAGAGCTATCTTACCTAAAAAATTAAACTTTTAGGTAAACCCTCATAATATGATTTATATTATTCTCTGACAGATCTTCATTCAGAACTGGAAATCCTTTTAAGATTAAACTGAAAGAGTCAATTTTGATGAATCCTGATGCACATTATATATATATGTAAGCTCTCGCTTTTATAATTGTGCTGTGCTCCACTTGAAGACAGCTTGGTTCTCCATGAATCCTGATGCACATTCCAGAGTCAATTTTGTTTTTTACATCTGTTTCTTATCTCGCAACAGGTGCGCCTATTTCATCAAATATTAGATCCCTTGCACAAAACAAATTAAAACTTCAATAGATTCGGGTTGGCAGGAATTTTTCAAAATAACTTATTAAATCACAAGTCAAAAGTCGTTTTTCATAGATAATCGGTGATAAAATAAAGAAGGTTACAAGTGTGTTCAATAAAAACAATTTCAGTCATTTTTTTTTCTTAAGAGAAGTATTATAAAGAAAAATAGAACTAATAAACTTTAACTTATTTTTTTATTGAAGCAGAATTTGAACTCAATTTTATAATTAACTTTTGATTCAAGTCAAGGAAAGAATTTATAAATATGTTAAAAAAAAAGTGGCAAAAAAATAAAATTACTTTATAGTCGACATGCTGATAAACTTTTTTTAGACAAAGGTCGGGAAAAAAACCCTTCCCTGATCAATTTGCAAAAGTCATACCATTCATAATCTAATATAAAGGATGAAAATCTATCCATCAACTTATTTTATGTTACATTAGACAGGCCGAGTCTGGTGGATGAGATGACAAAGTTGGAACTTGGTATGGACACTAAAATCCTTTCTCCCGAGATCACAAACAAACTTATTTTTGAAAATAAAAATTAAAATGAATGAATGAATCCTTGTCTTGTTGCAAGAACTACTCCCTGTTATAGTCAGAAAATTCTGGTCAGAGATCATTACCAGCTAAAGGGTTGAAAAAATTTAACATCACTGCACCTATATAAATTGCTCGTGGTAACATTTGGTTCACTGGGTAAAAATATATGATCTTTTACTGTGATTATGGTAGACAAAAAGAAATATGTAAAAATACTGTACAAAAGTGGGATGTAGAATATATTTCTGAATCTATATTGGACTATGCAAGTGTTGACAGCTGATTAAATGCTTCATAATTCCATTATAAAAGAGAAAATGCTTCATGGTTCAGGAGGAGGAGCAGGTTCACCACAGAATGCATCTGGCTCGAAAGATCTGGCTGAATCATCATTGTAAACTCCAGGAATAGCTCTACCCCCAGATTCTTCAAATGGTATGTAAGAATTCTTTTGGCCTCCCTCAATATTGATGAAGAGAACAACGCATATAAATAATGATGCTGCTAGAGTGACCAGAGTGTACTTCAATCTGCTTAGCACAGGCTTGACCTATTGGAGAAAAAGGGTTTTTTTTGTAAGAAAATAAAAAATCCGATTAGCAATGCCACAAGTCCCTGAGTTTGATAGAAATATGATCCACCATCTATGTCCAGACAAACCAAACATTATATCAATGATGAGAGCTTCAGTGTCACGAAGTTAGTGACTTTTAATAACAGTCGATCACCAGCATAACACTGAGTGGCAGCAGCTCTCAGTATCATGACACTGCCTTGTAGCATTATAGTTATGATAAAAGACACAGCATAGCATAGGTGCTAACCTACTTGCATCATGAATCGACATATTTAATACCAGCTCAACATGTACTCTTAATTGATGGTCTTAAAAGATGTTACTCTTGTTTTAGACATGGCAAATTCATACGCAATACAACACATCCTGTTAGATTGAAACAGCCAGAAAGCTCCTGCGGCGCAGACAAGCATCAAGTTTAACCTAAGAGAAAAGTCCTCGCTGCATTGTTTACGGGAGTGGCCAATAGTATATTGCTGAGCATGAATAGTTCAATAGAAGGCACATAAAACCATTTAAAAACATATGCTTATGAATAGATTAATAGCAGGCATGGTAAAACCATTTAAAACCATTATGCTTCTCAATACATAACAGACATTGCTCCCACTCTCCACAATCAGGAACAACGAAAAAATAGTCTCTTTGGAATGATTTACTTACTGAAAATGAACCAAGAAGCCGATCTCGAGCCAAAACTTCAGCTGTCTTCACCCATATCTGGGAAGGAAATTCAAGTCAGTTAGGCTTCAAACTTGCATGTTTATCTCTACTAATAATGCTGCAAATGTATATATTGCAACTAAATAAGAACTTGAAAAGGATATTTCACTTCATATAGTTTGCATCTAGTTACAATTGCAGGATAATTTTCTCATCCCCTCCCCCCAATAAATAAGGAAATAAAACCTTACAGTTTGCTTTTGGAGATATTTTCTCACACGTTATGAGACTGCAAGCTCACCAATAATTAAACATTCAAAAAGGACAGTTCCCTTTTCATTTCTATTCTTTTCAACCCCCTTCTCTATTCTTCAAAAAAAGCATCCCCAAAAAATACAGGAAATTCAAATTAAAAGCCAGCCAACCCAAATGCCTGATATAGAAGAATCAGGCAAGAACTATCTAGATGAGATCTTATCCAACAGATACAAAACCCATCAAGTGAAAAACTAGAAAAAGAGCAAATGAGACCAATTCAGCCCAAAAACCATTACTCCAGCCCCAAAAGGAAGAACCACTGCAGGGCGTGCCATATTCTTTTTTGCAATCACCAAGTCCTCTCTCTTGTGCTTTCTCTACATGCATGCATGCATATATATATATATATATTCGATTTCCCTTTTACATTTCTCTATCCTTTTCTTGGAGCACAAACAGTTTCATCGCCTCAACCCAGCCCTCACACAATTGCACACATATTTTTCACTCAATAGAAGAATGTGACACTTACAATGGAAAAGCATATATGACTGAGCTAATTAGTTAGTATGTATTATCTCAATAAATTTCTATAATTCCCTCGCTGATGATACTATGCCATAAAGTCTTTCTGATAATGATATATAACCAAAAAAATCATGTACCTGACCATCATACCACCCTGTCTCTTCATCTGCAAAAATAGAGATTACAAAGCACCCCATCAATCAAATATACCGAAACAACAACATGCTATGCTTAACATAGCAACCTTAACTAACTTCACATCAACCCTTCACTCTCAAGACAGAAAAACAAAAACATTAACCCAAAATTCAAAATCCTGACTATCCCTTAATTTCTTTTGTCAGGTTTCTAGGCAACCGAATAAAAAAGAGAAGACAGAGGAAAGACAGGAATTACATTCAACAGTGGCACTGAGCAGTCGATTCCCAACATAAGCCCAACCCAGATACATTCTAACAACAGCAATACTAACAACAAAGACCCCACTCGATAAAGCTGCAAGAACTGGCTTCAATGGCTCAGTTTTTGGGCCCACGGTGCCAAACCAAGCAACAGGTAGGGCGATTAGGAGAGCAAAAGAAGCGCCAGTAACGAACAAACGAGAGCAGTACTCGACAATGTCACCTGAAGCCCAAGAGAAAGGGAAGGAAGTGGAGAGATTTTGGTATTCATTTATTGGTTGTTGATCGAGTGGAACAGGGCACTCTGTTTCCGGAGGAGTGTTGCTGCTTCCATTTCTGAAGGAAGACGAGGGTATTTTTGGAGGTGTGTTTTTGTAATTGTGGTGGCGATGGTAGAGAAATCTTTTCTGTGTTGTAGAGGAGAGGAGGAACGGTGATGATAGGTGGAGAAGTGGAATTGCCATGGAGGATTTCTGTTGTTTTGCTCTCTTGATCCTCCATCCAAAATTAATTGGTGGGGGATTTTCATTTTATTTCTTTTCTTTTAAATAATTGTAATTTATTTATTTATATGTGTTTATCCTTTGCTAGCTGTACTGTTTGCCACTGATGGCAACATTCAACCCTTTCTTTTTAATTTATTATATGAGATATTAATTTCATTTACGATATAAATCATACAACTACATAACTCAATGAATTTCTTTTTACACCATATACATATTAAAATGTTAGTTTCTTTTACCACAATCTAGTAAAATGCTAATAAAAAACGAAACAATTTTCAACTTGACATGCTCAAGACAAGCAGCATTTTTTTATTCGCAATTAAAAAAAGGTGGCATTAAGAATCTGCTACAAAAATAACTAAAAGAAAAGGAAAGAGCATCAACGTTGCTAACGGAACCAGGAAACATGGAGATGCAATTTCATCATAGGCAAAGATTGATCATAAATATCTGTTGCCATCTAAAAGCTTACAACTCCACATTAAAACCTGGGGATGATAATTACATTATTTGATGAAATAACTTGAAATCTAAGCAACTCGATACGTTGAGCTCGGAACATAACTTTTGATAAATACACATGCCTAGAACTTTTTTTTTCTTTTCATTTTCAACTCCGCAGGTCCACATTGATCTGTGGAGATCACATGTTTACAATTCCAGAGTTGGGATTGCTTACCCAAACAAGACCCCCACAGGACCACAGATTAGTTGAATGGTTATTTTTTTTATTTTTTATTTTATTTCTTACAAGTAAGACTACAACATTTGCCTATTTAAACTTTCCATGGAATCCTCCACTGCACCTGCATTGCAGCTTCTTCTTCTTTTTTTAACTTGGGAGGATCTCCACTGTGTGATCAATGAAAGGGCCTGTGCCGAGTCCCCACTTTGAATGAACCAACACCTCCCAGCCCGGTATTATCTACTTTTAAATCAAATGAAAAAACTTGCCACTGCTCCAGCTCTTCGAGCCAAAACACAGCTCAAACTATCATTGAGGAAGCATTGTTCCAGTCAGTCTGCTGTTAAATTTCTATAGTTTGTTGTCTCAACAACTAGATGCTGAACATGTTGAAGAAGACGGGGTATAAGCTGTGCGAAACTAGGTCGTAGATTTGGCTCCCTGCAAAAACAACAAGGGATTCATCATCACTGTACAAGTTATATCAAATGATAATATTGACCAGGTCTGTAACTCACAATTGCCAACAATCACGTATTATCTGGGCAATGGCGGGATCAATGTCCTCTGGAATTTCTAGGTGTCGATTTTGGAATCCAACAGCTCCCACAACCTGCATTGGGTTTAAGCCTTTCCAGGGGATTTGACATGTAGCCAACTCCCACAGTATCACGCCAAAGCTGTATATATCACATCTGCAAGCAAGCAACCATGCCAACAGTTTTAGCGCCAGAGAATATTCCTGCAATGCAAGTTCTGGCAATGGAGTATGCTGGCATGTTTATACAGGTTGGTATCCTTACTTCTCATTTGCTGGCTCATTTCTCAGAACTTCAGGTGCCATCCATTCAGGCTGCATTGAAAGGCAAACTTCTTGCTTATTATTTGGTTGGCAACAATCAGAAATGGAATCACGAGAGTTTATCATGCTGTATGTTTCAAAGAAATCTAACCGTTCCGGCAGTAGACTTTGAAGACAGAAAAGTGTGGTGCTTAATACGAGACAATCCAAAATCACAGACCTGTGGATAGAAATCTAAGATGTTGGAAATATATGCATGGTTTCTTTCCAAAAAGCAGCAATAGATAAAGCAGTCCATTTAATTTCCAAATAAAACATGTGCATAACCAAAGAATAAATTAAGAGACAACACCTTCACATTCCAGTTTTTATCAACGAGGAGATTAGGAGACTTTAAATCTCGATGCACAATGGTAGGATGGCTTGTGTGCAAGTAATTCATTCCTTTGGCCTATAAAAAGAAGAAGCCAGCTTTACTTTGGAAAATAATCAGGTCAAAAAGAAGAAGAGATTATTTGACTCATACCACATCAATAGCCATTCGCATACGCCTCTTTTCATCAACTTGAGAATTGGGACGGTGCAGTAACCTATACAAACTCCCCCTGCACGCCAAGGAGGAACAAGAGGAGTATGAGGAATAAATTTACAATCAACTCAGTATTAACTATTTTATTTAAAGAAGTTGTTGGCAGTGACTAGGATAACAATGAACTCCAAAAGCCCCTGACAGAACCCTTTAAGATAATATTGCTCTATTTTGCATAAACCATAGAACAAGTACGCTTTTGATATGGCTTGCACGGTGGTAAACGCATTACAATGGTTGGGCAAGGCTAGTGACTTGATTGTTATCACAGATTAAAAAAGATATCAGTGAGATGCCCAAAGATGCATGCAACCCAAGAAAACTGAGGTGAAATTCACAATGTTGACTACAACTGGTGAGGGACCACAAGCTTGAGAATCATGCTTATAAAAAAAATTGAGATATAAAAGTAAACAGGTTGAAGTTTTTATCATATAGGTTATTCAGTTAAATATTATACCAGAGTGAAGTGCTCAGGCATTCGACATATGGGGTGTAATTTAATAATCTTGGAAACAAGAAAAAATATCAGTTCTCTCTCTCTCTCTCTCTCTCTCTCTGAGGGAAGCATTCTTAACCTGGGCAAGAACTCAGTAAGTATTGATAAGTGCGGGGGGCGAGTAACTGCTCCCATGAACAGAACAACATTAGGATGTCTTAATCGTAGCATGATTTCAGCCTGCATTAAACAGCGAGCAGAACTTGTTTGAATGTCATAAAAAAATAAATTTTAGAAGTAGCTGAGGCATGAAAGTTAATAAATGATTGGGAAGCTAGAAGCAGTGCTTACTTCGCATTTGAACTGAACCAATGCATCACCAGATAAATCCTGGTCCAAAAATTTCTTCACAGCAACTTCCTGAAATCAATAAAACGATATCAAGGGGGGTCAATATGAGCAAAGCCTTAAAAACAAAACAGATGAACCAGTAAAGTCACAATACTAAGTTTCTGGAAGTCAGTCCAGAGCTGGAGTCAATGAATAGATTAGTGATTCTATAAGTCACAGATGCAGTTTCAACAAACACAGACCAACAACATGAGAGTGACACAAACTACTGGGGGTGACAATTTTGAAACCAACCAATTTTCCCACATGAATAGTTAAAAAATATTTCAACAATCTCCACAGAGATCATCATTGTTGTAGCCTACAAGTAGTAGCATAAGCATTGAGTTTTAAACTATTGCCAAATGTAAATATTTTTGTTAAAAGGATCCGATTCAATGTGTCGGGCTATGAAGTAGTTCATCGTAAGTTAACATCAAAATACCCATATTGTGTCAAAGCTCAACTTACAGTGCCAAACCAATCCCCGTGGTAGACCTCACCATATGAACCTGCACAACAGGGCATCATGAGATTACTATTAATCAACCATAACTTAAATATATCATATTTCAGAGGCATCGTATTCTACAACTAAGCACATATATAACTGAGATCATATCCTGCCTAATAAAATTAAATGTTCAAACCCTCGAAAGTACTACTATGTTGACCAGTAGATTTCAAAATCTTTTCAATCCGAATTCAATACAGTTCAAAGGCATAGCAAACTACAAAGCTTAATAGGGCAAGGATGGATGTTTGATAGAACTCTGGTCTCATATTCAAAACCAAGCCCAGAGAAGCAGGCTGGCTATCTTTACCCGCATCAATTGACCTTTTCCCAGATATGTTTGGGCTGATAGCCAGTCTCCTCTCATATAGGATTGCAATTGCAAAGCCAGCATTGGCAGCAGCACAATTCCTCCAAAAGATGAAACTCAAAATTAAATTGATAATTTTAATAAAAGTGAAAGCAGAGTCATCGATCAGCTTCCTTATTTTACAAATAGATGGCATTTAGATAATGCTTCCATATGTTCAACTGGCAAGAGATTCAACTTTCCCTCAGAAACTTGGAGCTTGAGAAATAAAGACGAGTGGAATGAAGTGTCATCCATACCTATAAGACTATTTCAATAACCATTTCTATATCTCATCAATGCATATTTCTTTTTTTTTTCTTTTAATCCATTTGTAAGACGTAACCAAATAACAGATGTGCATGGTTGAACGTCACAAGCTGTTTATGCAGGAGAGCAGGGCTGGATCCCATGATCATGCAGAATGGTGCAAAATGATCCATATAGCCAGCCCCAACTAGTTTGGGATTGAGGGTTTTCAGCCCCAACTAGTTTGGGATTGAGGGTTTTTTGATGTTGGTAAGCAACTATATGACACTGCATCACAAGGTGTTATGTCTTTGTAATATTTCAATTGATTCAAACTCTTGTATGAATTACTTACCCAAATGATCCTTTTTTGAGATACAAAATCATAAAAGTTTTACATATTAATAACCAGACAGTTCTCATGCCCATCATTACTGACCAACTAAGCTATACAACTACATGTGAAAATACATCCTTTGTGTATATCACAGTAGTATGACTACCATGCATTAATGGGAAATTTCAAATAGAGAAATACCAAAAGTGGGGGGGGAAACTGCTCCCCTTAATTCAGACATGATTCTCTAGTCTAAAATTGCCAGCAGGTTCTTCCTTTCATAAAACAAGATTAAATTAAAGAAGGAATTCTTACCGATGCCGATACGCTCACCAATCTCAAGATCCTCCCATGGAATTTCCCATTCTGCTACCTCCCCTAGCACAGGGTTAACTCTCTCACTGCAAGAAATATGCAGACCATTGTTCGCTGCTTCAATCAATTTCAAAGCAGATTCTTTGCCTGCATCCATGCTAATCCTTCCCATGTTCTCCTGACAGCACTGGTTGTCACTACTGACCAAGGCATGTTCAGGCTGTAATCGGCAAGGCTCCAATGCAGAGAGCAAGGAAAATGCATGAAGTGGATTCTCATGCATAGAACTTCCAGCCATTCCAGGTGCATTAATAGACACCGTGTCCACAACAGTGGAATCTATTTGTAATTTTTCGTTTGTTCTATTATCAACAAGCACAAATCCTTCACCTGTAACATAAGAAGGGAGAGATGGATCGGAATTGAAGGCATCCATCAATCTTCTTAGTTCATCCACTGAGCCCTCAGCAAATTGTTCTTGTTTATAATCACACCTAACATTTTTTAAAGTATCATCCCTAGTTAACGATACAAGTGACTGTCCATGCCCTGCCAGCATGTCATCTAAACAACAGCAAAGCTGATCGTCAAGATTTGTACTATTTTCTGGATGAACCTTTTCAAGCAGCTTTGGTTCACCCAGGTTCATGTCTGAAAACAAATTAGGAGGAGGCGATGCACCACTTTCTAACAATACAGCATGTAATTTTTGTGCAAAATCTGGATTCTTTGCTGCGCTGATGACATACTTGGAAACATTTTTAACTCTATTTTTTTGTGCAGATGAAGGTTTTTCAGTGCCCGATAAGCTAAGATTATCAAATTCATGTTCGAATCTTTCACTTTGATTTCTCTCAACCAAGTTCACACAATCCTCATTTGTTTTGATGCTGACAAATAATCCTTGCCCTGACGTTGAGGTGCCAGCTTGGGGAATCACATCGAAATTAGGTGAAAATGCAAGAACCCCATATCCTTGATCCATTGATGAAGTTGAATCTTCAGGGGTTTCTGTAAGACTGGCAAAACCACTTATGTCAAATCCAGCAGTTGGGAGATGGCTGCTGGGCACCTCAGGAGGAATTAGCGTGCCAGGAGCACCCATCAGATCAATAATGTATTCACTGCGCCAGTTTATAAAAAACACAATTACAATAAATTCCCATTTAACATTTAAACCTATTAGTGTTAATTTAATTAGACAGATAAAACATATAAAGCATTCGAAAGGGAGGACAAAAACAACATGCATTGTTTAATATGCATTCTCATGCAAAATAGGTAATCAACAATATGATAATTTAAGGAAAGTGGGCTTTTAAAAGGAAAGTATATGCAACATTGCATGCAACGTAGAAAATGACATCTGCAACAAGGATGATTATTCATATTCCACATTTCTTGCAAAAGTAATATCCAGCATTTTTTGAGATTTTACTTCATACATGTTTATCTAGCGACACATAAACCTTGGAGAGTTACTGATAAGAATCCAGATGCTAGCATAAAATATTAACAAGCATCACCAGCACGTGTAATGATAACCAATAGAAATCCACTTGAACCAGCATGACACCAAATTAAATGGGCAGAAAAACAAAGGCCAAGAAAAAAAATCACCTTCCATCATCAATCTTGATCAAATTTACAGCTCCATCGTCAGTGCCAGTATAGTAGCTTCCTTTAACCAGCATGCATGGGAGATTTATCCTATCAGCTATCACCTATCACCAGAAATGAAATAGTTAATTTGAGTCCAGTTTGTTCTAAAGGACCCAAAACACTATCAACAGATCAAATGATGATGCAGATATTCTCTGAATAGAAAAATCACAAATATTAAAACTTTAAACAGACAAGATGCTCAATGTTAAGTTAAAAAAATCAGCATGTTCATTTATCAACTTTTTAACAGAAGTTAAAACATCTGAAAACCTTAAAGAGCAGGGCCCTGTGGCGAGAAAGTCCAACATCAAGACAACCAAGGGGTAGGATGATAGAGTTCAGAGCATTCTGTAGCTCTTTACTGCGCCTCTTCCACCTGCTTGACATCTCATCAGCATCACTTACAGGACCACCCATTCTATTAACAACAACATCAGCAATTTTCTGGATCAAGCCATCAGAAACTCTGCTTTCCAGGGACATGAGATAAGCTCTTTTCTCAAGCTCTTGCAGTTCAGCATCAACAAAGCGGTTTACCATGATCACTTCATAATTAACATCGTCAGAAATTGATGTTGTTTGAAGATCAGCTAAAAATGGCATATTCCCTTGAATGATTGAGTTTGAAGTAATGCCGCAAACATCATAAAAGCCATCCATCACTTTTTCATTATAATTTACAACACTATAACTCTGCATGAAAGATGTCGGAAAATTCAGTAGAATGTTTTAGATATATAAATAAGATTCAATGTTGCATGTGACATGCATAGGTAAAGAAAAATATGAACTCATGCTTCTTTTTTCCTACTTGAGCTAGGAAATGGTAAGCAAGGGATGACAATGAAATTCAAGCACTAGATTATTCAGCACCGTAGTTCCTAGGAAATAAAAACTCAATCAGCTAGCTTTCACTTCTATTTTTGCCAGGATGGATATTTTTTTTTTCTATGCTGCACAGAACTTATATGCAGGTATGCATAAAGCCATCCTAGAAAAGCCTGGTTCACAAACAACTATAATAAACAAGTGTAGAAAATCACTAGAAAAAGGTACATCAGAACTTGTATTGGAAGGTCATCTCACTATGTTCACATTGATTTAAAAATAAATGAGACTTTGCTTGGCGCTCTTAGTTCAGGGGGGATGCAGCAGATAGCTTGCAATTGTTTAGTAGCCATTGTAAGAAAGATCTGGGAGATTGCATAAACTTGCATACAGACATCAAACAGGTTCATTTTCATTCAGCCAAATTATTATTAAGCACTTCCATTCTGTAAAATCCACAATGAAAATCTCAGAGCCCCCAGCAAACCACACAAACGTTTGGGAAATTTAGGTTTTATTCACTCTAATGCTTCATTACTATTTTCCTTCCATAAACACCACAAGCCAAAATTATTCTGCTTCGTATAAACAGAGTCCTCATAGCTGCATGAACAACGAATCAACTAAATCAAGACCAATCACTTTAATCACATTCCACAAGAACCCAGCAACAGGTAGCATAAAACTAGGAATTCAATTAATTTCCATTTAAGGAAAACAGGCAGCAATTAACAAATCAAACTTGTCATGCAACGCAAGTTATATGTAGAAATGAGATTAATCGTCCACAAAAAATATATAATAATAATAATAATAAAACAGCTCTAAATTCAGGACATTAATATCAGTCCATAAAATAAGTACTTCGAACAAAAAAAAAATCAAACTCTATAATTACTAAACTGATTCTTGCATGAAAATGCAGAACCCTAAACCAACTACCAAACCCGCAACGATATGCATCAATCAAACCCTAAACCAATAAAATCAAATTCGACAAAACTGATCAAAAACAGGAAATTCAAAGACAAAATCAAGCGAAATAAGAAAAAAATAAGATCCAAAAGTAAAAAAAGTAACAAGTAATCCACAACGTACCCAATATCTGAGTGAGAGAGATTCAGCAAGAGATTCAGCATCATTAACCGGAACCACAGGACTGCTCCGTAGACTAATCCGCTTAGCAGCATCGATCTGAGCGGATTCTGCATCCTGAATCGAATCCGGATCCGAAGCACTAATCGCCAAGGCCAATTGCATTTGAAATTCCTCCTCTAATGAATTAAAATCATTTACAGTACTATCAGTACCGCTAATCGCTTCCACGTCCGTCCGATCCACCGCCGCGGACTCAACGGCCTCGATTCTTCCATCTGACGGACTCGGAGTCGTACTGGCACTGGTATTTGAGCTCGAAACAGGTCGGGTCTCACCACCGAATCGGTTGTGATGGTCACCTATGTGGAGCTTTCTTAGTAGATGCTTCATCTTTGTCATGGATCATTAACAAGAGTATATATATATACCAGTTTTTTATTTTGATTTTATTTATTTATTTCTGTCTGTGAGTTTTGAGTGGTGGGTTGAGCTACGCACAGAGAGGAGAAAGAGGAAGCTTCACTTAACAAGCGCACTCCTGTTCTTGAAGCTAAATACGAGCAGGAGCATGTGTGTATACATCCATCAACAAATTGTCGAGAGAGAGGGAGAAAGAGAGGGACTTGAACGCTCAAAAATCATTCCCTCCAATTGTATTTTCTCTGTATCAGCCGACACCAGCAGTAACGGAAAAAGAAGAAAAAGTTTTTTTTTTTTTCCAATAAATAAATAATAATAATAAAAAAGAAGGACTAATTTCTAGTAGGTGAATACTCTCTGTTTTCCTTGCTTCTTCTTCTTTCCCTTGTATTTGTATCCTCTCGGGTCAATGACCCCACAAGCATGTCATTCCATGTGCTGTTGCGGTGCCCTTTGTTTCATCTTGACCGTTCAAATTGTAGATTTTTGGTGGTCGTTGGATTCGTTGGAGTACAAGAGAGGTTTCCTTTTCATCAAGTGGGATTTTTTGTTAGTTTTATTTAATTAAAGTTTAATTAAATATTAGTTGATAATAGGAGTGATTCCAATCCTCTCTATGATTAAACAAAAAGCGACAGTTTGAATCTTATATTAATAAACCTATTTTTCATGTGCTCTAATAACATGAGTAAAGATCATGTGAGATTGCCTTTTTAGTTTTATTTAATTATAATTTGATTTAAATCAAAGTGGTCATGGGCAAATGTTTTGAGATTAATATAATTTCTACTGTTATATTTTTTTTTAACTCTAACAAGAAATTTATATTTTCTACACTTTTAACAGGCATTTCAATATAGTTAATAACATTATTAATTAAAAGAAGAGGATTTTATTTTTATCCAACCTTAGTCTACAAAATATGAACAGCTAGACCTGCACCGCGTGGAGTCAAACTCAAGTGGAGGTAAAAGACATGCCGTACATACTCTGTAGATACGTATCTAGTCGAGAAGATACGTATCCGTCCATACATGGAAACGAGAGGCTTGGGAGTTGTTTTTGAATTTGACCTTTCCTCTGGTATTTATTCTCTTGAAGTTTTCGTATTTGATAATTTAGCTTATTATATTCTTAGGTTTTATAAATTTAATTGTTTTTAATTTGATTTTAAATCCCAGTTTACTCCCTGACCTCTCGTTTTAGTATGTTTTTTATATAAACAAGTGAGAATATTCTAATTTTAATCTACCTTTTAGTAGATATTTTTGTATAAATGGATGAAAATACTCCCGTGTGATAAATTGAAATTTCATATAATTTATTTAAAAAACAAAAAAGAATTTTTAAATTATATGAAGATTTTTTTTTTTCAATGAACCAGATAAGGATTTGGATTAATCAAATGAGGACAATTCTGTCAAATTCCTTTAAAATATTTTCTCTTAAGAATTCAAAGAACGAACTAAAATTTAAAATTGATTGAAAGCCATTAAAATGAGCTTGTATGATAGACTAGAGACTATACCTAAAATATAAAGATTATATTAAAGTTTTATTATTATTATTATTATTATTATTTTATACCATGGATGGGGTACAAGAAAGATTGAAGCGGGCTCCATAGCTTACACTTGAAATGTTAAAATCCAGTACAAAAGGTGGGCGAAAAGTCAACGTTAGTCCCTCTACTCCACGTTAAGTCAAAACAACTCTCTATTCCCCCCCCTCGAATATCGATATTGAATGATTTTAAATACTTCACCCATGTCATGTCCGTAATTCAAATTATATTTATATGATAATTTAGTATATAGGATAGAAATTGAAGTAATTTTTTTTTTATTTTTCCCATTTAATTAAAATTATTAAATCAAAACTAATGATGAAATTTAGAACATTATTGGTTAAAACATGGAAGGATTCAAATAGAAGGAAAATCGCTTGCAGGTTTTAGCTTTTAAATATAGTTAAAGCTGACCCTTTCACAATCGTATTTTAATTTTTACGTTCCCTAATTATTTGCATTACATGCAGCTTACTTTTGAAAATATCATATAACTTATTTTTCATTTAAAAGTATATTAAAATATTTTTATTTTTATTTTTTAAGATTTTTTCTATAGTAGTACATTAAAACACTTTTAAAACACATGAAAAACCAATTTGGAAGTAAAAAAAAAAACATCAACCACAATGTCGAACATGCAATAAAACGACTTCAGCAAAAAATCTAATCAAAAGTGAATATGCCTCCGGCAGAATATTTCCCACTCACGCGCCTACGGCAGAATATTTCGCACTCGCGCGCGGAATACAAGGCAGTAGAGTTTGCAAGAGACCACGCGCAGGAAATATCGAGTGACAGTGATCTTTCTTTTGTTGGCTATATAATATATATGTGCAAATTAGCAAGCTGGAAGCTTAATTTGTAAGGTTATAGCAGTGGATAAACTTGGCTGCCAAGAAAATTGACCGTGGAATTCATAGAAGTTGCCTTCATACTAGTCAATTCAGAGCTGGCAGGGATTTTGTCCGTTAAAGGCCAGCTAGAACTTGAACCCTTTTGTGAGGTTTTACAGGTCCCAAAGATGAGTGTTTTATTAGACCGATGAGACCAGGTTTTATTGGAGGGTTGTAGTGGATATTCACACGTCAAGTTTTTATTATATTTAATTATTTATGTATTGTTTACTGGATAAATAAATATATATATATATATATATATATATATATGATTTTGAAGCATCCAGTTATTTATTATTTTTTGTTTGTATTTAATGATATTCATGCTGTATCAATCACTCATCGAATAAAATAGCTATAAGAAAATACACTTGTTCAGGACACAATTGATCAACCAAATTACACTATCATCCCTTGATTTTTATCATTAATTCCTTAATAAATGAAATGATTTTCAAGACACTCGACCTTTCATCATAGACCAGTTTCTGAAATATGAGTCTTTAGTCAATTTAACAGAGTCTAATAAAAGTTTTGAGAATTGGAAATAAAAGTTGTTTCAAAATTTACATCTCATTTAAATGACTAACATGTATATAAATCAACTCATAATTTTATAAAAATTCAATGGTCAAGAAATGAGATTCAAAATTCAATAATTAAAAAAAAAAAGATAAATTGATAGAGCACGAGAGAGAGAGAGAGGAAGAAGGAAGAATTGGTCATCAGGGACCAATTAATTAGCTACTATACTTTCATAAAATTTTAGATTGATTTTTACTTAAATTAATTAATTTACAAAAAAAACATGGATTTTAAAATACAATTAAATAACAAGAATATAAATTATGCATACAAAAAACATTTAGAAATGTAATTGTATTCAAATTGTATAGCTTTCTAGATAATTCCTCAATCTATATTTCAATATTACTATATATATAAAAGGCGTGGCGATATTACTGTGCATCCACGCACTGTGCACACAGACACAGTGCACTGTGGATTGCAACAGTTTTTTTTTTTTTTTGCTTTTTTTTTCTGCTTACGTTTTTTTTCTTTTATTTTCTGTTTTTTTTATTTTATTTTATGATTAGCTCTTTTTTTTTTTCGTTTGTTTTTTTTTTTTGCTTTTTTTTCCTAATTATTCTTTTTCTTTTCTCTCTCTCTCTCCGTTTTTTGCTTCTTTTTTTTTTTGCATTTTTTTTTGTATTTTTTCCTTATTATATTTTTTTTCTTATTATATATTTGTTTTTTTTTCTTTTTCTATTTATATATTTTTTTAGTTTTTTGTTTTTTAATAATCGGGGTGTCCGAGCTCGCTTAAATGCACCACAATTAATCTCCATATCCAAATTTTTTTGAAAATCAGGGTGTCCAGGCCAATTTATGCATACCACGACAATCCCCGGACCCACATTTTTTTTCTAAAATGCTTCCCTGCTGGTACATTTTTTTTCTTATTTTTTATACGTTTTTTAATTCACTTATATATTTTTTTAATAATCGGGATCTCTGACCAGCTTAAGCACACCACGACTAATTCTTTGGCCTAATTTTTATAAAAAACAATATGGATTACTACAGTGCTTTCACGCTTATACTTTTTTTTTTGTTTTCTTTCGCTTATACATTTTTTGGTAACCATGGTCTCTCAGCCAACTTAAACTCTTTTTTTCACTTGTACATTTTTTTCACTTATATATTTTTTTTATAACCACGATCTCCGGCCTAGCTCAAGTGCACCACCACTACTCCTCGGACCAAATCTGTTTTTTGATAATCGGGTTGTCCAGGCCAGCGTGGACACACCATGACTAATCTCCGAACCAATTTATTATTATTTTTTATTTTTTTCCTTATACGTTTTTTTGTTCACTTTTATTTTTATTTGTTCTTTGGATTAGATGATTTTTATAATTTTATTATTTGCGCAATAATAATGATAATTTTAGTGATTATTTTTTTATAAAAATCTTTTGATTTTTTTTAAAAGATTTTCCTGAAATTTTAATTTATATCGGTGATCATTTTAAAAGTAATATTACTTTATTTTTCCCTTTATTCATTTTTTTTTGTTTTTTGTTTCTTTATTTGTTCTTTAGATTATATGATTTTTATGATTTTATTATTTATGCAATAATAATGATAATTTTAGTTATTGTTTTTTTTTTATATAAAAATCTTTTGTTTTTTTTTTTATTTTTCATGGCAATTTAATTATCTTAATTGTTTTGGCAGTAATGTTAGTAATAATTTTAGCTTTAATAACAATGATAATGACAATAACGTCATGATGAATTTTTAATCTATGTTTTCGTCTTTTTGTTGATAGAAAATGAACAACTTATTTTTTTTATTTGATTATTGTAGGTATTCTCAAAATTTATATTTTATTTTTGTTTGATTTAAATTGAATTATAAAATGAACTAATCTTAATACAGTGAACTTAATAATTTAGATATCCGAGTTTTCTTGCTTTTTTAATGATGATGATAAATTTATGCTGGTTATTTCGTTTGAAACTACTAAACAGACAAATTTATATCGATTTTAAATTCATATATTTTATAGAAAACTTGCACTTGACATGAATTCTGCACAGATTTATTATTTTAGCTAAATTTATATTATAATAAAAAAATACACACAATTAATATTTTTTATATTAAAAAAAATATTGTGCCGCCCGCTGCAAAGCGCAGGGGCATTGTCTAGTTTTTACTAAGACGTGTTATTTTAAAAATCAGAATTGAGAAGAAAAATAAAAGTACATGAAAGTGAGGGGTTCACTTGGACTCGTATGCCAAAATGGCATAGCCGACAATTTTCTTTCTTCGGTTCCGTAGTGGATAAGATTTGTGAAAATATACAAACAAGAGGTTTTTTTTTTTTCTTTTTTTCTTTCAACGCGGGTATTATTAAAGCTTATTTATAAAAAAAGGATATTTTCAAAAGTTTTATTTCCTAAACCAAGGTATGATTATCACGTCTGCTCCACCCCATCAATACATGTTGTTTATCCTTTCTTTTAAATATTAACCAGCCAATGGACTGCGTTTTATTTTGCTAATATTTATTTGCAAGAAAATAATATTTTGTCTTTAGAAAAAAGAAAAAAAATGATATTTTTTATATTAAAATAATGATATATTAGACTAGTCAAAGTTCTGTAGCTTAGCCATCGCACAATCTGAATGATGGATTCCATTTTATTTTAAAAAAAAATACATATTTCTCAATTATATGAAACAAACATAAACACTCATAAAATCAAGTATAAACTAACAAAAATCAAATGTTAGAATGTTGTTTCATTGTTATAATCCTATAAACAAGAATTTAAAATTAAATAAGTATTAAAAAATAAAATAAAAATTAAAGATGAAAATTCAAGAAAAGAAAAAAACACCGTCAAGGTGTTTTAGTATGAAAAGGGATAATATCACCTCGTTCTTCTATTGATACATGTGTGAAAGTGCGCGCGCGTTGGGTATGGATTTTTAATAGCCTCCGTCGAGATATGAATTGTTAAACAAGAAGGCCATCGGTCACCGTTTCGTTCAATTTTCCAATGTAACAAGTTGCAGATTCCTTGTTAATTTCTAACATCACCGCGTTATGAAAATGACTGTTTGGCACCGCGGTTTACTTTTAAAAAAAACTACCGCAGCAGCTTTCCTAAACAGACCTACCATGAAAAGCATTTATACGATCAATGAATTGGTATAATTTACAAAAAAAATATTAATAAAAATTAAGTTTCCAATATCATGGCCGGAGAAAAAGTATGCTTGGTGCAAGTGGGTCTTAGCCTAGTGGTTAAAGAGATTTATTTTCTTCCTCTGTATCAGGGTTCAAGTTCTACCATGCACGCCTGTCACCCCCGCGGTGTCTTACATGCTCACTGGGTTTGCAAGATGTTCAGTGAATCCAGGGATTAGTTGTGGTACAGCGTAAGCTGACCCGAACACCCGGTTATAAAAAAAAAAAGTCTGGTTGGTACTTATTTTTGCTCACATCACCTCTCTATTAAAGAGAGTTTGTGGGGATGATTTTAATGCCATGGTAAAAAGTTGCCCGATGATACGAAAAGGGATCACACATGCTAATAAAACAAGCTGAACGAAATATTGAATATTTTATATTTAATCAATTAATTTAACTTGATTTATTAGCAAAACTTAAAAAAAAACCAAATTTAACAAAACAACCTCGCGATAACATGAGTTATTTTCAAAATTATATAAAAAAAAAACTATATAAAGCAAATGAAAAAAAAAAAAACAGACACCATACTCTAATTAAATGAATACTAAATGTTGAAACTAAAAAAAGCTTAAAAAAGAAAAAAAAATCAAGTGATTCTAAATGAATCTTCTAGACCTGAATTAGTCTCTTAAATTTGCAATTTATAAAATTTCAGACCTGGACTCAATCAAGAAACTCAACAGCTAATTTGAGGTACTGGCAGACACAGGTTGAGCCTAGTCTTCGTTAATGTCGATGTTAGGTATTTTATCTCAATCTCTAACTGTTACGAAAAAAATTTACATGACAAAAAATATCCTATTTTGAAAAGAAACTTTAACAGAAACACTTCAACAAATCATTAATGTCCCTTGCACCCGGGGGATTTTTTTATATATTTTCATTAAATTTATTATCTATTAGATAAAAAAAATTATACTTTTATAAATTATTTATCAAATTTTGGGTATCCAATAAGTATCCTCAGGGTCCCTGCTTGACCCCAGACATCCAGCACCCAATCCCGCGTGCCCTAGGCCCGATACCAACCCGGCCCATAGTTGATCTTGATCGCCCCAATTCCCAGCCCAATCTTCAGGTTCCAAGGATCTGACCCAGGCTCGGGATTCGAATGTCTCGTACTCGACTCCGAAACACAAAGATATAACATGCTTCACAGCAAACGGCGTTCCAGCACAATAATTGACGTGGGTCTCATGCTTTGTATCACAGTTCGGGTCAAACCAAACATTAAAATGAAAACGCTGTTTGGCAATCGTGGAACGCACCACGATGTCAAACGGCCACATAGTCCTGCTCGATCCTCTAGCATCCTAAACTTGACCCCAGCTAAAAGCTTTTAGGACCCAAAACCCGGGTGGTGTAACACCTAATAGATGTTTGGGAAGAACTAAAAAATTGTTTTTTGAAAAACATTGATTTTTTTTTGCTTGAAATAAAAATATTTTTTAGAGATTGCTTCGATGTACTGATGCCAAAAATATTAGAAAAAAAATATTTTGAAACATTTTTAAGTGAAAAACAATCACAACCGCACTCTCAAATACCCTAAAATCTTGACTGGATCCTTAGGACATACTAAACCTGATTCTATCAACAATGAGTAAAAGTAGAATAATCTGATCATTATTATTATGAGAGAAAATCTCGATTTAGTCCCAAACCTATATACCCATTCTCAATTAAGTCCTGCACTTATAATTTTTTTTTTTTATCAATTATGTCTCAAATGTTTTTACAAAATCCCTAATCAAGTATTTAGATTCATGTTCATCTACATTTTTCTCAATCTCATCGAATTGATGCCATTTTAGCGCATGCATATGCACATTAGAAAAAAAAAATGATAATGTTTATAAGTTGTTGGATATTATAATCGTCTTTATTATATTTTTTTCAGTAAAAAAATATAATATACATCTTAAATAAAAGCTATAATATAATATTTTATCTGTTCGAAATAAAAAGCAATTAATAATAAACATATTGTAAAAAAAAATTAATTTAAAGTTCATTTTGTTGCAAAAACAAACCATGAGTAATTCCTCTATCCTTGATTACAAATAAGTGATGGATGGAGATTTTTCATGCAAGACAGATGACCTAATCGTATTGCTCCACTTGTCAGATAATAAACTCCATGATACGATCCTAGGGGTTCGCATCACTCTAATAAATCTTGCTATCTTTTTTGTATAAAAAGATAGATAAATAGATATTGATTGATCAGACATGATCATCATGGGAGACATAACATACTCTTTCCAGGACTCTGTTCATGTTTGGCCATGAGTTTAAATAATTGAATTGACGTCTTGACTTATATTAATTAATTTATCAAACTTAATATTATTTTTTAAAATATTTTTTGTTCGGAAATACATAGAATAATATATATTTTTTTTTTAAATCTATTCTTAATATCATCATATCATATAAGAATGATTCAAAAATATTTTTAAAAAATTAATTTGAAATAAACATTTTTTTTCTAATAAAAAACAGGTTAAAACCCTGGTCTAAAATCTCCCTGTAACGAAGAACAATTAACAGCAATCAAGCATAAAATAACTCCTTTCAAATCATTCCCTTGAACGAGAAATCAGTCCAATCAGACCATGTCCGTAAACCTGTCCTCATTTCTCATAACCTGTCCGTAAACATTTTGGTCCCGGAGCCCCATTTCAATCACGTTTCCAGGCCAACCGAAGGGGTCTCACGGCGAAAAGTCACCGGACTTTCGTGCACACGAAAGGTAGTTTCCCATTGCATGATAAATTTACTCAACCTTTGCATTGGCAGGCAGTGTCTTTTGATCAGACAAGTGATGCAAATGTTTGTTTCTCATCAGAGAGACATCAATTAAGATGGTCTAGGCACAGTATGAAAGAGAGAGAGCAATGATAATTACAAAGTTTTAGAGTTGCAATTTAGCAGCCGTTGATACTAGAGCAGCTGGTCAACTGTATATCGAGAAACGAGTTTCGACAGTTGCAGTAATGAGCATATGAATATGAATAACTAATTTACATAGAAAAAGCTGATAGTGTCGACTTTCATAACCGTGGAGCAATCTCGTGTCGAGGAACATGGAGATGTGGATTAAGCGGTGGCTGCAGCCTGTTCTTCAACAACCTGTGATGCTGGGAGAAGGGTGCAGACAAGGTTGCGGTCGCCATAGACATTGTCAACACGACCTGATAAAACAACACCGCAGAAGAGTCGATCAGTTCATGGGAAAGGTATCAAGGAAGATGGACTTGAATATATCAACTCTGGAATGAATGCTGGATTCAGATTATTATATTCTTGAATTTCATTGAAAAAAGACAAGTATAGAAATAAAAACTTTAAAGAGAAATTAGTAGCAAATTATGGAATCTGGTTCAGCTTTATGCATAGCTCATGTGTTATCTGAAAGAAAGGTAACCTATCCAGGCAAAAGAAAGTGAAGGCAATCGAGGATAAGATTAAAAAAGGCAACTGAAAGTGAAGATGATGAAATGGGAAGTATGAAGCAAGTCAACAATAAGGTGGACATGCACACCTGTACTAGGCCAGAACTTGGCAACACGAAGCCAAGAAGCAGGGAAGGCTGCATCTTCCCGAGAATATGGTTTTGTCCATGCATTTCCCATAAGCAAAGATGGTGGATGAGGAGCTCCCTGCATTTAGAATTTCCATAATGATTCCAAGGCTCATGAATAAGAAGATTCCAAAATGAATCGAAAGAATGCAAAAATAAACTAAAAATGCCCCTTGTGCTTTCTTGGAACAGAATTAAAAAAGAAGAAGAAGCAATTTCACCTTGAGGACATTGTTCATGATATCAGCTTTTCCTTTCTCAATCTCTGCAATTTCTTCCCTAATGGAGATAAGCGCATCACAGAACCTGTCTAACTCTGCCTGCAAAGGATGTCGAACGTGATCGGGACTCAGTATGTGAGAAAGCGAGAGGAGGAACAGCATGGGAAAATGAAAAAAAGGAGAGGAATCTACTGCAAATCTTACCTTGCTTTCACTCTCAGTGGGTTCAATCATAAGTGTTCCAGGAACTGGCCACGACATTGTAGGTGCATGGAATCCATAGTCCATAAGACGCTTGGCAACATCTTCAGGCTCAATCCCAGCGGTGTTCTGCAATAAGAATGTTTTAGATAACTCGCTTCTGATTAATAGCTATGAAACAGACATGCAATAACAACTACCTTAACGCCTCTCAAGTCCACAATGAATTCATGAGCAACTGTTCCATTGACACCACGGAAAAGAATGGGGTAGTAGTTCTGAGAAACAAACCAATAACAAAGACAGATCAGAATATTCAGAAACTGATTTCAAGAGTAAGTTCACAACCCCAAAGTCCTATTAGAAAGAAAAAAAGTTACTAAACTCATCATAAAGTAGTAGTAGAAACAAAAAGCAAGCGTAAAAACTGATTCATAAATGAAGCTTTACCAGTTTACAGAACTTATTGACTATTGATTACAGCATGAAAGCAAGTCAAGGAAAAACTAAGTACCTCCAAACGCTTTGCCATGTAGTTTGCGTTCAGTATAGCTATCTTTGAAGCATCAGTTAACCCCTTAGAACCCATCATTGCTATGTATGTGTATGATATTGGCAAGATAAGTGCCGAGCCCCAAGGTGCAGCTGAAATGGTGCCAAGCGGTTGAGACTGGTCAGGGGCTGGAATACCACCTGTAGCCACCTTCAGTACAATGACAGAAATTAAAAAACTGAATGATCAAGACATGATGACATGTAGTAGTGGCAATTGCTGTAATTCCATAAAAAAGACAACGATTACTGCTAAAATCATCACAAAGAATGACTTTAAGGAAGAAATTATTTGCTCCAAATTTCAAGCAGTACATATTCCTTTTACCAACAGGATGATGTTGAATGCAATAAATAATGAAAACGGTTTCTCCATGCATATCTTAAGTCCAATAGAAATTAAGGAAGCATTTCTCCCATCAAGGTCACATCATGCTTAAATAGAAGAAGCTAAACAAATCTGTTTAGATATGGATGAAGTTGTTCAGGGTAAGAAAATGTAGATACCACAGGATGTGAAGGGAGATATGGTGCCAAGTGCTTCTTCACACCAATAGGACCCATGCCAGGACCACCACCTCCATGTGGAATGCAAAATGTTTTGTGGAGATTGAGATGGCAAACATCAGCTCCAATGAAACCTGGGCTTGTGAGACCAACCTGTAGGGACAAAAAACATAAAATCAATATGATAATATTTTCAACAACAAATCTCTCGTTTACATAGTTATCATGCAGAGATGTCCGTAAAATGTCATAATCAGATGACATGAGCTATATTCAGTTTAAACCCCACAGACTCTGTATGGAAGACCATGAATCTCTAGGGATGGAAAGCACAGGATAGAGAAAAGTAAAAGTTCACCTCCACATTGTTGGTTTACTATTTGCTCATAAATTTATATATAGTCTATAAAGCAAAACAATGCAAAGCAGTTCCAAATTTGAATTACTAAAAAGACACCATGGTCTGGCTTTCAGTCTGACTCATAAACCTGCCAAGTCCACCTCTTCCCAGAATACTATATTAAATTTGCAACATTAGGACGCTGGATGCCATCTCTACTCAGAGACAGACCAACCATCTTGGCAATAAGAGGTGAATTTATGAATTAAAGGATGTTGAAGCTGTCTATGTATTTTGCAGAAAATATTTGTAACATCATCATATCACACAGGAAAGCTTATGGTAAGAAAAATGGAAAGGACCGACGTATCCAACACTAAAACCAAATGGAGATAGTTCGAGAACACAGACCTGAGCATTCATGTTAGCCCCATCCATGTATACCTGACCACCATTGTCATGAATTATCTTACATATCTCATCGATTCCTTCCTCATAGACCCCGTGAGTTGAGGGATATGTAACCTGAAATTTAATATAAAAAAAGAGCCACGTGAGAAGTTTCCATTGTCTGTTCTACTGAATTTGTGTCCAATACAAACTTCAATCCATCAAGGAAACAAAATGGTCACACCATGAGTGCTGATAGGTTGTCCCTATTGGCTTCAGCAGCCTTCCTTAGCTCTTCAACATTGATGTTTCCCTTGGCATCAGTTCCAACAGCAACAATTTTCATTCCACACATGGCAGCACTCGCAGGATTTGTCCCATGTGCTGAAACAGGTATGATGCACACATCTCGATGATGATCTCCTCTTGCCTATTGTATTCATTCAAATGAGAGACAGTCATAAGAAACAGCCATATGCAACACAATGAAACCATATGAGATTTGATGATATACAGCAAGGTTGAGACCTGGGCAGATGAGTGAAGTAAAGTAAGGATATCAATATCTTTAATGTCAAGAAGCTACAGCCAAGTTATTCCTTTGTCAGCTACAATTCGAAGCTAGATATTTTCAAGATTTTAATGACAATAGCAACGTGTTATAAAACCTATACTCTTTGACGCGGGAATTCTTTTAATGGAGAGTCAAACCAAATCAACAAGGTTTGACTTTGAGGCATGCTTATAGCTAGTCTCGATGAGTGTAACTAAATGCAGTTGAGTTTGCTCCTCGCAAAGAAAGAAAGTTTCAAGCATAAAGGCATCAAGTATTTCATGCTCTTGAAAGCAACAAATGCAGGAATATAGCGGTCATTTCATTGAATAGTTGACGTCACCATACCTTATGATATGCCCGAATAACCATAAGCCCAGCATACTCTCCAGCAGCACCAGCATTTGGTTGCAATGAGAAAGAGTCAAACCCAGTAATTGTACACAATAGATTACCCAAATCATCAAACATTTCCTATGACAGTACCAGAATTGAGCAAAGGTCAATTTGCTTCATACACAATATCTGTTCTCACACAACAAAAAATATAGCACATATCAAGTTTCTTTAAGAAACACGTGCAAACTATCTACCTGGTAACCTTGAGACTGTTCAGTAGGAGCAAAAGGGTGAATATCAGTGAAATTAGGAAATGTCACTGGCATCATTTCACTTGTAGCATTCAATTTCATTGTACAAGATCCCAGTGGAATCATACTGTGACACAAAGAAAGATCTTTTGATTGCAGCCTATGCATGTATCTTAGCAGCTCATGCTCGGTATGGTACCTGATAAAGTCAAACAGAAGTCAGACTGGCTTCCAAATAATATCCCCAAGTAGTTCAGATTTTGAGAACTAGTCTATACGTGTTAAAGATTGGATGGGTCAGATATGGGCTCTCCCTTGTTAGACCAGATGGGATCACATTCTGAACCTCTGGTGCCAGAGATGCAGTTGTGAAAGGGACCTGACATTTGAAAGAAAGTAATTCTTAGTTCTTGTCAAAATTATGATTTATGGTAACGATCTTATTAGCAATTGTGGTAGTAGAATGGTACTTACAGGCTTTCCACCAGAGAAAACTTTGAAAAGTTCATCGACATCCTCTAAGGTGGTTGTTTCATCAAAAGAAACAGTAATCTGGAAAACAAAGCATATTCTGAGAATCTCATTACATATAGTCTAGTCAAATTACAAAACAGATGGGATTACACTTACGGTTTTTGCATCTACAACTCTCAGATTTATCTCGCTTTTGTAAGCAGCATCAGCAATTGCATGTGCATCAGCACACTTAACCTTCACAGTGTCAAAGAAAGGAAGGCCCTGGACTTCAGCCGTCCCAAGTTTTTTCAGTCCAACTGAGAATGCTCCAGCAAGACCATGGACCCTTTGGGCGATGGTTTTAAGGCCTTCAGGTCCATGGTAGACAGCATACATAGCAGCCATGTTTGCAAGCAACGCCTAAAAAGAACAAGAGCAATATAAACTTTGTAAAAAAAAAAAAAACAGGGCAACTTAATGAGTTTCAATACTCTATACAGGCAATTCTCAGAATATAAATAAAAAAGAGCAATATAAACAGTAATTTCTTACTTGAGCAGTGCAGATGTTGCTGGTAGCCTTGTCCCTGCGAATATGCTGCTCCCTGGTTTGCATCGCCATGCGCAGAGCAGGCTTTCCTGAAGAATCAACACTGACACCAATAATTCTACCAGGCATCATCCTCTTGTACTCTTGTGAGGTTGCCAAAAATGCTGCATGAGGGCCGCCATACCCCATTGGAACACCAAACCTCTGAGCTGAACCAACAACAATATCCGCACCCAGTTCACCAGGAGGCTTCAACATCGTCAGTGCCAACAAATCCGATGCCATGACAACCTTAACTCCATGAGCATGAGCATTCTTTATAAACTCTCCATAATCCAAAACTTCACCTTCGGTCCCGGGATACTGAACTAAGACCCCACAAACATCCCCAGATTTATAATCAATGTCCTTAAGATCTGCGGTAACCACCTCAAGATCAAAACCTCCGGCCCTAGTCTTACAAATATCAATAGTTTGAGGGTGACAATTATTAGCAATAATAAAAGTCTTTTTCTTTCCCTTTAGAATATTATTACACATGGCCATTGCCTCTGCAGCAGCAGTCCCTTCATCAAGCAATGAAGCATTTGACATAGGCAATCCAGTAAGATCCGTGATCATGGTTTGGTAATTGAGCAGAGACTCCAATCTACCCTGAGATATCTCAGCTTGGTACGGTGTGTACTGAGTATACCAAGCCGGATTCTCCATTATATTCCTCAAAATCACAGGTGGAACATGAGTGTTATAATATCCCATCCCAATATAGGACTTGAAAACCTTATTCTTTGATGCCAAATATTTCATATGTTCAGTCATTTGGTTCTCGGTTAGCCCTCCATCAAACTTTGAGAACTTCATAGAATCAAGTCTGATAGATTTAGGCACAGTTGAATCTATCAATGAATCAAGAGTTTCAAAGCCACATAATTCAGCCATTTTGGTTTGTTCTTCTGGGGTGGCTGAGTTATGGCGGCGAGGGAAAGTGTCACTTGGTTTCAAGGATTCAACAGAAATGGATCTTATTTGTGACCCAATACCGTAATAACCAGCAGAAACATTGTGGGATACAATATTTTTGGTTCCTGGCAATAGACCTGATCTAGGACTCCTGGAACCAAATGATGACAATGAGGAAACATACCTTGAAGGAGTGTATGGTACAGGAGATGAAGAGTTTAACAAAGATGATTCATTTCTCGCCTGGTTGTGACTTTGCTTTGATTCATTAACCAGCCTTCTCAAGATTGCACGGTTAGCTAGCCTCCTTGCACGTTCCATGAGGGCAGCACACAAACAGAGACAGAGAGAGGCAGAAAGTCTGAGTCTTTTTTTCTGGGTTAAAACTGTGAATGGAGCTGAGAGCGAGGCGAGAAAGGAAACGGGGTTGTTGGGAGAGAAAGGAAATAAAGTTTCAAGGGAAGTGATGATTATTCTTGCTCCATGGAATATGTTTTGTAATGGGTTGGTGATAATATAGTGAATCCTGTCTCCATATATAATTTAGCACGAATATTTTACAGTGAAAGTTTGTGTGTTTAATATTCAAGAAATTCAAGTCTCAAAAAAGAAAAAGAAATCCAAAGGCTTCAAGATCTGGTGGTGGTGGTGGTTGGTGAGTGACCGTGCAACTAGAGGAAAAAGACAGTTTTTAGGATATCTCCGGCCTGCAGAAAACTTACTGATCTCTAAAAAATGAATGGAGGTTATTGAACATAAAGGGATTGAGTATCACTGGATCAAAATGCATTCCAATTTAATTCAGACAAAAATAGAGGATTTTTTTTATTTATTTGATATTTATTACAGATGCATCTTTTCCATAAGATTCTAGGTGGCACAAGCACTTTCACACTCTGCTTATCTTTTATGCCGTGCATGGTGTAGGGTTAGGATTTGCAGCCAGCAACGACAAAAGAGATGAATATAGTAGAGATCGAGATAACATGTCTCTTGGTATCCTTTTATCTTGAACGGACCAATATTTTTAAAATAATTATGAGACATTTATTTTATGTTTTATGTTTTTTCAGTCAAATACATGTTTGTTCCCTTTGTATTTTTATTTTTTCTTACAGGAGACTAATCAATTGTAACCTAGCCAAAAAAAAAAAAAACGAATCTTGTTACATGCTATGAGTCTTGAATTCAATAAAACTGACAAGTGAAGAGGGGTGTTTTCTTTGTTTGATCTTACTAGATCGAAGACATGATCTCATGTATGTCTATTTAATTTACTCATCGTGCGTTGTGGGTTGAATTAATTGTTTTTTTAATTTAAAATACAGAATATTTTAAAATGATATGGTCTCCTTTACAAGTTTAAGTAAAAAAAAATCAAATGATAAAAACCAATGACCATACATGTATGTTCAAAATCTATCTGATAAAAAAAAATGAAGTTTATATATTTTTTTTTTTAAATATCGAAATGATGAAATGTTGGATCGATTTCTGTTAAACGAATGTAACTCGTCGAACATATAATATGAGTTGTGTACTCTTAACGGGTTCAACAATATTTTTTTTATTTTAATCACATGATAAAAATAAAAATAAAATCAATTTAGTTTCAACTCAATGATGAAATTAAAAAAAATATTAAAACCCTAATGTTAAGGGTTTGAAAAAAAAATCATGTCTCGCGTGTAAAGTCTTTGAAAAAAAAAAACAATAAATAGACATGTAAAGGAATGCAATTGGTTATTTTTTTTTAAAGAGGTAGAATATTCACTGTTAATTTGTAATTATCGATTATTTTTGTTTCAAAAACAGTAATTGGAATGGGATTATTTTTTTATACAAAGCACAAAACATTTATGGAACATGTCATGAGTTTTTAAAGTGCATTGTTTATGTTTTAAAATATTTCCGAGGAAAGTATTTAATTTTAAATGACAAGTAAATACAAATTTTAAAAAATATCCTTTACTATCGAATAAATTATATATATATATATATAATTAATTTAATTTCATATTCACATATTTGACAAGTGGAGAAGGTTAATTTAAGAGAAAAAATCAAACTATTTATTTATTTATTAAATATGAAAAAAGAAATTTGTATCGCATGAGTATTCATAGAAGATCGAGTGTTTTGTTTGCGAGGGTAGATTTTAGGAATCCATCACCATCGATCTTAGAGTGTGAAATTTCCACACAGCCACTTATTTCCATCATCACAGGGCGTCTAGTTTGGGGCGGGACCCAAGAGTTCGGTGGGGGTATAATTGGAAACATGGCGAGGATCAACCTTGAAAGTTGACGAGTCAAAGTTTGGAGGCGGATATACGGCGATTGGAATGGAAAGGAGATGCTGAATTTACTAACATAGAAATAGAATCTGTCTATTCGTTAGAGAGGAATCTAAGATCCCAGATCTGCGAATTAAATGCATGTTTTTTTTTTTCAGAGCAGTTTTTTTTTTTTTAATTTATTAATTTTTTATGCAATTTTAAAAAAAAAGATATTTTTAAAAGTACATTGTTATATAATATCAAGCACACATCTGTGTCTTTTTTTCGGTGAGTAATCTCCAGCGAAAAATGGAGACCAGTTTAGAGTTGCATTCTTGCTTACGGATGTGTTTGTGCTAAACAGTAAATTCGTGCTTTCTTAGTTAAGTTATTTTTAATATGTTTTTCTAATGAGATGATATAAAAAAAAGTTTTAAATGTTTTAGGTGTTAGCTCTGTCTGTTTTATAGGGCGTGATATGATGATAAAGAATTTACAATTTACACAATAGATTTTGAGCTTTAGTCAAGGCGTGTATCACTTATTAAAATTTGAGATAATTGAAATTTTACTCGTCCAATTAAACTCATAAAATATATTTTTTGAGGTGTGAGGTTTCCTCACATCTAAAAAAAATATTGCTTTCCCGCTCTTAATATCTTGCATTGAATGGATAGATTATGTGCGTTACTTATATATAAAAACTCCCCTCTTGATCCCCTAATTTCCTAACAAAACATTTTGAAAAAATAAATTTTTATTTTTCACTTTAAACTAATTCTTAAGATGTTTTTAGATATTTCCATGTGTGAAATCAAAATTAATTTTTTTATTTTTTAAAAATAAAAATATTATTTCAATACGTTTCTAAATAAATAAAAAAATACTTGAAAAAATAGCAATAAACTCGGTCACAAGAGAGGACATGAATCCTAGCAAATAGATAGATAATGTTGGGCATCGATGAGCGGCACACGAAGAATGCAAATCAAGGCACCGGAGATGTCAGGTCCAACCACAGCATTAGAGATAAAGAAATAAGAACTAATAATTTTTATTGGCATGGGACTTGACACAGATCTCACCTACTCCAGACAACTCTGACAGCCACGTCAACGCCCATTGTCAAGGAATATTATAAGACAGCTGTTATATTATACTAGCTAATTGCCCGCGCGTTGCCGCGGGTATTTTTTTGTATATAATTTAACACAATTAAATCTACAACGATCAATTTATATGATATAAGTACAAAAAAAATTATAGATTAAAAGATAAAATGTTTAAAATTTTGAGTTGAGTTTGTCACGTAAGCATAGATTACTTTAATAATGAAAGGAAAAAAAATAAATGAAAGATGAAAAATATCTTAGAAACTTTAACAAAAAAAAAAAAAAATTACCATGGCTATTACTGGAAAAAAAATTTATCAAATTATCGGGAGGGGAAAAACATAACAAAAGAGTAAGAATGAAAAATAATTAAATCATGATTATTATTATTGTGTTAAATACATTATTATTATTATTATTATTATTATTATTATTATTATTATTATTATTATTTTGTTAAATACATTTATATATACATGGACAAAAGCAGGAATTAAAAAAAAAAGTGTAAGGGCTGAAATGAAAATCAAATATCAAGGGCTTAAATTACAAAATTCAAAGTCAAAGGGCTGAAATGCAACTTACATTAATTGTCAATTGAAATCAGAGGACAACATTGCAAAAATCGGAACTTTTGTACCGAATTGATTGAGTTATATAAAACCAACCCGGAAATTAAAAGTAGAAGGACCGAAATGAAACTTTTCCATTCTGAAGAGAGAGAAACGTGGCCGGCGGCTTTAGCCGGCCTCCGCCGCTTCCACGGACTTCCGGTGGTGACACGCACCACTGCGGGAGGAAGAGCATACGGCGGCGCATCGTTCTGTCCTCCGGTAGACAATTTCCGTCCACCGGAGGAGACCGCACGCGCCTCCTAAACAGGGCGTGAGGCGGACAGCCGTCTGGCGCGTGCGCCTCACGCCCTGACAGACGCCGATTATAAAATTCAAAAAATAGGGACAATTACCGTTTCACCCCTGCACCCAATTAAGTGTTTTTGTCGTATTAGGGGCTAAAACCGTATTTAGCCATTTCAGAAAATATTAAAAAAATAAAAAGTTGCGGCGGACCGGGCCGGTCCGGCCGCGTGCAATTACGCCGGTGCCCCTCAGCCCAATGCCTGTTTTTGTCCTATTACCGGGGACGAAATAGTCAATACACTGTTCACAACTGATTATTTAAAAAAAAAAATCAAAAGGAAAAACCGGAATTAGCCCCGGCTGACCAGCGCCTCTTGCCGCGAGCCCGAGGGCCATTTTCGGGCGTGCACTGTTAAAAGAACAGTGTAATGTGAGTGTGTGCACAGTGTAAAAACCCACACGGTTTATTTGTTTTTTAATATATGCTAATCAAGGAATCAGTTTTCTCTTTCAATATTTTTTTCTTAATTATGTCTTCTTATTTTTTTATAACAGTCATACTTATTATTTTATAATAATTTTAACACAATTTAATTTTAAATTCAAACTAAAAAGAGTTAGGTTAGAAAGTTTATCTCGCATCAATTTCATTATTTTTCTTAATTTTATCATCATAATTTTTTTTATTAATTGACCAAGTTGTCATTAAATTGACCAGGTCATTAAAGTTATATTAAGTTAACTCTCATATAATTTAATTTTAAAAAAAGTATTTTCAAATTTAAGAATTGTATCAAATTTGATAACCATACCAAATTGACTACATCCTAAATATGTTTATGTTATATTAAAAAGAAATTGATTCAACTTGATGCTAATAGAATAAAAAATAGAAGAGTTGGTGTGGTTTACATCAAATGTTAGAGAATGTTTTAATATCGTGGTGAAATATTTTTTTAAATATCTTTTATTTAAAAATATATTAGAATATTTTTTATATTAATATATTAAAATTATTAAAAACAATAAAATTTAATATATTTTTAAAACACATACGAATATAAAAATACAGGACGGGTAGTGCAGTGGAGATGTATGTGTCACGAGAATGCTTTCGAGCTAGCTCCCATTGGTTAATTAAATTTCCTCTCTATTTCCTTCCTATTCCCCCACCAAACAAGCTCTTAAATTCCGCGATGATTTAAAGTTTTTTAAAAAATTAAAGTAAAAAAAAAAATTACTTTTAAAACGTAATCACAAAGAGATTATTAATCATTTTTTTAATTATTCGATTTTGCTTGACCCACCTAACCACAACTGAGAGATGAGCTTCGTCTTTTTATTTTTTCGAGAAAATCATAGAAACAATTTATTATTATATATGGGAAGTGGGAAGCTTCAGTTTAGTTATCTTTCTAGAGCGATGTGTCGTTTTATGGTCAAGGTTTAAATCCTTGAAAATGTCGAGCTGACGACTTGTCGGCGACAATACCCCCCCCCCCCCCTCCCCCTCGTCGTTCCACATTGTGGAACGCCCTCTTTAGGCCGCACCGGCCCATGAAACATAAACCCTCTTAATTCAAGGTCCAAAAGAGTGATGGGCTTAACCTTCATTCGTGTGCTTAAATTACAGATTATTTTTAAAAATATTTTTTATTTTTTCAAAATTATTTTAACATAAATAAATACATGAAAATAATATAAAAAAATCAAAAATAAATTAATTTAAAATAAAATAAAATAATTCAATTTTTATTTTAAAATATTTTCCAAAACACCCCTAAGTGGTTTCTTCTTGATAGAAAGAAAGACCATGTGTGCGTGAGTGTACTGCACACAGGATGACAGGGATTTTTCCAGGAGGAGAATGAGACCAATCATTTCACCATCTGTGCGCTGTCAATGTTGATAGAAGGGCAAGTTTTCGACATCGATCACCTGATTAGCTTTTCTGGAGACACTTCGCATCACACAAAATTACGAAGAAGAATTAATCTCCAGCCATTTTTGTGGTGCATGTACGTTTGTGTTTATACAATGCTTGCATGCATTCACCCCTTTTCTTTCGGTTAATTTTCTCTGCCATTTTTCTCTGTAAATCTTAAATCAGTCCACCTTCATCCTCGAAATACAAAATTTTGCTTAAAATAAGTAAATTTAGAGGAAATTTCTGTGTCAGGGTATTGAAAGATATGGAAGAACAAGAACAGCAGCGATCGATTGAATCAGTATTGATATACGTGCTTGGAAAACCTTAGATATTATTATTGATTTCAATTATTTCTAGACAAACTGATAGGAAGCAAGCCCATACTTTGGTTTGCAGCAGCATGCAGGGAAAAAAAGAGGAGAAAAAACCTCTCACTGACAGAAATAATTAAACAAACCGACAAATTCCTAGAATTAAATCAAAGATCGAAAGAGCATAAAAATGATTCAGCTGTGAATAAAGCCACAGGATAGTTCCATCAGCAGGATAGCAGCTTCTTCCACATCATGTGGAAGCACTTGTTGCAAGGCTGGATTTTTGCTCAAACTCAACGCAAGATTTTTGAAACAAAGCTTCTTTTGACACTGAAGAGATGATTCAGGTGGCTTGCTCAGTTTCTTGTTTTGTGAAACATGGCTCGTCCTCGTTTTCTTTACCTTGTTGTTTACCTTGGAACTCTTCGTGGATGACGATGCCTCGATGGAAATAACTGTGCCATTAGCAGCCGCTGCGGCGGCTGCTGCCATTGCTCGTCTGGCCTTCCTTTGCCGAATCCCGCAGGCATTGCAAAGTGACTGCATCGAATAATATTTTCAGTTTTTAGCAAATTGTTTTATACATATAACAGCATTGTTGAATAATTCGTGTGTGAATAGACCAAAAAAAACCTTGGGGCCGCGAGGACCACTCCTCCAAAGTGGGGTTGAGGTAGTGTTACAATCCGAGCAGACTCTAATATTGCTGTTGCTGGAGGAGTTGATCTCGTTATTCTGATATTGCTGACTGTGAAACTTGAGCATAAATTTCATCGGCTTGTGATCAATTTCTGAGCAATTTGAGGTGGTCATTTTTTGCATCAGACTCATCTTTGAGGGCATCCATTTGACTGAACTTTCACCACTTTCTTCAGCTTCATCCTCCATTTTCGATGAGAATGAGTTGTGGAAATTGCTATTATTGTGATCATTTACCTCAGGTTGAAAACAAGATGATCGAAATAGTTTATGATCACTTGATCTACCATGTGATATGCTGTACATGTCAACCTGATCATATCAAGACCAAAGAACAGAAGGTTAATTACTCAAGCAGGCCAGACATGATCTGTTAAATGACCACAGATAGAAATCATATATTTATATATATTTACGATCATGAAAACTACTAAACATCATCATATTAGACAATTATGACTAATAGCCAGCAATTCTCATGGAACTTAACTTTGGTTGAAAGATCAAATATTGAGTGGAGGGGATGGAAATACAGAAAAATATGAGTTTATGATCAAATGTGAAATTATTAGATGCAAACAGTTCTTACATGGCACAAACAATCATGTTATGAACGATCATGTAAATATTGTATTAATTAGAGAATGATGTACGGGCACCACAGAGACTTCTCTACATCAGATGTTGAGATCACATGGAAAAATACACAGTAGGACTAAAACATGAAAATTTTGAAATCATGCAATCAAAAGATGCTGTCCTTGCCTCCTGATCATCTTGCTGGCGCAACTCTCCAGGTTTGGTTTCTCTTTGATGATCATGAGTACTCGTGTTAAAGACATTAGTAGGACCTGAGAGAGAAGTGGCAGCTTGATGTGGAGACAGAAAGAGCTGCAGGTTTTGCTGATCTTCTCTTAGATCCACAAAAGGGAAAGAAGAGGACGCTGGATTCAGATAGGCTGGAGTCATGGAGGGAGAGCGGTGGGGGAGAGAGAGTTTTGCTGCCGCACCCGGCCGGCCGGTGTCCAGTAAAGATGTACACTATGGGATAGGATAAAGAACAGTAAACAAATCTAAAAGGGCCTAGATAATAGTAGCAGGAGACTTATAAAGGAAGGGGTAAAGGGCAAGAAGAGGCCTGAGAGCCATTCACGTGACTTCATGTCACCCAAAGAAACAAATTATATGAAGACAAATTAAAAGGAGGTGTGGAATGCTACTACTCGACCCAGTATGACAAAACCCTATCTGCTGTGTTTGCTCCAGCGCCAGTTCAAAATTAACTCCATGAATAATTATCAACTATATATACATAACTTGCCCTTTTTTTTTTACTGCATGCAGGGTTGATATACCCTACATATCACATGCTTTTATTTGTCCTCGGGTCATCGATCAAAACCCAAAAAAGCATTTCCAACTTTTTGAGATCAAGTTGCATTATTTCATTCCATAAGATCTAGAGTGAAGTATGCAATGACACTATGTAAAAGCTAGCTGAATATACATATAGTGTTACACGTTGATGTGGGAGCTACAATATATATATATATATATATATATATATATATATATATATATATATATATATATATATATGTGTGTGTGTGTGTGTGTGTGTGTGTGTGCGTGTGTTTGTAGGGTTAAATCTGCTTCACTTATTTGTTTATTAATTACTTAGTGATACAGAGACTTCAGATTAGCTTGAGTATGACAAATCATTTTTTCTTGGATCGCCTTGTCCCACAATAAAATAGGTCTAATTGCATTTAAATCTACCAAAGGTTGATCTTTCATATATATATATATATATCATCGAAATGCTATATATATATATATATATATCATCGAAATGCTCTCTCTAACAATGTGCAAAGCAGATTAATGGAGATATATAGGAGGAGGGAGAGAGGTGTTTTAGAGTTTTGTGCAGACATGAAGAAATGGGTGGGCATAGATATGCACGGGGGCTAGCATCCCTTCTTAGCCTTGCCAAAAGGCTTTAAATGCCTCTGAGCAGGCCTATAGCTATGGACAGTGACAGCCTCCTCATCAGTCCCCACACCAATTTCGATCAACTTGTTCCGTTGTGCTCTTTCAATTTTGTTTTACCACCATCTGTTAAAGGAAAACTTGTCCAGCTTTTTCATCTGATCTGTCATTTTGGTTTGCACATCTTTGATTCATCAAATACAGCTCGGATATCAAGACGGAAAGGTCCGTCTAAAGCCACAGTTATGAGGACTAATGTGGTCTTAGATGTATGAAGGAGCTACTAAAATTGGCTAAAAGATAGAGCGTGGAAACCCTTTTCGCGGATCTTTAGGGTTTTGGAGACCCTAGGGTTTACTTCTCCAACATCCAAAGATAGGCGGCTAACTAGCTCACATGAAGAAACATGATTACGTTATCTGCGGAATAAAGATATTTTGTTTCGATCTCTCATTCTGACAATATGAAAAAGATATTCTTGTCCGTCTATTCCATTAATTAACTAATTAATGCTCTTTTGATCAGAAACAGTTTTAGGGAGGTGCCTTGCTTGTCAGATCGATCAGATAAACCTTTAATATGCGAGATGTATCCATGCATATTGCCGAGTGATCCAGAGAGAGAGAGAGAGAGAGAGCTCACACACAGATATATTTTTACAGCCTTCCATGGAAAACCTTGCAGCAGCTGCGACAACGGAATTATGTCCTAACCTTTACAGGAGAGATTCATACATATTATTACTGTCAATAATCATAAATAATAATGAGAAAATGTTAGATTGAAAAGTATATATAATTGCAAACTTATCTGATTAATATGCATAATATCCTTGCTTTACAAGTAATGGCCTCCCTACTTCTAGAGGGAGAAAACCACGTTTGACGGCTAAGTAACCTAAAATATAATTTGTGGCTAATAGATATATAAAAACAACATTATTGATTGGAAAAATAGCTATACTAACCCTAATTGAATAGAGTTGGATAAAGGGGGTTTTTGTTTTCTTTTTTATTTTTAAAAAACTATACATACCCGAAATAAACGAAGAATTGATAAAGTGAGCTTCATGTGGAAAGGAAAGCTGAGTCGAATATGGTACGACAATTGATTGGCATCTAATTCAGAGAAAGACAAGAAGGGTGACTGATTGACATCAACAAACTCATCATAGAACCAGGGTTCCACCTTCAAACATGGGTTTTAAGGAGACTTTTGTGTCATGCCTCGAGCCCGGGAATAGCTTCTAGATCTATATGAGTAATATGAAATTATATTTTTTATCCTCATTATTATTCTTTGTTACAAAAATATTTATTAGCCATTTCTTTTATCTAATCGGGGTTTCTCGTATTTAAAATATAGGCATTATATTTTGATTGTGCAAATTCTTTTAGAGGCAATATGTTATTTAGTTTCAGATATAAACTATCTAATTTCTCTTGTGTTGCTAATGTTCTAAAATTTGACATGTTAAAAAATAAGGGTTTTTTTGGTGTTTTGATAGGAACTAATCATGTGTTCATATTAATATTTTTTTATAGCCTAAAAATATATAATTGTGATAATGTATGTAACAGAAATGTATGCACACAATGAGTATGCATACATTGCAATACATACATACATACATACATGGCATAGAAGTGGGTATAAATAGTTGTAAACAGAACATGCATTGCGTGTGAAATAACAGAATAACAGAAGGCACAAATTCAATCCAAAATTATCTTCTTCTCTCTCAAGCAGAATCCTCTCTTCTCTTTCTATAATTTCTGCATTTCTACAAATTGGTGGTAAAAATCTTGATAAATGCAAAACAATCATTTTCAATAGGGTTTAAAGACTTTTAAATGATAAAATCAATGATTTTTTTTAAAATATAAAAATGTTATAGATAAAGGATATAACTTTAAATTTCAAGAACAATAATGTGTGTTCTTGTTTCTATATGATAAATGCTATAAGAGTAGAAGTTATGAACCTTTTATCTTGATGATTCATTGGGTATTTATAATCTTTGAAACTTATTATTTTGATGGAGTGAAGGGATTGGATAGCTATGTAGTCCTGATAACAATGATAAAGGTTAAAACCCTTACACATTATTAATGAAGATCAAATATCCCTTACAAATCATTAATGAGAAGAAAATATGGTAAACTCTTGAAAAATCATTTACATATCTATAGATATAGAAAGATGTTTATTTTTTAAATGAATAATTCATGTTAATGGTCTTAATACATAACCTTATGGTATCAATATCAATATTTAAATATATTTAAGTCAATTGGGCTTGACATGTAGTCAAAGTCTAGGGAGATAGGTCTAACAATTTGCTAGATTCATGTCATATTAACCTCAACACATGGCTAAATCTAAATATGTTAGGTGTGGTAAGTTGCGAGGTCTAATTTGTATTAGGCTCAACACATGATCGAACCCATATATATTGAGTTTAACAACTTGTTATACCGTGTTGTGTCGGGCTTAACCCAAATATATCATGTTTATCAACGTGGCAAACTCACCTTGAACTGAGCTCAACATATTATTAAACTTATATATATTGGATTAGGCAATTTGCCAGACCCATATTAATTAACTAGAATCACTCGTTAAGGATCAATTTTTCATTAGAATAGGCCCTGGATCTTATAGTGGGTAAGCTCAACCCTATTATAGCTTTATTTATCAATAATTTGAACTTATTTTATTATCTGTTATTGTTTAAACATTTATGATACATGTTCATTTGATAAGTCGATGGGTTGATGAGAGAAGAACCATGAATGAAACCATTAAGCACTCAATGAAGTTAGTGGTGTGGCTGTTGTCCCCCGTCATGAGGAAACTTTTAGTTGCGGGATTATTCCTTTAGCCTGGCTATTCTTCGAGGATCTCTAATAAAATGGTGTTGGCTATTGCAATTAGGAATAACCAAGAGAATATAAAAACGTTGTCAACTTTATATTGACGCTTGTTATAGTGTTCTATTTTTCTAGTTTTTACAGAGTAAAGCAACGTAAAATATATAAAAAAGTGTTTGACGATGATTTTATAAGTTAATTGCTTGATTTCTTTTAGAGAGGGAGGTGATTATTAACAAAAAAACAAGTTGACGAATATGTTAGCTTTTAATTCAGATAATGTAAAAAAAATCATGTCTTAATTTTGAGACGAAAGACTACTTATTTTATTTAAAATTAAAAATTTTTAATCACAAAAATATCAATACTGAATTTTTACCTTAATATATTTCTTATATTATTGCTTAAAATAAATATTATATGATGATTTGATATATACTAGCATTGAGTTGATTCTTGTTTTTTTAAACATCTATTTTTTATATTATTATTAAATAAAAAATAATTTAGGAGAAAATATTATATTAAGAATTAGACTTCGTAATTTATTTTTTATAATATTATTGTAGTATAAAAAAAAGTCTTTGTATCGAACTGATGCTTGATTTTATAAGCATCTATTTTTTATTATACAATTAAATAAAAATAGTTAAAAAACAAAGTTATATATTAAACTCAATAGAGTATGTCTAGATTGATATACAATATGCTGCTAATTATTTCAATATGTTTTTAAAAATATATTATCTTGACAATATTTTAAAATCAAACTATATTTTTACCAAGTTTTCTATAAATTACGAAATTTGTTGAGGCACAAATTCTATATAATTTAATTTAAAAATTAAATTATAAAAAAATCTATACAAAATATCCCAGATTTTATCAACGGGGTAGAGTTTTATAATGCTGTCAAGCAACTTTTCTTGGCCTAGATTTTTTTTAACATATAATATTTTTTCCAGTCACATGTAAGGCGGGGAATTATCTAAATCTGTATACGTGTAAATGAAATCCAGATACTAAAGCATCAATATAGCGATGGTCAAACGTCAAAGTAATAGGTACTCTATTCCTCTAAACATTTACTTTCAGATTTATTGATTTTTATTATAAATTTGGCTTTGGAATATGAGGGCTCAAAGAAATTAAACCTTAGAACATAATTTTATAAAATATAAATTCTGAACAAATACTCGGAATATGTAACCAATTTATAAATCGTAGGGGGGTGCCTTGCATGGATCTCAAGTTTTGTTTTTTTGTTTTTTTTTTTTTTTTAAAGAAAAAACTCTATAATAAGATATAATTAAACATCTCATTTTAGTGGGTATCAAATATACAAAGAGATGGTATTTTCTATATACAATTAATCGGCCTACACATCCAATAAAATTTAAATAATATCAGAGTTTAAAAACTCAAGTGTCTGTTTGGTATTGTATTTTTTTGGTATTTTGAGATCATTTTGATATGTCTGTGTGAAAAATAATTTTTAAAAAATATAAAAATATCATTTTCATGCATATATGAACGAAAAACACTTTGAAAAGTGTGGTGCTTACTACACTCCCAAACAGGAATAAATCGCTGGTTGAGGCTTATTTTCAGTGGAAATGAGTATTTTGTTTGTGATAAAACTATCATAATCAAGTTCCACAACCATCAAAATCAAGATAAGAAACCAAATTGTCAGCTTGCAGACATCAGAAATGTTTTTGAAAGCTCATCGATCTCGGTATTCATCGCAATAAAATTGGGCAAATCATTGAGAGAGAAAGAAACAAAAGGTCGTAAAGCCTGGAGAACAAGTGGTTCACATAGCTCCTTAGCTTGACACCACCCAAAGGAAAGTGTCGTGTGCCATTCCATCACAAGCCGATAACGCTGGTTGACCAGAGATAAATATGCATAAATTCCCAATCTCTTTGGATTGATCTGCAAATTTTTAAGATCATAAAACATGCTACGTATGACTCATGCGAGTCACTCCTGTTAATTTGTATGTTGAGCTGAGATAGATATGCCGTGATTCAGTGACAGAAACTTGTCGCTAAACAACATCATCAAAACTGTGTCCTGGTGCTGGAGCTTCTCTAATAATTTGATCTCCTAAGATCGGGGGGGCCATGGGCATCACAACGCCTTTCCTTCAACCCTACATGGCCATCATTCCCAAAAAAAAAAAATATACGAGCAGATATAGATGAAGAGATGGTTTCAAGCACTATACATACATACATACATATATATATACGCTACTAAAAAAATTCATTTTTATCTACCAAAGTAGAAGGAAATAAATTTTCGTTTTTGAGATTAAACCAAGGTACTTTATAAAGAAAAAGAAAAGAAAAAACTGAATGTTTCATATCATAATAGGAAGGGGGGCAAGGACCACCCGTACTCTCTAGGGTTTGTCCCTATTCTAAGGTTCCGATGCCATCCATACAGAGAGCCATTGTTGGATCCATTATTTTCAGAATTACAGAGCTTGTTTAGAGGATTTGGAGGTTTGCATTTTGTTTTTCAAACTATAAAGAAATCGATGTGTGGATTGTAAATTGACTTTATGATTTGGCCACCGATGGTGTAGTCTCTTTACTCCAGCAAGGTATGGTTAGCTAGGTCCTCATTGCCAGATATTGTTCCTTTATACTTGGTGATAGATGTAGGACCCGCACTTCATTAGGGGCTATATCAAAATTCAATTATTATATAAAAACATATGCATTAATAAATATTAAAAAAAAATCCACATGACTTATTCGACCTAGCTACGAGCAAACTAGTTATCATGTTCAATGTGTTAGATTTTTTTTTAACTCCGCCATCATTTTAATATCTTCCTAACCCTATAAGACTTAAATATAAAATAATAGGTTGATAAAGGATTAGATCGTAAAAAAAATTAATAAGTAAAATGAAAATATTACAGCGTATTGTATTGACCTGAGTTAACTTATAAAATTTATGACTCATATTATGGACACGGCAATAATAAGTTAACTTTGTTTGACAATATTTTATTCTTAATTAGTTTTTAATTAGTTTTCAATTTATTTTCTAATTAGTTTTTAATTTGTCATGGATTGGATTACACATTGGACTAACTCGAAGAGTTATATATGAATTATGAATGAAATTAAATAAAAAAAATTATTTTTTATCAACTCTAGTCAACTAGGTTTAATAAGTGAAATCAAAACTCATGTCATGGACATATCCCTATTAAGTTACCTATTTCGGCATATCTCTTTCTTTTCTCATCACCTTTTGTTTTCTCGTTTAGGCCCTAGTCTGGACTTTAAATTTGAAATTAAATTTAAAAATTCTAAGAAAAAACTAAAAACCAAATCAAAAGAAAAAAAAACTTATATATATGACTAAAGTGAAATGGCATAAAAGAATTGGGAAGGGGAAAATCAAGTACCAACTCAAAAAAAAAAAAAAAAAAAACTTAAATACGTGACCAATTAAAATGAAATAAAAACATAGGTAGAAAATAAAAGAAAAAAGAATTTAAAAAATTGCACAGTTGCACACGTCAGCGTGAAGAGACCTTATAGGTCGGGTTGCATGTGAGGCCTCCTTCATGACCCGATGGTGGTCTTTTTTGGAGTGACTATAATCTTCTCATGTAGTTCTTCCTCTTCGGATGACGCATCTCGACATTGGATTCTTAACATGGTTTAAATGGTCATTTTGTTTCCCTACCATCTCTTTTCCTGGGATCCATGCAAAAATAAAAGAATCCATGCAAAAGTAAGATAAAATTCTACAATAGTCCAGCACTGAGTGTGTACACAATGTTTGCATCGTGGCCTACTATTGAAAATCACCTTTATTTTTTTTTTATTTTTTTTTATATACCATAATGTTCAATTGTTTCTCATTGATTGAAAAATAGATATAAAAAAACTCAAATGTTTTATCCAATTAAAACCTCATTGCACACATTACAAAAACATGAAACAAATGGGAAAACATTGTATATATACCTCGATTTACTGTAGATTATAATAGCGAATTGATATTTTTTTTCTTAAGAAAACCACTCGATATTGTCTTGCAAGGGTAAAATGGTATTTTTTTTATTTATTCATTTTTCTATAAATTTTTAGGGACAAATCAGTCCATTTCATATTTATTTTAAAATGTTATTGTGCTTTATTCTCTTTAAGAAAATCATTTACCTAACTTTTGGGGGCTAGTTTTTTTATAGTTCACATTTTTGCTACAGTATAATGACTGTGTTTGGTTATAGAGGTAAAGTAGTTTGTGTATAAAACCAAAAAAGCTAATACATATATAGGTCATGTGATTAAAATGTTTGTTTCTAATTTGATTAATTTATTTTTCAATTTCATTCTCTTTTATTTTTCAATTTTTTTAGATTTGATCCCCATTCTTTTGATTTTTTTTTTTATTATTTGAGATACTTTTTAAATTTTTCTCTCAATTCATTTTTATTTTTGAAGGAACTAGCGAAGACTTCTATATAAGGGAGTATTTACCAATTTCCCTGGATAAATAAATTATCAGATTGTTTGGGCCTTCACAAGATAAAATCCCAGTGAGATTTGAGCACTCTTGTAATTTTCAAATGGGCCAGCCTGGTCTACTAGACAGGCTGTACCAAGACAGGACGACAACCTTGTAAGCCTGCAAGTCAAACTATAATGTCATGATTCTTTCTAGTACTTCTCCTCGATAATTCAAGGCTATTTGCTAACCCAGCTGATCGTCGTACTATCTGCAGCCTCTTCATTTCTGCTACTCACCTGAGTTTAAAGTTGACTATCGAGAAATCTACTGAGTTTCTGGGATCTGAAAAGGGCACAAGAAAGTCGAGGGCCTTCGTCTTAAATAATCCCAAGCTAGCCTAAACTGGAGTGCAATGACAACTGACTGTGGCCCTGAACCTGATTGAAGACCATGAGGACAGGGCAGAGTGGACCAGGCGCAATAACTCCTCAGACAGGCTGCAGCCGGTGGCTGCGCTGGGCAACCACCACAGATTTCCTTTATCGGACTGTGGTTCCACATGAACCACTAGCTGTCGGCCGGGTCAATGGATCATCGTGTCCTCGCTCTCTCTTTTAACCATTAATTAGCTGGAAAGAAATTTAATGAAAACATGCAGCAAGAGCTGCGTGCCATGCCATTATCAACTCAGGAATTGAATGCATTTAAGAAGCTGCAAAATTCATATCACAGCCTCTTCTCTCACCGAAACACTTTCCACTGAGAACCATCTTTAATACAATTATACTTGAAAGTTGAAACTTCTTAATTAATTTGCAGGAATAGTTGGATTAACCTGCTGGTGCTGGATAGTTAGGTGCTTCGAGCGAGCTATATATATCTAGCTAAAGAGAAGTATGATTACTAACAATGTCCCCCGCAGGGATTTGCTGTGCCTGGAAATATCGCAGTCCCAAGCATTCGAATGCCTGGCACATTATTGGCATTAGATACAGTAACGTCGTCCTAGTTCACCAGGTGCCATTTGAATCGGTGAAGAGTTATCCTGCAAAATAGCTCTAGCCATTTGATAATAATAATAATAATAATACGTAGAATTGCTACTATTTTGGCAAAAAAGCTCTCTATTTTGGCAAAATTAACGGTGATCGCTATATATGGTGAGCACTTCAACTTTTCACCATTAATGTTTCTCTTTTAGCTAAAACAAATCCCATGTAAATAACAAACAAAAAAGAAGATAGTGGGTCATCTTGTCTACAGAAAAGTTGTAGTTTATCCCAAAATATAATTTATATTATTATTTTTTTTCTAAAACCTTATATTATTAAGTAAAGTTATAAAATATAATTTATATTATTTTTTAATATTTAAACATGTTCTCACTTAATGACAAAAATGTCCATGCCAAGACGAAGTCCATCAAGCTCCGGTGGGAGATCAAACGTGAACTATAGATTTGTGGGGATATTAAATATTCCTGGAGTACATGATGTTGGTGGCTTTAGTTTAGTGGCTAGCTAGCTGATGCTGCTGATCCACCGAATCTCGCCCAGGGTTTTGCATCGGCTCCTGCAGTTTCCTCATAAGCTTTTCTTTCAGGGGGCTTTAATGGATTCTCGTACGTAGGATTGCCAATTGAAAAGTATAATCTAGTGGTTATATGTAAATTCATAATAGTTTTCTTTCGTAATACTCATTTAGTATTTGATCTTTTAATTAATACCAATCACAAAAAAAAAGTATTTTTACGTTGTTTTTTTAATTCAGTTTCTTAAGAGAAATTTTATCTTTTAATAAAATTAAATGAATTTCTCAATATTTATTTTGAAAATATGATGTCCAATGTGTCACCATTATATATATATATATATTAAGGTCAAGATAGAATTATAAGACTGGGCGAGTTACAAATTTATTTGTTTTTTATAAGAAAAAAAGTAAGCTTTAGTTTTATTATTTAGTATTTGATTTAATTAGAGACCAAGGTTTTACTTTTTATATTTAAGATTTTTCACTAATTTTTAAAAATGGATTTTTATGTGATTGTTGTTTATATATTTCCTTGAATGTTTTTTTTTTAGATATTTAGACTATTTGCAATAAAGTTGAAGCAGGGACTAAAAAAGAACAGATAGAGTGATTCAAGTGAGTGCTCCATGACTCTTTTTTCTCTTTTCAACTCTACTCCGAAACTGAGGAGAAAAGGTTAAAAAGATTAGTTGATAATTTCATGAACAAGTGTACATGCTATGTTTATTTTTAAAAATGATTTTTATTTAGAAATATATTAAAATAAAAAAATATTTTAATATTATTACATCAAAATAATTTAATTTAAAATTAAAAAAATATTTTTTTTTTCAAAAACACTCAAAACTAATGTTTTTTCTGGCATTATCTTATTAATCTCTGCTTGGAACTGCACTGCAAGTTTGCTATGTCGAGCACTAGCTGTGCGGATCAGAATCGGATAGCTTTGCACATCACAGCCCTACGCCTACTCGTCACAGATCGATCCTGAATTCTGCTGTCTTTATTTTGATTCCTGCCCACCTCAAAACCATCGATGTTTAAGCTTCACAACCATTTTCTATCATTATTTTTTCTGAAAACGATTGGAAATTCAATTCATGTTTTTCTTTGAGTCTCCGGAGAAAATCCAAATCTGCCGATCCAAAAGGGCCTTTTGGTTGTAGTGTGAATTTGCATCCATGGACGTAGAATGTATTTGAAGGCTGAAAATAAAGATGGAAATGATTAAAAGAGAAGAGAAAAGGGTAGCATCGATTACTTCTGGCTTCATTCGGGCTATAAGCTATAAATCATACCAAAACCAGTCAGACACAGAAGGAGAACAGGAAAAAAAAGGAAAAAAAACCCACTGCACAATCACAAAACACTGACTAAACACTGACATTTCATCCACCAAGCTGCTTATCAACTGTACGGGCACTCCTCTTCAACCAGCCTAGCTACGACCCACAAGATCATAAACATCAATTCAAGTCCACCCTTCAACCTCTACTGGGCCCCATCCCATCAATACTCTATCCAGCCACTGGTCATCACCGAACTCCGCTCCATCACGGCCGTCAATCATCATCCTTTCCGCAAGGTACCCTTCTCCAAAATCAAACCCTCTCCTCTCCTCCGAGAGCCCTTTTCCCGGGAACCCCGAATCCGTTCCGGCGAGCTTCCCGGCAACCCCAACGAACTCCACTCCGGCCATCACGGTCGACGAAGAGTCCGACACGGACGCCCCGCAACTCTCGCTCTTCCCGTTGTCAACAAAGAGCGGAGACGGGACATTATCCAGCGTGGCTGACTTTGTACACGTGATCTCCTTGTACAAATCTTGCATTACCTCCTCTATCATCTCTTCTTTGATGGGAAACCCCGGCGAGAGGTCGCCGTCCAAGTCAAAATCCGTCAAGTACTCATCAGTGACGTCACTTCCCGGCAAGATCAGAGATTCTTCTTCCATGTGTGGAGAGAGAGGATCACTAGTGGTGTGTGTGTCTGTGGAGAGTAAGGCATATAAAGCCTGGCTCTCTCTGAGATTTTGAAAGGAGAGTGCCATGCTGGCAAGGACAAGTGCCACGGAGGTTGTAGGTATAGGCTAGTGACGTGGCGAGCTTTCTGTAGTAACTGATAAAAAGACGACGAACAGTAACCACCCAGAAGTTTGTCTGTATTGAGTAGGTAATATAATTATGTTTATGCGTTTTGGGTATGGTATTTTTGGACCACCGGATGTTTTCTGATCTTGATCTATTGGTAATCTGGCGGCTAGGATTAACGCAGGTGGAAAGCTTGAGAGTGTGGTGGTAAGTTCGCGAGAAAAGGACAAGATTTCCATTGGGATACGCGATATCAGCAATTCACGAGACTACCCTCTAGCTTGTTTTATGTACTTTTTCGTTTGATAACATAATCAAATGATAATAATAGCATTTATAACAATATTTTCAAAAATAAAAAGATTATTAAAAGTATTTAGTTTTTATCTATTTTAGAATCACTTGTAAAAAGCTACTACTTTAAATAAAAAAATATAAAACTCTATTAATATTTAATAGAAAAATTATCCTTTCATGTAAAAAAAACTAGAAAATGTAATAACATTATATAAAAATAGAAGAGAATTGAATCCATGAATTAAAGAAGAAAATAATATTTATTCTTTCTAAAAAAAAGAATGCATTATACTCTAAATTGAGAGAAATTCATTCCCCATTTCAAATTATTCATGTAGTTAACTACTCAATTAGAAATTACCATTCATCAAAAAAATAATTATCATTATAATCTTTAACTGGAATCTTTTTAACCAAACAACCATTAGTTCTTTCATGTGTGCGTCATCTTATTGTAAATCTTTAATATCTTTGTGTATGTCATTTCATTTAAAATACATGTCACTACTCTTTATATATATTGTTTGTTTATCAGCACACGATTTGATATTTCTTCCGTTTTTTTATTCAAATTCAAAATTCTACAACTCAAAATTAAACAAAATCAATTTTATTTAAAAACTGACTTACCTAACTAAAATTATCATATAGAAACTTATTCCAAATTTCATCACTCCCAAGTTCTAATCTTGTATGAAAGTTAGGTGACAAAATTATCAAGTTTTGAATTTAGAAATTCGACAAGCAACCAAGTAATATAGTTTGGTACAATTGTCAATTTTCTAGTCTTTTAAGGTTAATGATCAAGTTGAGGTAGGGTCTCAAGCCAGTAAAGTCAATATCTACACCTTATTCAAACATGTTTTTTTTACTTAAACTCGAAAATGCAAAAACATTGCATATACATTTAGGTTTGGTCGGGTCGATACCCAAAAATATGAATAGAATTATCAACCTTAAATGCCTGAAGATAAACTAAGGTTTTTTGGGGCAGTGAAATGCGCTAAGGTTAAAATAATTATTCTTTTTTAATTATTGTGTTTAAAAGTGTTTAGTTAATTAACCCATGTAATTTTACATGTATATCACTAAACGGACTTCTCCTAAACTCTTAATTACAAGGAACTGTGCTTTTTGTTTTAGTTTCTCTTTTCAAAGTACAGCTTCAAACACAAGCTAAGAGAAGGGGGGTTGACCTTAGTTGATGTCCGAGGGTCCCAAAAGCTGAGCAGAAGAAAAATGGCGATGGCATCGTCTGCTGGTGTACGGCCCTTTTCAAAAGCGATTCTCACTAGTTGCAGAGGAACACCATTATTTAACTGTAGCGGGCATATAGGACAGTCATCTCTTCTTTTGCAAGATTCGAGACCAGCCCAGATCTACAGGAAAATTCAGTATACTTTCATAAATATTTTTAGAAAAAAATGTTTTTTTTATATATTTTTTAAATTGATTTTTTTAATTGTTATAGACCGACATTATATTATTACTTGTTCTCTCTAATAAATCGGCTCCTTATGCCAAAGTATACTTATTTCGACATGATTGGGACTTAATTATATCTCTTCAAATTATGTCGACTTATTGTGTAAAATATTTTAAGAAAAACAAATCATCTCTTATCTTTTTATTTTATCAGAAGTGCAACAAAATAATTTGGGATTAATGATTTGATAGATTTTTACATGATTCGTATAATTGAATATAATTATTTTTTCATCGTATAGTGTTTATTATCCAATGTTTTTATGCTAAGCTTTCTCATTAGAATGACATGATTATATTTTTAATTTTAAAAATATCCTCGAGCCATGCAGGAATTTAATTTATTTTTTTAACAAAATATATTTATTTTTTTAAAAATCATATTTCAATAACTTTGAAACTTTCTTATTTCTTAACACTTTTTGAGAGATTTTTTTTTATCATGTTCTTATATAACTTAAAGAAATTAATCTTGAGATAAAAAAAAAAACTTTTATCAATCCAAACGAAAAAAAAACTTGATTGAATTACCTATTAAGAAATCAGATACTATATAACAGCATGATAAATAAATAAAAAAATGTCAAAACATATTAAATACTTATCTAATTTTACCTCAAATTGTTCTATAGAATTTCCCATGAAAGGTCGATTTATTTAGCATAGAGTATTTATAATGTAAAATATTAACAAATTGCAACGGTAGTTGTTAGAGCAAGTTCAACAGGAGAGTCATTCTGGTAAACAAAGCTAAATTTTTGTCATTTTATTTATTTTTGTTTTTTTTCCAGGTCTCCAATGTAAGAGTCATCCTGGTAGCTAAAATGACTTTTCTTTAGCTGCAAAGTCATTCCTACACATTTTGAAAGAGAAGCCAAAAGTTAAAAATATTAAAAAAAGTACACATATATGTTTTTATTTCTTGCAGATAAGGGAAAAAAATATAAATACCTTGGTTATGTGGGGTGCGTGCATGTGTGAATTTGTTTATCCTTAAATTCTTCTTGGACACACACACACACACACACACACACACACACACACACACACACACATATATATATATATATATATATATATATATATATATATATATATATATATATATTGAAAATGATGTAACTATATCAAAAATATTTATTTTTGTTTTCATTAAAAAATACCTCAACAAGAAAGTAAAAAATTATATACAAAATTAATAATTATATTGTTGACGGGTTTTTTAAAAGCAATTATCTAATTATATAACTTACTCTTATCAATTGTATAATTAATTATATAATTAAATTATATACAAAATAGTTGCACTATATTTAAAATGATATATAAAAAATAAATCTTCTAAATAGCTTTTATCATTAAAATAAACATAAATAAAAAACTATATTTATACTATTTAAAAATTTATTTTAAAGATTCAACTCTCCAAAATATTTTTTACCATTAGACTTGGTATTAGAAAGAAAGGTTGAAGTCACATAGACCTGTTAGAGACCCACGGATTGAAAAAGGACCCAAATACGGTTGATTGTAGTACGGGTCCAGAAATTAGTGGACAGGGCTCGGAGGCCCATTAACGACTCGTCACTTCCTTACAAACTGAGGAACTTTTTCTATGTGGAGGCCCATCACAATCACCCTCCAGGAGGGGAGGACTATGGTATGGTTGGCAGCAAACTTCTCAAGGTATTCCTCATTTTCCAAATACATTGACAAAAACCTCAACCCGCTAAATGTTTTGCTAGAGAGGCAGACACAAAACACCATGAATTGACAGTCTATGGATTTATTCTTTTTAAACAAAACTATTGGAATATCTATAGGAGGAAAGTATTTGCAATTACATCCCTATGCATGCATAGATGAAGCAATTTTCTTGAAGTTCGTTCAACACGGGACTCTTGAGACTTTATTTGGAGTCAGGAAAGGAAGTGCTGGCCAGCTAACCAAGCTAAGAGTTTTCTCACTGCTTGCCTTTATTTATTTGCAATCTCTATATTTCTTTCTGGACATTTAATATAATATAAAGTAGTAAAGACAGAATCTAAAAGATTCTTTGGAGACTTTGAAAGCTGCCAAAGAAGCCTCGAATCTTTTTTCCATCGAAATAATATTCTTAACTGGTAGGACTTCTATGCGCTGGAAGTTTATCAAGATTATCAAGGACTTCTATGGCTCTTGAGACTAGGTCGAAGACTCGTGCGGAGTTGTTTGTTACTATGTTTTAAAATTATGTTTGAAAATATTTGAATTTTTTTATTTTAAACTAAAAAATGATATTTTTAGATTATTCTATATTCAAATGTTAAAAATATTTTTTAATAAATAAATAAATATATTTTTTAACAAAAATTATTTAAAAAACAACTATAACCATACTTCAAAACTAGTAGAACCTCTAAACTACTAGAACTCTCACTTGGTTGGGAAACTGAAGTGGATTAAAAACAGGAAAAAAAAACAGAGAGAGAAAAGGATCGTATAAATAGCTACCTATCACCTTCTGTGAATCACGTGTCTTGTTGATTAGGGCTACACTTAGAACTTTTTGTTTTTTGACGACATATAGGCCGGAGGCATTCTTGTGGGGGTGATGGAGGAGGTGAGAATCGAGGGAGAGCTAGAAAAAATGTCTGGACAAGGAGAATCATCAGCAGCCGGGAAGGCGATAGCAGGCTGTCAAGACTTGATGCAGGGAATATTTTCCAGACTTCCTCCACAATCTATGGCTCGCTGCAAGTCTGTTTCAAAACAATGGCTAAGTTGGCTATCCTGCAAATATTTCCTCACCCAAAAACAAGCCAAAAACCTCACCCTCGCTGGTTTCTATTACAATTCCACCTACAATACCTACCAGGGATGTTGTTTGGTGCCGCCATTGCCAACGCTTCTCCCACAAGATGATAGGCATGGCACTCGTCGTGGGATTTTAGCCCCATTGAACTCCTCCAATGGGTTGGTTCTTCTGTACAATTCCTACCTCGGTAAGGGAAATTCCTCGTTTATTGTCTACGATCCTTCCCATGCTGATCACATCACCCTCCCTATAGCTCCATCTCTGGTTGAAAAACCAGATGCTTCCTTAAGAATCAAAAGGTTTCTCGTGTATGGCTTTGCCTTTGATCCTCACTCTATCAACCCTAACTTTACTGTTGCAGAGCTTTCTGATGACGGTGGTTCTATACGAGTAAATATCTACTCTTCCATTACCAATACATGGACGACAGGTAATTATCCTGCGATCGAGCCTGTGGAAAGTTTCATGTTGTCTGGACCCTCGGTATTCTTTAGAGGTGCTCTCCATTGGTTGCTGGAACCATCTGGTGTGATTTCCTATACCATCAGGAACAAGAAATTACATGAGTTCACATCTGTTCCAGGAGATTTAGCCTATGTCGATGATGAGGGGTATTGCAATTGTGTCAGGAAGATGATGGATTCTGGCAGAGATGGCTATTCCCAATGCAAGTGCACTTGCAGGTATTTAGGAGAGTCCATGGATCATCTTATCTATGTTCGAGCTACCGGGGATGCTGAGTTTTCGGTGTGGACTCTTGATGATTACTATCGTAGAATCTGGTCTCCGAGGCATTGCATTGTAATCAATAACCTGCCGGCCGACTCACTGTTTTACGGGAAGTTCCTGGCTTTTGACAGAAAGGATATTAATGTTATATTCTTCAGGCTGCAGAGACAGATTTTTTCATACAATCAGATCAAAGCAGAGCTCAAAGAGATTTGCAGCATTCAAAAAGAATACGGAGATGATGACATTTGCTCTGGCTTCATCTTGCCTTACGAGGTTTCAGCAATTCCCCCTCCCACAGGTCAATTGACTCTTCTTCTTTTTTTTTTCCTTGACAATTCGATGAATGGAAGTTTGTAACAAATTTTGGAGAAAACCCTCCAGCCAATGTGTCGTTGCTGATCATATTTCTATCCTCAGGTATGCCCAGAAGAAAGGCAGCAACTGGTATTGCAGTAGAAAAACCAAGAAACACATATGCATCTGTAAATAGACCAGAAAATACAAGGATTCTTGTCTATTGCCATGAAGGGAATGCTGAACTGGCCAGGGCAATCACTCTCACCCATCAGCCTGAGCTCACCTGGATCCCGGCATATAATTTCCAGCGTCCATTTCGAAGATATTTTAATGTCACTTCTACAGATGATCACCATATGCATCGTAAGTAGACTTCTTCTGGGTTGAGCTATACAGCATATGTATTCTATCTAATCGCTAATAACAAATCCTCTTCTTGTTTATCAGTTGCATCAAGTGCTTATAATGATTATGTTCGAGCTGAAGCTTCCGTTTATGGATTCCTCGGTGGCCGTAAGTGATCTTTGTGGTATCTATTAGTTTCAGCGTTTTTAAACGCAAGCCATGTGATTGTTCTAATTTGAGAAGTGGAGGGCAGTGCTTTCATTTCGGTTTTTATTATGTTTCTCTGAATCTTCTTTCTGTTGCTTTCTCAGGCTGTCGCCGGAATTCATGAAAAGGTACTCTTGCAGCTTGAATTTTCACATGGCCAAGATGAACTCAAGCCGCAACATTTTACAGTCTTGATGGAGTTCTCTGGCCATGATCGCCTCTTAAACTCCTTAAAATGAGTTTTTTCATGGTTGCGTCGTATGAATTTAGATACATCACTCTAATTAATGTAAGGTGCAAGAAATACTCCGGCGGACTGTGTGGTTTGCCTTTGTACCGTAAACACTTCTTTTTTTATATATATCGTCTTCTTTATCCTTTCTCGACGCACAATTATCTACATGGATGCATGGTTTTGAATGTCCGTGACAGTAATTATCTTTTATAATTTATTTTTGACGTATCAAAACATTCTGGAAATATAAAAAATCGAAAATAGTTTTTCGATGCAAAAAAAGATACAAACAGTGTATGTTTTTACTTCTATATTAAGTATTGAAATTTTACAATTATTTCATTGGCTATAATAGTAACTCAGTTCATGCCTTATATTTATTTTAGATTATTTTAATCATGGTTTTGAAACTTATTTTATGTTGAAATCATTAATTCGATTGTTAGTATAAATAGATTTTTTCTATAACTTAAGAATATTTTTATAGCCAAAACCTAAAAAGCCTACGTGTTTTAGATGTTTCCATGCTTCTCCATAATAAGACCACAAGGATCATTGAAGAAGATGAGATGTTTCCATGCTTCTCCATAATAAGACCACAAGGATCATTGAAGAAGATGCACCCGTTGAATTTAACTCGTCAAGAATCCTGTGATGCAGTCGATGAAACCCTAACCAGTTGGCCCTCAGCAGAAACACACCATCTGGATATGGACACTGTTTAAAAATGTATTTCAGATTGATTGTTTAAAAAAAAATCAATTTTATATAGTAACAAACAGTCACAAGTTCCAGTACCAGGAAATGATGGACGAGCAACATGAAACTCATTCCAATTGATTCTTGCACAAGATCATCTCGCAGGCATGCCGAGGACGTCACAAGAGTTCAATCAACAAAGAGGGCACAGATTAATGAGAACAGTATGATTTTATTTCTGTGGAGATTTAGCAATTACAAGTACATACAAATTATACAAAGCACTCCCGCTCATATGAGCAAACCCAAAAACAGTAACCAGGCCACTAGTTCAGGCAGATATCCTTGCTTGAACCCTTGGTGATTCCATCGTGATTCTGCTTGTCTAACAGCACTTGCTTATCCTCATGATTGCTTGGTGTTTTGAGAATCAAGCAGTGCTTTAATAGTGCTATTAACTTATCTAGAATCTTGAAGATAATGCATTGCTAGGGCTATACAGAAAAGAATGGCAGAATACAAATGTCCCCATTGCTCTCTGGGGAAGTACACTTGCCCTGCAAAAACCCAGCACTTTGCTCAAAAACACCTATATTGGCACGTCAGGGCTGCAAGCATTAAGTAATGGCCGTTTCGACACTATCTATCATCAGGGGGCAGTGTTGGACTTTTGGAGCACATATCAATCTTGTGAAGCTCCTTCATCCGACTAGCCGGATTGCACAAACCTGATATTGTTCATTCAAAATAACATAAGAGTTCACCATATTTTATATTCCATAACATAAAAGATATGGCATTGATGGCTACTGAAGGAAAAACTTTAACAGCATAGATCTACAGAGACGTTTTTGTTTTTGTTGTAATATGCGAGCTTCAGATTTTCCACTATACTAGTTCAAAAACCAATATGTTCACTGTTCGTGTTTCGACAACAAGAAATTCGATGGGCTAAGATGGGCACTCAAGAGAAATTACATTTGCTCAATTGCTTGCATGAAGAGGAAATGTCTTTAGGAATTTGAGGAATAGAGTATTACCAGAACATTTAGGAATATCCCACACTGCTATTGATGTTGGAGTGCATCGGGGATCACATATGGCTCGGTTATCTTCATGATAAACATTCATCGCAAGCATCCATGATCCAATGGTGACATCCTCATTGCTGAACATTCTCAAACTGAAAGCTAGAAGATGCATCTACTTAGCGAGAGCACATCCAAAGGAAAACAAGACTACTAAAAGGAAAAGAAAAAAGGCATCTTCATAAAAACTTGCTCCAATGAGCAGATGCAGTAGCTCTTGAGAAAGAAAAATATTGCCACTGAATCCAAATGATGTTTGGATCAGTATGCCAGTTCCAATAACATAGTCCAGAAGGATTAGTGGAAATCATCTTTTATTCAACCTTCTTTTTCCTATGTTAAAGGCAGAATAGCTACAAACCCAACTAACATGAGTGCTTGTGACTGCAGCCATACATCCTCTTTTAAAATAGCTTCTATATCCGAGAAATCTAGCCCTGATAAAGAAGATATTTGGATAATGACCTTGGGGACAATAGCTTCAATATCCGAGAAATCTACTCCTAATAAAAAAGATATTTGGATAATAGCCTTGGGGACAATTGCGAATCTGGATGATGAGAGAGAACTCAAAGAGAAGGGAGGGAGTCGATCATCCTATCGTAAGCAAGTTCTCAAAGACAGGCATTTAATGTTGGACAGTATATTGAAGTCGTGCATCGAATACGTAACAGCTACCATTGGCAAACATAAAATCATAGAGTAGAATTTCAAATGGCAAGATTAAAGAAATTAAACGCTCCAAATCAAAACTGAAATTTACCGGTGTTTATAGTCCTAAAAGTCTTTTCAAAACCCCCCATTTCTTGTGATCAAACTTGTCATGAATCCAGTTTTCAATTAGCATATAACAATTAACATGGAAAGCCATCAATTGATTAATACAAAAAAAGTATGAAATCAACTGAAACCCACAACAAAACAATAATCATTCTTAGCCATGCAATGCAGATTATTATGTTGGCTGGCTGGATACAGAATGAAAACATAAGAAATCAACGTAAAAAAGTCCAACATAAATTACAGACCTGTTATTTCTAGCAAATGCTAAAAAAGCCACAACCTCTGCAGAAAGAACATATATAGGTCCATAAGCATGCAGGAAGTACTCATTTCCAATCAGATGTCCTGATTTCTCACACCTGAAATTGTTGAAAAATTACCTAAATCATGCAACTAGCAAGAGCTCATGCCAACAAAATGTAAAATAATGAAAAATCCAGCAGTTAAAAAATATATGATGATAGGATACCACTTCATTTTAGGGTCAGTGATCACTGGTCCTTTCTTCATGCACCCAATATAAGTTAGTGAATGGGTTCTTTCCTTGGCAAGAAGAGTAGCAAGGCGATCTAACAATGAAAAAATATCAAACATTTACTGCAGTATACCTCACTAATAAATCATTACTTGCTTTTGTATACCTGGGCGCAAATAGATATCGTCATCAGCTTTGACATAATAATCTGCTTCAAAAAGCTTAAATGCTGCCTTGAAAAAGGCCAACCTGATAAAAGGAGAAAGGTATCAGTCCACAAGCTATCAATTCAATCCACATTAGGAAACCTTAATGCAGAAAAGGAACTATTACGTTTTGTATGGAAGCTTTAGATATTCTTCCTCGACATCTATGAGCATGAAATCTCTGTACTTATCAACCTCTATCTCAAGCTGGGCCATTTTCTTTGCATCCTTTGAGCGCCCTATTACGAACCTAAATGCTAAACCAGTGGCTTGCTCCAACCTACAATAAAGCAGCAGCGAAGTTGACCTTTTCAATTAGATCAGAGCAAGATGGATCCATAAATAACCTGTTTTCAAAGCAAAAATTCACAGCAGACGAAAGAATCTAACTATGATTGAGAAAATATTACTGAATTATGTTTGAGCAAAACAAAAATATGGCATATCTCACTCAAACAACATTATAGGCTCAGACAGAAATTTATAGCAACTATTCCTTGAGTTGAAATTGAAGATCTCATAGAACTGGTATTATCAATGACATCACTGACGCCAGTTTCTTCATGACTCAAAATTATCAGAGTATAATAAAATATCTTACTTGAAGAATGTTATTAGGCTCAGGCAGAAATTGAAAACATGTACTCCTAGACCTTCCAATTGAAGATCTCATAGAGCTGGGATTATCAATGATCATCATAGCCAGAAAGTTCCTCAAGATTTGAGATTAAAAAGCAAAATGAACCAGAACAGTGATAGAGGCTGACAAAAATTGATAAAATCTATTCCTGGGCCTTCAAACTGAAGATCTCATAGAGCTGGGATTATCAATTACATCACTGACGCCAGGTTCTTCAAGACTCAAAATTATCAAATTATACTAAAATATCTTACTTGAAGTATGTTATTAGACTCAGGATGAAATTGAAAACATCTACTCCTAGACCCTCCACTTGAATATATCATAGATCTGGGATTATCAACGGTCATCATAACCAGCAAGTTCCACAAAACTTGAGATTATAAAATCAAAACGAACTAGAGCAGTGTTATAGGCTCAGACAGAAATTGATAAAATCTATTCCTGGGGCTTCAAACGGAATATCTCATAGAGCTGGGATTATCAATGACATCACTGACGCCAGTTTCTTCATGACTCAAAATTATCACAGTATAATAAAATATCTTACTTGAAGAATGTTATTAGGCTCAGGCAGAAATTGAAAACATCTACTCCTAGACCTTCCAATTGAAGATCTCATAGAGCTGGGATTATCAATGATCATCATAGTCAGCAAGTTCCTCAAGATTTGACATTAAGAAAAGCAAAACGAACTAGAGCAGTGTTATAGGCTCAGACAGAAATTGATAAAATCTATTCCTGGGGCTTCAAACGGAATATCTCATAGAGCTGGGATTATCAATGACATCACTGACGCCAGTTTCTTCATGACTCAAAATTATCACAGTATAATAAAATATCTTACTTGAAGAATGTTATTAGGCTCAGGCAGAAATTGAAAACATCTACTCCTAGACCTTCCAATTGAAGATCTCATAGAGCTGGGATTATTAATGATCATCATAGCCAGCAAGTTCCTCAAGATTTGACATTAAAAAAAGCAAAACGAGCCAGAACAGTGTTAGAGGTTGACAAAAATTGATAAAATCTACTCCTGTGCCTTCAACGGAAGATCTCATAGAGATGGGATTATCAATGACATCACTGCCGCCAGGTTCCTTGAGAATATATATAAAGCAGAATGAACTAGACCATTGTTATTGGCTCAGACAAAAACTGATAACATCTATTCCTGGACCTTCAAATTGAAGATCTCATAGAGCTGGGATTATCAATGACATCACTGCCACCAGGTTCCTCGTGACTTGAGATTATAAAAACAAAATGAACTACAAAAGGGTTATAGGCTCAGATAGAAACTGATACATCTATTCCTGGACCTTCAGATTGAAGATCTCAAAGAACTGGGATTATCAATGACACACTGCCACCAGGTTCGTGACTTGAGATTATAAAAGCAAAATGAACTACAAAAGGATTATAGGCTCAGACAGAAACTGATAACATCTATTCCTGGATCTTCGGATTGAAGATCTCATAGAGCTGGGATTATCAATGACATCACTGCCACAAGGTTCCTCAAGACTTGAGATTATAAAAGTAAAATGAACTATAGGCTCAGAAAGAAACTGATACCATCTATTCCTGGATCTTCAAATTGAAGATCTCATAGAGCTGGGATTATGAATGACATCACTGCAACCAGGTTCTTCGTGACTTGAGAATATAAAAGAAAAATGTTCTAGAACAGTGTTATAGGCTCAGACAGAAACTGATAACATCTATTCCTCAACCTTCAAATTGAAGATCTCATAGAGCTGGGATTATCAATGACATCACTGCCACCATGTACCTTGAGACATAAATTACTAAACTATAATGAAATATCTTGCTCGAAGCATTTTATTAGGCTCAGACAGAAACACTAGAAAAGTGTAATAGGCTCAGACAAATTGATAACATTTATTCCTGGATCTTCAAATTGAAGATCTCATAGAGCTGGGATTATCAATGACATCACTGCCACCAAGTTCCTCAAGCCTCAAAATTATTAACATCTAATGAAATATCTTACTCTACAATGTTATAGGCTTAGACAGAAATTGATAGCATCTATTCCTGGATCTTCAAAATGAAGATCTCATAGACATATCAATGACATCGGTGCCACCAAGTTCCTCGAGACTCGAAATTACCAAACTATAATGAAATAATTACTCGAAGAATGTTTCGGACAGAAATACTAGAAGAGCGTTAAAGGCTCAGAAAGAAATTGATAACTTCTATTCCTGGATCTTCAAATTGAAGATCTCATAGAGCTGGGATTATCAATGTCATCACTGTCACCAAGTTCCTCAAGACTCAAAATTATCAAAGTATAATAAAACATCTTATTCGGAAGTATGTTGTTAGGCTCCAACAGAAATACTTGAACAGTGTTAAAGGCTCAGAAAGAAGTTGATAACATCTATTCCTGGATCTTCAAATTGAAGATCTCATAGAGCTGGGATTATCAATGACATCACTGCCACTAAGTTCCTCAAGACATAATATAATATGTTAGTACAATCTTGCTAGAATGCATTGCAACAGGGAAAAGACATGATATTCGTTTCTCCTTCCACTTGGCTCCCCCGATGAGATGAGAATGCGATTTCCATTTAGTAAAATTCAGATTTTGATTATTATGAAATGCAATCTACACAGCATATGCAGAGTAATTTCTTCAACTTAAAATACAATTACCCCATACTGCAAGAAAACAGACCATATCAAACAAGTGACTAAAACCATTAAAAGCATCGTATTTACTAATAAATCACCATTGCTGATCTTGTTAAAAAAAACATCTCTCAAGTTCTCGACTTTGTACACAGAAATCATGATTTTACCTCAAAAGTCCATCTGGGTCAGAAGGAAACCAGGTACTTCTAAGTGCAGCCCGGCGATCACCCGATTCAAACCCGGTTTGAATCCCAACAAACCCAAGAAGCTTAGGCCTGTCAATCAATGTTCCATTATCATCACCACGGGTTCTACCCGAACCTGAATAAAATGATCGAAAAGTGTCTTCGGATCTGCCACAGCGAAAAACAGGAGCAGGTTTGGGTCTGCGGATCGCCGAGAGAGCGAAGATTGTGCCAGAAAGGCCAATGAGAAGGGAGACGAGTGAAAAGACTAGAAGAGGTAGAGGGTAGCGGGTTGAAGGAGATATAAAATTAGGTTTTGAGGATTTTGACGTTTTGGGATTGGTGGTGGTTGGGATAACGGAGGAGGAATGGTGGCGGTGAGAAAAGAGGGGCATTTGATCTGGTGGAGAGATCCACCTTGTTTGGTTTAACTGGAAGAGTGAAAGTTCAGTTGAAGTAGGGTTTTAAAGGATGTTGATAAAAACTGTTTCTACTTATAGGCACCAATGCCATTCTATTGCCTGATTTACTTGCTTTTTTCTTCCTTTTTTAGCTCAATGGTTTGGTAAAACCGTAAAAAAAAAAAAAAAAAAAAAAAAAAAAAAAAAAAAAACAGAGTTATAGACCTAATATCTGAACACCATGGCTAAAAAAAAGACGTTGTTCGTTCTTCCAGTTCTCTGAACAATTACACTTTCATTTGAGTAAAAGACATGGTTGCCTTTACAGTTCACAAGCAGAGCATCGAAGAAGGACGTGGCTAGTTTAGAAAAATAAAAAATTAACTACAGAAGGCTAGAGGCCTCATCGCCCAGAGGCCAGCAGACCCCATTTAAAGGAGGGTTTGCAAATGTTGAGTTGTGGAAGATGATGGATTCCAGAAGGAAGGAAGGAAGAGTGTTCTTTCGTATAATGAGCGGCTGTGTGGTAGTTGAGAAGGGAAGAGAGGGTGAGGACGATCGTTATGTATTTATAGCAGGGTTGGATATGTTGAAGACTCGTGGTCTTAACGTGTTTTACCCTAGGAACTGTTTAAAATTTGGAGAGAAACAAATTGTTTTAAATTTAATTGTTTTATTATTTTAATATATTAATAGTAATAATGATATGTATTATTTTAATATATTTATAATCAAAACAACGTTTTAAAAATAATAATTAATACAATAACAAACATTATCTAAATTTGATGCCCTAATTAACAACAGTTACAGCAGCAACAAGCATTCTTTACTGGATTCTCCTCGTTCAATTTCATTAAAAAAAAATGCCATGCAAATTATTATAATTATTTAACTCAACTCAATTTAATAGATTAAATCTAACTCGGCATCATCTAGTGAGTTGAGGTTGAACCGAGAAAAATTGAAATGTAGAGTTTAATTCAAGCTGTGTTTTAAATTAAATTGAACAATAAATCAACATAATAAACTTTTTGACCCAACTAAGAAAAAGAAAATTGAGAATAACTCAAAACTCTGTTAATATTGTTTTCTAAAATATTTTTATTTAGAAATATATTAAAATAATATTTTCTATGTTTTAAAAAATATTTTTAACATAGTAATTAATCTAAAAATATAAAAAATATTTTTTTTTCAATAATGCTCTTTTTTTCCCTCACAAACCACCCCCTAAAGTGGCATTTGATAGTATGGTTGATATTTTTAAAAAAAATATTTTTCATTAAAAATATATATTAAAATAATATATTTATTTTAAATCATCTTTAATATAGCATTTAATAGTATTAAAAAATAATTTAAAAATATTAAAAAAATAAGTTATTTTTGAAAAACAGTTTTAAAACGAAATGTAAAGCAAGGTTAAATCATCCACAACCACAATCCTATAATTAAAAGAAGCTATGCCTCAGCATCAAAGATTGGTTTAGGGTCCATTTTCTTAGGTACGGGTACCTAACTACCTATCCTGTGCGCAGCGAGACCCCTACTTGAGTCCACGAAACTCTAAGCCCATGGATGCTGACGCAATTGGAAACTTCTAAATTTCTGGTCCACTTAGCAATTACAAGTGGAAGTTAGGCGGCAAGTGAGCTTATTAAACGGAGCCCCGCAGAAAAGTAAGGCCGGCCCCTTGCCTACGCCGTGTGTTCAGCCCACCACCAGGCAGGTGGTTAGTTTCTTTAACTCCAGACCAGGACCCCGGAAAATAAAAACGAACAGCAAAGAAAGGCCCGCCGGGCTAGACTTGCTATACTTATGCATTGTTTTCGCCCATAGTTATGCCATTGCTACCCCCAACATGGTAATGGGTTTTGTATTCATCACCAGAAATAAAAAATGTTTTAATATTTTTAAAAATAAAAAACTCAAATGACATTAAGAAAAGAGCTAAAAGAGCTCTGGTTTTCACTGTGCACCGTGACTTATAGTCACTATTCACTTGCAATTTCACTGGTGCATCGCGGCGCACGTCCATCTTTTTTTTTTCAATAGTGTATTAACGGAAAAAAATCCTGAAAACGACAAAAACCGCCGCTATTTTCAGGGGCTCCTCGGTAATTAACCATTTCCCGTCCGGTCCGGTTCGTCCAAGCGGTTTTTTTATATTTTATTGAACAGTGGATTAACGATTTTGTCCCTCGAAAAGGACAAAAAACATGCCTGCGGGGGAGGGGCTTCAAGGTAATTAGCCAATATTTTATTATTTATTTCGTCGGATTACTGTTGGTGCGTCGTAGGACGCATCGTTCGTTACTTCGCTCACGCATGTTTCGGGCAGCGCGTGCGACTTCATACGGCGTCCAAAAATGACCAGCCGGCGTCTAGAATGATTATCCGGCATGTTATCTTCCACCCGGTGCGGCGCATGTATCACGAAGGTGTCCAAAAACGTGTAAATGATTGTTTGAATTTCCCCCTCGATTCTCTCTCTCCTGCCTGCGCCAGATGACGTCAGCTAAACTGTTTTTTTCACATTTCATATCAGTCCCTGAACTGTATAATTTGTTTTTCTGACCCTTATTGCTATTATATAACTTTTGATTTGTTTCAATTTTGTCATTCAATTGAAATTGATTGTATATTGAAGTTTCAATTCGGTCCTCGTGCTTTTAATTTCTCGGATTGGGCTGGAATTCTAAATATTTTTGGTATCAAAGTTTTGATTTATTTCAATTTCATCCTTCCATACAAATTTATTATAAATCCTTAATATTTTTGGCATCAAAGTTTGATTTCTTTAAATTTTATCCTTCTATTCAAGTTAATTATGGATATCAATTTCATTTCGGTCCCAAATCTTTTAATTTCAGGTTTTATTTTAAATTATTTAATTTTAATTTTTGTATTTACTTCAATTTTATGCTTTGAATTAAATATATTATTTAAAATATGTCAAATTAATTATATATTTGTATATTTATGTCAAATTAAAATATGTTAAATTAATTATATGTTTTAATATTTATTGAATATTATCGCATAAGAATATATATAAAGAGGAAAAAAAGACCTAGGATTGTCCTTTAAATTAAATATATTATTTAAAGTATGTCAAATTAATTATATGTTTGTATATTTATGTCAAATTAAAGTATGTAAAACTAATTATATGCTTGAATATTTATTGAATATTATTGCTTAAAAATATATAGAGAGAGAAAAAAAATTGACCTAGGATTTTTTAAAGAAAAAAACATTCATATCAGTATTCTTAAATATATTTAATATAATAATATGATGGATAAATCTTATAAAATAATTCAAATTTTTATTTTGTGCTCTTTTATTCAAGTTTATTTAATGGAAACAATTACAGTGTTTTCTTTTTTAATATTTTATATCTAATATTACTGCAAAAAAAAAATACAACTCAAAAAAACAAAACAGAAGGTAGACAAATTTACCTACATTATCTACAATTAAAAAATATGCGAGTCACTTCCCGTTTCGATTACACTGTTCTTTTTAGAAAGCAAATAAATAATTATAGCACGCAAAATTATTAAGTTTATTTTTAAAAACAAATTACAATATTTTTATTTATAATATGTCATATCTAATATCACTAAGGAACAAAAGCAACTCAATAAATAAAAATGACAAATTTATTGAGGCTATCTACAATTAAAAAATATACGAACCACTTTCTATTTCGATTACTCTGTAAAATATGTGAGACTAATTATATATTTTAATATTTATTTAATATTATCGCCTCAAAATATATAGAGGGAGAAAAAAATGACCTAGGATTTAAAAAAAATATATCAATATTCTTAAATACATTTAATATAATAATATGATTAATAAATCTTATAAAATAAATTTTTGGCCTTGGATTTAAATTTGATACTCTTTTGTTTAAGTTTATTTGTTAAAAAAATTATTACAATATTTTTATTTCTAATATTTGAAATCTAATATTACTGGGGAAAAAAACAACTAAAAAAAAAAGGTTTACAAATTTACCTAGGTTATCTACAATTAAAAAATATAGGAACCACTTCCCATTTCGATTGCACTGATCCTTTTAAGCTGGGAAAAAAATTATTTGTTACATATTTTATCTATTATAATGTTACTAATTGAATATTTAAATAACTAATTACAACATGTAAAAAATCAATTAGTTTTCTACGTAGAAAAAACCCTAACGCAATGCGCGGGCAAGCATACTAACTATACCACGCAAAAAAACTCATTTCTAACATATTTTATCTATTGCAATTTCAGTAATTAAACATTAAAATAACTAATTATAGCACGCAAAAAATATAAGTTTATTTCCGGGAAAAAAAATTACAATATTTTTATTTTTAATGTGTCAGATCTAATACTACTGATGAAAAAATGCAACTCATAAAAAAAATTTGCCTACATCATCTGCAATTACAAAATATACAAACCATTTTCTATTTCGATTATACAGATTTTATCAATTATAATTTAACTAATTAAATATTAAAATAACAAAATATAATATATATAAAATCAATCAATTTTCTACAAATATAAAAAAAACCATGCGCATCGGGCGGGCATATGGCTCGTTGTTTCCTATATAAAAAGAAAAGTTAATTCGACTAGTCTTATTTAGATTTGTTCATGTTAATCCAATCCAATTGTAGATAACTCGCCACCTCTCCCGTGTTTAGAGCGTGTTTGAAAATCTATAGCTGTTTTTTCTATTATGTTTTCATATTAAAAAACTAACGCGTAAAAATAATCTAAAAAAATAAAAATAAACAAGATTTTAATCAAATTAACTTAAACAATTTTAGAATAATCGATCCACTAAATCAAATTTAATTTAATAGATATGAAGTCAACTCAAGTCGTGGTTGAATAGAAGAAAGCCATCTATCAATATAGACCACCAGCACCCCATCATTACAAGACAAAATGACAGCTTCGCCTATCTGTAGATTTCTGGATGTGGTGGAAATTGCCTTTCATCTTTCTTTTTTTCCAGGAGGCGAAGAGAGCAACCATCCATTTAGTGCCACGTGTTTTTCTTTTCCCCGTATCTTCCTCTTCTTCTCCCAGAAGGTTGACTGGGGAGGAGGGAGAGGAGGGGAGAGGAGAGCAACACGCACCACTCTCTCTCACCAATAGACAGCCATTTTCTAACCTCTAGTCAACTTTTTCATCAATGGTTATTTCTAAATCTAAGTATACCGACATCATTTTAATGATGTGTTTTTTATTTTATATTAGAGAAATTAAGTTTTAAAATTACTTTGCTTGTTACAGTAAAAAATAAATAATATATTTTATATAAAAAAAATAAAAAAAAATACTCAATAACACAATATCAAGTAATTTTTTAATCGTCAAAATCAATGCCAAACATATCATACTAACTCAATTTTTTTTTTAAAATAATAATGTTTATTTAGAAGTATGGTTGTGTTTGTTTTTAAAAATATTTTTTGTTAAAAAATAATCTAATTATATAAAAATTATTTTTAACATCATCACATACAAATGATATAAAACTACTAAAATAAATAAATTTAAAATAAAAAAATAATTAAAATACAATAATAAACTGGGCCTAAATAAGCTTGTATAAATACGGTGTCTATTAATATAACAACTCCCAAGGGAGACAAAAAAAAAAAAAAAAACCTTCCAGAGGCTTCACACATTTCTCTTTACAGGCTCCCCTAATATTTGTTAATTCAAGTATTTGAGAGTCGCTATTTTTATAGAAAACTTGTTTGCATAGTAAAAAATCCAATGTCTAAGGTTTTTCGCCACCCCATCGATACTGATCGGACACTGCAGAAAAATCAGCAGCAGTAAGGTCCACAAGCCATGAAAACTCGAATTCCAGCTTCAGCGGCCAAGGCTCCGGGGCTGTGGGGATTGTAAAATGAAGCAATGGCTGTCCCAATGCCTGCTCCTTTAGGGTTTGTGATGGCAAAAAAGCACGCCATTACTGCAATATTCGACGGAATCTTGAATTTTGCCCGAGAAATGCAGCCTCCATGTGCAGATCCTTCAAGAACTGGTGAAATGGCGGTGCAGCGATGAATGGCCTTATGGTGTATGGACTCCACGAAACTCCTGGAGATAATCCATGAGCTATTACGAGTGGGTAGAAGTTTTTACCTCATCAATCAACCCAGAAACTATAGTTACAGATCATGATTAGATTTTAAATAAGAATTGAAAGATGTTTAACAGCATTTTGCAGATTTTGAAATGAGCCAGGCTCGCTTTGTCAGAACTAGCAAATCAGATTCCTGATGTCTAACTTGATCATCAACTACAAAAATTTGAAGTGGATGGCTTGACAGAAACCATTATATGGATGTAGAGAGTGATGAACAAGCAATGGATGTAGACTCGAACCTGTTAACGAGTCTGGAAAGGAACTCCGCAACAACTTGGATAAGCTCCCATTGTTTATTTATTCTTTGATTTGAGAGTGAAGACCTTTTCTGTTCCCCACACTTCCGTCGTCGATAGGCTCGCGGACTACTATATAACGACAAGAAAAGTATCCGGATTTCCTCACCGATGGCATCTTTAGGTTTTTCTTTTTTCTTTTTTAAAAGTAGCGCAATGAAACCGGTTTAAGCCCATAGGTTTCGGTCCGGTTCAAGTTTTTTTATTTAAGAGAACAAAAAACAAAACATTATTTTTTTAGTTTTTTTATTTTTATCTTAACCAAGTATTTCTCTTATCTCATTTCATTAAAATAAAATTTGGCCACAAAAACGTAAACCGAGAAGAATATGAAGTTTTTTTATAGTATTTTTTTTAATTTAAATCGATTCAGTTTTAATTTACTAGTTTTAGATTTAAGAACTCAAAATCGGACTGAACTGAAAATTTTAAAAAATATTTTAATCTGTTTAATTAGAGACTTTTAATGATTCAGTTTTCCTCGATTATTTTTTAAATTTTTTTACTCGCTCTGATAACAAGAAAAAATATCAATTATAGGCATACCGAAGCTTGATGATAACACTATTAATATTATGGAAAATATTTTAATAAAAAATGATATTAAAAACATCTATCAACGGTAAACGAAATGAGTCATGCCAACGTAAGGGTGCGGTATTAAGGTTGAAGGATACGTCATTAGATAATGGAGCAAACAGCAAGAAGTAGATGGAAGAACGTGACTGGAAGCTAGGTGGGAGTTGATGTACTAGAACAAAAACAAATTGAAATTCAAGGACTCAATTGAGGAATATTATAAAGTTAGTGTACTGCTAGTGAATTATTCATTTATTTTCATGTAATGATTGTACAAGACAATGGAGTTGACACGTGATCTGATTGGTCTAGAAAAAGTTAATTCAGGATTGCTTACGAGTGATAATCAAGTTGATGGACCAGATAGTTGTGGTGTGGTGTGGTGTGGTGTGGTGTGGACTGTTTGGTTGGGGTGTCGTTCACGAACTCTACTTTAGCATACGAAGGGCCTGTTTGGGAATGGCGTTTATAAAGAGTTTTTGTGTTTTAACTTTTAATAGTGTTTTTATGACATAATATTTATTTAAAAAAAAATGATCACATTTCAGAAAACATAATCGATCGACGTAGTAGATATTGACTTTTAATGTTCGTTGGATACATTTCACTATTCATTCAGCGATATTTATGTACAGTTTTTTACGATAAGAGCGTAATTAGTGGACCGAGCCAGATTTTTTGAAACAGGAGCTGAGTCATTGACAGCCATGCTCTTGGCTGGATTTGTGGGCCATGCTTCAGTTCAGATCGGTAAAAAAAATTGTTGACATTTTAAAAATTGTTGACATTAATTTTAAAACTTAATGTGAGCTAGAAAATAAAACTAACTTCTAATTATTTTTCAAGTATACAAATTTAGCAATGATAAACATTAAAGGTAAAATAGTGTGTGTATATATATATATATATATTATCCTATTCTGTTTACCATCAACCAAGTAAGATACAAATATAATCATCATATTTTATATATCATTGTTAATTATAATTTTCTAATAAAATATATGAATTTTAAATTAATATAAATTTATATTTTTAACAGGTTTCAACGAAATCACCAACATAAAATTATCATTGTCATTAAAAAAGTAAGAAGATTCATATACATGAATCATTGAATTCACTGTATTAGGATTAATTAATTTCATAATCTAATTTAAAGTAAATACAATGATAAAATATAAATTGTGAAAACACTTACGATAACTAAATAACAAAAATAAATCATTGATTTTTTATCTACAAAAAAAGAAAACATAATTGAAAATTCATTGCAAAGTTACCATCATTTTCATGACTATAACATCTAAAATTATTATCACCATTACTATCAAAACAATTAGAATCATTGAATTATTCTAAAGAATAAAAAATATAATATTTTTACAAAAAAGAAAGCAAAAAAAAATCACTAAAATTATCATTTTTATTGCGCAAACAATGAAACCATAAAATTATTCGAAAAAAAAACTTTAACTAAAGAGAAAACAAAAACAACAACAAAAAAAGAAATAAATAAATAAATATTATGAGAATTAAAAAATCATATGAGAACAAATAAAAATAATAGAAAACACTAAAAAAATAACAAAGGGAAAAAGAAATTACCAATATAAATTAAAATTTAAGAACTAAACCGAATAAAAGTAAACCCTAACAAAAAATAAAACAGCAAGAAATAAAATCATAAATATGGATAAAAAATAAACATTGTCTAAGAAGGACTGAAAAAAACAAAGAAATTAATACAAAATACAAAATTAAAAGAATAAGTGCCAAAATAGAAAAAAAAAATCTAATTGAAGGATAAAACTGCAACAAATCATAAACTTGGGATCAAAAAACAATAAAAGGATTTTTTTTTTTTAAATGCAATGTAATTTTTTAAAAAGTTATAAAAATAATGACTAAAATGAAAAGTAGCATTTATGACCAATTTCAATTGAATGACAAAAATAAAACATATTAAAACCCATAAACGAAAAAATATTAAAGGAACAAAAAACAAAAATGATTAAGGACTAAAATGAAACGTACAATATATGATCAATTTCAATTGAAGGACATAATTGAAAATAATCAAAATTTTCGTTGAAGAAATCAATAAGAAAACAAAATCAAAAGATTAAGGACTGAAATAAAACAACTAAAAATATGAAAGGTCATAATGTTCTTTTCGGATGCAGGAGAGATGAAAGGAAGGGAAAGAAAAACTGTCCACCAACGATTCCACGATCACCTTCTCATGACACGCGCCGCATCGAGAGAAAGAGGACATGACGACGCGCCGTCTCCACGTCGACCAGACATTTTCCACCACCTACAAACACATCACGTGCCACCTAACAGGCGCGTTGACATGCAAAACTGATGGCGTGGACTTACAACGCGCCTGCAGTAAATTTGAAAAAAAAAATTAATATATAATTATATAAACACCCCTGAAATGAGCGATAGCCATGAAAAAATCACAATTAAAGTACCACCATGCCCCCTTGCCACATACCTTTCTTTTTTGTTTTTCTAGGGGGTATATAAGTAATTGTATTGTGCACAAATATATGAAAAAATCTAAAATACCCTCCATTAGACTTTATCTTTTTGTTAGCTATGGGGGATAAATAAGTAGTTTCACTGTGTAGTAAATCTTGAAAAGGTAAGAACACCCCAGTACCGAGGATCAATTTTTGGTGATTCTAGAAGTAAAATAATAATTTTACCATTGGAATCCATGGTAAACATATATAGTAAAACCTCAACACATTTTATATATACAGTAGTAGCAATGTTCCTAGACAATTACCAAACAATGCTTTAATTTTTCCTATAAATAATCATATCATATTAGTTTTTTTATAGTTTTTTTTTAAATCAAATGTAGAGAGGAGAAAAAATAAATCAAAAATATCTTAAGCTAAAATTTATCTATTTATATTTTTCATATCTATATATGCTTCTCAGAGCGAACCTGAAAAGTAAATAATAAAATATCATTGTTTATCTTTTCCGCTCCATAAAACTACCACAAATAAATATGCCACGGTAATATTTTTTTTTTAAAATCATTCTAGTATATTTTAAAATAAAAAAATACTTTAAAAATTAATCCTTACCACAATATTAGGGAGATTTTTCTATAAATCTTCTAATAATTTCTCTTACAACTGACTTTTTTTCTTTGAAGTCAAATAGATCATAAATAAAATAAAATATATAGGCCTGATATTGTGGTTATAACTTTAAAAATTACATTATTTAAAAGTTACGAATTACAGTTTTTTTCTAATTAAAGTTTTAATGTTTTATTAAGATACATATAAAAGTATAATATATACTAACGAGCTTTATACTTTTAAATTTATAATTAAAGTAAAACGCAGCTTTAATCATGGAAATATAATAAAAGAAAGATTGTGATAAAAAATACTTATCAGAATGTTTTTTTTTTAAATAATATATTTAAAAAAATATATATAAATACAGCGTCGGCATGTAAATCCAGCAGTAGATTTTTGCTCAGTGGCCCTTCGTGGAAAACAACCACAGCCTCACATTCATACGTCTCGGACACTCTAAAATTGACACGTGCCTCCCGAGATTCTATAATATTTTTTCTCAAGTCTCCAAAATATAAGAAGACAAAATTCCAGTATTCATCAAATTTGTCCTCAAATATCACTCGCCCTGCGCTCCTCATTTCTCTTCCAAACCAACAAATCCCATCTCCGTTCCTCTCTGAATTTGCTTTTCAATCCCAACCAAAAACCATGCTTGCAGAATCCTTATCAATCTGGGCTGCCATGAACAGTTGGTTAACCCCGTCTGTTTTCTTTGTTTTTCTCAATCTAATGATCGGCACCATTTTTATAACTTCTAGACCAGCCAAATACAAACCCAGTGACCAACATCAAGAACAAGAAAAACATGTTCAAGCACAGTATGGATATGGCCACCAGCTTACCAGGTCTCCTTCTGTACTGCAAAAACTCAAACCTCTCAACTTATTGTATAGTTATAGATCCCAAGAACCTCCAGCCTTTACTTTCGAAAAACCTCAAGAATCTGACCAACGTCTCACTTTTCATCAACAAGACCCTCAACAAGATCACCAATACCACCAAAATCAAAACCAGACAGCTATTATTAGATCTCCTCCGATATTGCAGAGAATCAAGTCCATCAGCGTTTATAATTACTTCTCTCAAGAACCCTCTAATCCCTCCAGTACTAAGAACCACAAAAATGAAGAAAGTACGCCAACCCATCTCACTTCTGAACAAATTTATGACCAGATACAAGAACATGATGAACAGCTCCAAGAAGAAGAAGAGGAGGAGTGGTTTCAAGACGAAGAAAACGAGCGAGTCCAAGATGAAGAGCAGACTATCGAAGAGATATACAGCAAGTTACAGGGAGGTAAACTGAGCAAATCCACGTCAGATACAAAACCAAGTTCCGGTGAATTACCCAAAAAGCTACCAAAGAAAATGAGGAAATCCGCAAGTGCAAAATCTGCCTTTTCTCATTTTGAAGAAGAAGACATCGTTGAGTCTCGTAGGCCAGCCACTGTGAGAGAAGGGAAGCCCAGCAACGAGGTTGGTGACAATGAGGTGGATGCTAAAGCTGATGATTTCATTAACAAGTTTAAGCAGCAGCTGAAGTTACAGAGATCGGATTCTTTTATAAGGTACAAAGATATGATTAACGGAGGGAGTTGAAAGTAAATTCGGTTTTTTTTCAGGGCCTGTTTTTAATTGTTTCTTCCCGGGGAGCTTTGTTGAAAATTCAGAACTTCACCGTGTGTAGATCTCCTCCCACCTGAAATTTTTACTCGCTTAATTATTTAGTATTTCTGTGTGTTGACCTCTCTATCCACAATATATACGGTCCCAATTATTTCTTAATTTTATGCATTGAAGTATTACATGGTGATGTGAATGGTGTCGCCCCCGAAATCCCGCTGATAAGAACGATTAAGGATATTTTTTATTTTGTTTTATTTTTTTAGATATTCTAATGTGTCATGAATAAAAATAAAATTTGTAAAATAAAAAATATTATTTTAATATATATATAAAAAACATTCCACGTAAAATTTATGTGGGAAATTTGGTACTATTAATTCCTGGTTGGTATTGGCCGTGTTTTAAATTTTGCTTTCCAAGGTTTGGTTTCCAGTCAGGAAAGAAGTTTGCCATGTCAGGAAAGTTCAAGACCACAGCGCCAGTTGCGGTGGAACTGTGGCAGGGAGCTTTTGTCTTTACTGTGTTTTGACCAATTTGCCCAAATATATCACGTTGATATCAGCGATAAAGCTGTGGACAGTCTGGTCCCCATCTTACTTATCCTTTCATGAAGGGGCCTGGCTGCTATTTGGTTGTGAATATACGGGGGAGATTTTTAACGAGGTGCCGTGGAATCCACAAGCATATATACTGTGCATGGCAATTATAATCGAACGGTTTCGATATTCGTACTGTGTTGCATATTTTTTATTTATTTTTAATACCAATACATTGAAATTATTAAAAGATATGAATTTAATGTTTTTTAATAAGTTGAATTCACTTTTAAAACACCATTAAACATAAACAAAAATGGCGCTGCAGTATCGAGGAAATCGAATGATTTGGCCACCATCAATAAAGGCCTTGCTCGAGATTACGGTGTTTCTTTTTCATTATTATTTTTAATATTAAAATTGTTTAAAAATACTAAGAGAATTTCAAATACAGAATATTCGGAGGTGAAGGTGGGTTCTCGCCGTATTCGAGCATTGCACGTCATAAAAATGAAGGCAAGGGATGTCAGGCTGCCTTGCCATGCCTTCATGGATCCAACCGTGTGGCTGAGATGTTTATTTGCTAACGCGGCTATACCCTCCCATGTGGGTCCAAACTTTGTTTGTTCTTTAAAAAAAATGATTTTTATTTTTATTTTCATATTATCTTAATATATTTCTAAATAAAAATTAATTTTAAAAATAATTTCAACTTCATTCTTAAAAAAAATCATATCCCTGTAGAAGCATGGAAAGGAATGTGCTATAATTGTAGTGGAAGCAAGACCAGGCACAGGCGATGTGGGATGCGATCTGAAACGACGGGGAGATGCTTACCTTTGTTTCGGTCGTCGGATCCTGTAAGAAAGAACACTCTTCTTGTCCATAAAAAAGACGACTCCGCTGCTCAGTCGAAAGACATTCAACCATGACCTGTCAGGCTTGACCTCACAGCGAGGTTCATTTGGAAAATAATTCTTAGCCATTTTATAAAGCCACGGCAGAGATAACTCTGAGATGGCCTGTAGCATGATATTTATTTCTGCATTAAACAATATGATGTGGACGATGCATGTCGTCTCCAGAAAAAACCAGCTGGTTATGTCCCGGTTAATCATCAGCATCTTATTTTAATATAACAATTTCAAAATCTTTATAGTATAGTATTACGACAAAGGTCTCGTGCTGCACTTTTACTATGCTAGAAAATCATTATATAATATTAAAATAGACCTTATTGTAAATATAACTACTTTAATATTTCAAATCAATTGCAAGGATCATAGCACGTAGTAGGGATGTAAGCTCTTGTCATGTTTGCTGTGAAGGTCTTGCAAGGAACTGCTGGATGTTATTTTTTAAAATAATATTTTATTAATTTAGATGTTCAAGTCAATATATATATATATTGACTAACTCTGTAAGTTTTGAATTTAACAACCATGTAAGTTCCAATGATCACTGTGTTAAAAACCACATAGCTCAAATCTGATATCATAGACAGAGTAAACCTCTTAATCCTAAACTCTTATCATTTGACAACCTCCTAGATAGTTTTAAAATATTTTTTTATTTGAAAATTTATTAAATTAACATATATCTAAAAACTTTTAATATTAACATATCAAAATAATTTAAAAATACCAAAATATAATTTAAAACAAAATAAATACATATTTTATTTCAAAATTATTTTTAAAACACATCCCCCAACACACAAACACACACATATATAAATCACACGATTGCCTATCAATTTGTTAATAGCTAATTTGTCTATCATAATATTTTTTAAATATAAATCAAGAGAATCAATTATACCCATAATTATCCAATTTATAAAGGAATAAATTTAGCTATTAACCTCAATTATTAAAATAATCCAACACCGCTACCACTAAATAAATTCACATTCTTTTGGTGAAGGACCATATTTTTACATGGGCCTATGCATGGGCTGCTTAATGGGCCTGTTTTCTCAAAGAAACCTGTCAGGCTTCAAAATGGGACCGATACAAAAAAAATCATTGATTAACTACACAAGCGACGAGTCGCTCTTCGGTAGATGAAAGTACGAACCAGCACGTCTCTCCTCTCGACGAAGTACGAACTGCCACACTCCGTTAAAAACTACAAGCCGTCTAAATATGTGAGGCAAAAACGTCAGAAATGATGATTATTCTGTTGTAACTCATATTGCCGGCTGCGGCTGCTGTTCGTACTGATTTTTCAACCCCCCGAATGTTATTAATGAAAGAAATCTAACGACACTGCCATGAAACAGATTCGTGTTTTTTGAAAGAGAAAGAAAGCGAAAAAGAAAAAAAAAAAGGAGAGAATTTCAGAGAAAAAGATGGCGTGGATGGTAAATAAGCAGGTACCAATAGGGAAATGGAAGAGATTTCACTTATGGTTAGGAGCATTATTATGCTGGCTTTGTTTCATGATAGTCACTCCTAAAATCACTTTATCTCACAAACCTCACCAGTTTGCTGACATGAGAAATTTCCTTGGTACGCTTGATTTTTCTTTGTAAAGTTTATATCTTTTTAATCTCTTTTGATCATTTACTTGATTCTACTATCTGGGTTTGATTAATTGTTTTTGGGCGCAGGAGTGCCTAATACTTTGAATGTGATCACCAATTTCCCTTTTTTGCTTGTTGGTGTTGTGGGGTTTGTGCTTTCTCTTCAAGGATGCTTTTTTAACATAAGGTAATGTTAGTATTAACTATTGTTGGTGTGTGTGAAAGTTTTTTTTGTTTAGTTTGCTTCTTTTATTTTTTGGCTGTTTTTTGATGAGATTGTAGTGGTTTGTTGCTACAGTTTGAAAGGAGAGGTTTGGGGCTGGGCACTATTTTATGGTGGAATAGTGGGTTTGGCTTTTGGCTCTGCTCACTATCATCTCAAGCCTGATGACAGTAGAGTAATGTGGGACACCTTACCGGTTAGCTTTGCTATTTAGCTTCACAATTCTCTCTGTTTTTTTGCCCTCCCCCCTGTTTGTGTTGTAAAGTATGTATGAAAGGAGAGTGAATTAGAGTATATGTCAGTGTTCCTTAACCATTCGTGTTTATCATCTCTTTATTTTACCACCACTTTCTTTTTTCTTGTACAACATGTTTTTGTTGATAAATTTCTTAATTTGCATTGCTAAATGCAGATGATGATAGCATATTCTTCGCTTTTCTCTAGTTTCATGGCAGAGAGAGTGGGGCAAAGGGCTGGATTGAGTTGTTTGTTTGGATTGCTACTTATTGTTTTGCTCAGCACAGCATATGCAAGGTTGGTTTCTACTTCCTGGTTTTAATGCTGAACCAGTTGTTTAATCGATTTTATCTCTAATTTCAAGGAATATCTCTAGCTTTCTTCTGAATATGAGTCGCTACTTGCTAGTTGGTTGCAGAACATTTAATGATCTTCGATTGTGCATGATGTTCCAGTTGATTCCATGCATAGCTATACCGGCCATGACTTTTTTATACCCACCCAAATATACGCATTCAAGATATTGGCTTTGGGCAGCAGGTATCTGATGCTCTTATTAGTTTTTTTTTTTTAATTATTATTCTTAGTTAATAGAAGTTTACAACACATTGAAGGTGCATCTGTGTATGTCATTACAAAATGCCTCTATTTCATGATTTTTGTACAAATAGAGTGAAGTGAAATATTGGTAATTGAGCTTCTCAATGGATCTATGCAACACATTTACGGGCCACTGTATTGATTCAAAAGACAACACCATTTCATAATTTTGTTGTAAATTGAGTGAAGTGAGAGATTGGTAGTTGAGCAATTGATGAAGCTATAAGAATATTTATGAACTGTTAGGTAGGAGAATTGTGAGAATCTGAACTTTTGATGAAGGGATGTTCATATAATGACCAGCAATAAACTAATAATATAATTTAAATCTGAAGTTTACCAACTTTACAACAACAACAACACATACCGCAATCCAGATTGTGGAGGATTTATATCCAATGAAATCAAACTTGCTTTCTCCTTCCTCCTTCTCTCTTTATCTCCCTGTGTCCACATCTGCGAGTTTGAAGTGTGGATAAAAAGTTGTGGTTATGGCGGAACAAATTGAATGAACTTATCCTCCCTTGTCCTGTTCTCAACTATTATCTCTTTACTTTCCCTAGCATGCTTTACTTAGTACATCTCTGTGTGAGCTTCTGTTGAAAACAATTTGGTGGTCAATCACTGTCATTGTAACTTCTCATGCTGACCTTTTATTTTCACTTTGTACCGTGTTTTGTTAATATTACTTTCAAATGCATGTAGAATGGAATAGAAAACGCCAAAAAGGCAATGCAGTTGATCTGCAGTAGTAATTAGCCTTTTTATAAATGAGAATTATGAATATAACATATAGGGTTTATTTACTTGGCTCAAGTTTAGCTGCTCTCGGTGTTTGCTGTTTGCTGTTTGATTGAAGTAGGCTTAAATTAGAATTATAGGATATTTGCTTGATGCTTGAATTTCATCTTTTTAATGGTGCATGGGCAGTTATCTCTCACTGATATGGATAGTTTTGATCTTTGTAAAAACATCACTTGATCTGCAGTAGTAATTAGCCTTGTTATAAATGAGAGTAATGAATATAATATATAAGGTTTATTTACTTGGCTCAAGTTTAGCTGCTCTCGGTGTTAGCTGTTTGATTGAAGTAAGCTTAAATTAGAATTATAGGATATTTGCTTGATGCTTGAATTTCATCTTTTTATTGGTGCACGGGCAGTTATCTCTCACTGATATGGATATTTTTTATCTTTGTAAAAACATCACTTGGGCAAAATTTGCTTGTTTTATAGGAAAAGCTATTTCTGGAAGATAAATGAGATATTCAGTACTACCTGAAGATTTTTCTCTTTTGTGTATGATGAGAAGTGATAGGATAGACAAGAGTTTTTGGATATGCATCCTTCTAAACAAAACTTTTAGAAAAAAGGGGCTGCAAACATTTAATTGTATATCCCTTTCTCAGTTCAGTATTCTGCTTCTTGTATCCCTGTTTATTCTGCTGACTTTTTTTTTTCCTTGAATGCCTTTTAGTTTGGTTATAAATAATGAATACTTGGAAGAACTCAGTATAGTTGCAGGTTTTGGTAGCTTTTTTCGTGCTCATCTATCTCTAAATCTTAATACCTCGGGCTACAGGTGTTTGCCTTTTAGCCAAGTTTGAAGATGCTCTTGACAAGAAAATATACAACGCAAATCGGTACCTTATCAGCGGTCACTCCTTGGAGCACCTGTGCTCGGCAGCAATTCCTGTTCTGTTTGCAATTATGCTCATACACAGAACCATTAGATTTCAAAGGTATGTGAACTCTGCAACTTAATGAATTAGGTAAGCTGAAGTCAACTTGCTGTCACGCGGAATTTCCAAAGGAGTCTTATTAGTGGTACATAAGGCCGTTTCTTTTGCATTATCGAAGATGGCTAAGGTGCACTCATGCGCCACAAATATTGTCTTGCTTTATAAAACCATTTTGAATGACCATGTGTAATTTTTACTTCCTTTTCTGTTATTGCAAAGGCCTTTTCTCCTTTTTATCCTGTGTAGACGGTCCTCTTTTCACATATTATCTCTACTGCCTTGAGGAGTTGTGTTTTCAGTCCATTTGTTTTGCTAAGATATTTTTGCCAATAAAAGGTTAATTTGGCAACTAACATATTCCTTTGGCTAATAACAGATTAGGTGATTTGAAAGAGCGCCCTTGAAGAAAATGGAGTGAAGACTTTCATTTCTGCTGCCAACAGGTGCCTTGGAAGCGCGCCATTGAAGAAAATGGAGTGAAGATTTTCATTTCTGGTGCTGCAGCCAACAGTTGGCTTGGAAATCAGTGCAGGAAGATCATGAAATGTAGAATCCGACCTCCATGAAATCCTTTTCGTTGTGTTATTTGAATGTGTAAGATATGTCCTCATTCTGGGTACTCGCGTTTTTGTTGACCCTCAATTCCATCTTTAATCTTCAATTTGCCAGGATAGAATGCAGTAGAAATGAAGTTCATATCACCAACAATGCCCTTTTTCATCAACTTGATCGTGTTCTTCGACATGAACTGCACATCTCCACCCGGTAGCATCAGCCTGGTAACATAATGACAGTTGCGGTAGAAAAACAACGGTAGAGGTTCTCATATAGCTGCATTTCAAGCACAGCTAATAGTTCCGAGACAAGATTGTCGTGGCCCTCGTTCTTTGTAAGCCTTGAACTAAAGTTATTTAATGCCATTTTGATGGTTGGGTAAAAAAAATTGGAAAGCTTTTTTTAGGTAATAACAGGTTGGAGATACTATTTAATTTGGGTGGGTTAATTTATAAAAAATCGTGATCCAATTCCAGATTATAGACTCAAAGGGGTTCAATAATCTTTTTTTATTTAGTTATATGATGAATAGATAAAAACATCTATTTTAAGCAAAGCAAATATTGACGGTGATATTTTTAAAAAATCAACAAATATTAAAAGCTAATAAAAGATATTTTAATACATTTTTAATCTGAAAGTACCTTAAACCACAGATCTCAAACACTGTCTTTAAATTACAAAGTGCCTGTTTGTGAGTGTGAAATCATTGTGAATGTGATTGAAGCTGTTTTTGAAAATAATTTTCATTTAGAAATGCATCAAAATAATATATATATTTTTTAAAAAAAATTATTTTTAACATCAGCACATGAAAATAACCTAAAAACATAAAAAAAAAACATTTAATTTAAAATAAAAAATATTTTTTTTTGCTCTTTTCAAAAACGCTTTAAAATGCAATGTGAAATAGGATTAAAGTAAGCATCCTTAGAATATTTGAGCAAGATCTTATATGTTGCCATATTTTCGAGCTGTGAATTTTATTTAGTAGTGGTCGTGGTTGCAGCTTTTTTTAAAATATTTTTGGTTTATATTTTTTAAAAAATATTTTTAATATCAGCACATAAAAATAAAATAAAATAAAATAAAAAATAAAATTTTAATCTTTTTAAAAAACATTTTTAAAACAGATGATATGGTATCCTCATGATGAACATATAACTGGTTAAGCATAATGATCAATAATGTGGAATGGGAGATTAAGAACTGCGTGGCACATGGACGGCCACATTACAAGACAATTACACTCATGCGTCCACGTGTGATTTTGTTGCTTTTCGGATAAACTTTTCGTGGCCGTCCACACAGTAACATGCATGTTCATGTGCGTTTGCTTAGAGGGGCCGTGGCATCGTTATCGCTGGGCACCACCCTGAAGAAATAAAACAAAATCACTTTTAACTGTGTCGTGTTCTATTATTATTTACGGGTTTTTTTCAAAAATAATATATTTAGAATAACGATTATTTATTTATATTTTATAGATTTTTCGTGCTTTCGCTTTAATTTTTTGTAGATAAGCCTAGTGCACGATAAGTCAAAAAACATTTAATCGCATCAAGTATTAACATTTCTATCAATTATTTTATTTTTGAAATTTGTTTTTATATATATAATTTGAATGATACACGATAATGGAGGAAAGAGCATTTACAATATGACAGCTTGTATGGGCCTTGGCCCACATTAAACAGACTCATGGGCTGGCAGTTTTTAGGAATATGAGCCTGTAAAGAGAACTGCCATCTATCTTCGGTGCTGCCGCGTGACCCGTCGCCTATCCAATTTCTCTCGTGTAAATTATAGCAAATTTCTTAGATCAAGATATAATTTTAGATCCTCTATTTATCACTCGCAAACCTTTTCCACTCAACACCCTTTCTCCGTTCTTGTTAGAAAACTAGCATATTTTTTTAATCAATTATAAAAAAGCAAAATCATATAAAACAATATTTAAATAAATCAAGCGAGCAAATAAAACTAAATAAATCAGATTGAAGAAATGCATTTTATTTAAACATTAAATATTAAAATTTAAAAAAAAAATATTACTGGCGTGAAAAAATATTAACCATGCAAATGAAAGTATAACTCAAATTGAAAACAACATTTTCCAATAAAAAAAATCATCAATGATAAAATAAATAAATTAGATCATAAAAGCATATAATTATCAAAATAATACTTGAGAAAATAGTTAAATAAGGGCAAATCTTGAAATATATATATATATATCGATTTACAACCAAGGCTCATTGAAAAATAAGCCCTGGGTAATATTTGCCTAAAAAATCGATTTCCAACCAATTTTTAATTAAAAATACCTTTATAAATTCATTCATGTCCTTAAAATGCCTAGCAAGATGTACAAAAACCTTAAATTAATCAGAAAATAAAATTTTCTCAAGCTTGGATCTGAGATTTTAGAAAATTCAAAGGTTAAAAACATAAAATTTTCTTGTCGAATGAAACCCGCTGACACCAAAATCGACTATTTTGGTACTCAAAATAGATGTCCACGGTGATTCTTTTTCTACCATAAATATCTTGTGACTCACTCTCTAACATCTCAAACTAGATACTAGAAAATAAAATAAAAACAACTCGGGACTAGAATTGACTTTTTTTGAAAATTGAAGGAGCCAAATATCTATAATTAATAAAATACGAGGACTACAATGAATATTTCTGTAGAAGTTCAAAAGGCCATCCATTTCTCCTCTTGTGCTTTCCAATTTGACCCCTTACCTGTAATATTATCTTTTCATAACAAATTAAATTAAATTGACTTCGAATTCGGTCAAGAGTTGAAACAATTGATGAATGTGGATCTACAATGGCATGAACACCAATCATTTTTCTTCTACTTTTAGTGTTTTGTTAATGTGGATCAACAACTGCTTCTCCTCACTTTCCTTCATTCTCTATTACAATGAACCAAGACACATATTATAAAACGATCTAAAAAATTAACCTAAAAATATAAAATAAAAAAAAACACATTAAAAAATGATCTAAAAAATTCAGGTAACATGACACCAGGATAATTCATAAAAATCAAATATTTTTTTTTATAAATCTCAATTCTTAATTAAATTAAAAAATCAATAGAAAAACTCTGGTTAACTTATCAAACCTGTTATCTGAATAAACTTGCTTGAGAGTATAATTGAGGTTGTTATGAAAGTGATTTTCGTTAAGAAATATATCAAAATAATATTTTGATTTTTTAAAAATTATTTTGGACATAATCACATGATCTAAAGATACACAAAAAAATAATTTAAAATAAAAATAAAATTTTGTTATTTGTTTTCAAAAATATTTTTAAAAGACAAACATATAACGAATTAACCTAAAAAAGAAGTTAAATGTTTTAATGTTAAAAAGCAGCAACGCTGCAGGTTCAGGACGTACCTAGAAAAGAAGAAGATTAAAGTGAAAAGCAGTCGTTCGTAACGAAGAAAAGAAAATGTAGAGTGGTGGGTCCACGAGGGTTCGAGGCATGGACACGTCGTCCTTCCGGCCACTGTTTCTCTTTATTCTCACAGGATTGAAAAGTGAGAAACAGGGCTCTCTCGAGGAACACCACCACACCTTCCCGCTACTGTCGGTGCCCCTGCCCACCTACATCCCTTTTCTCCTCAAAGCTTCCTCCATTAATATATAATTATATAATTATAGGACACTCATTCTGGGTTTGATCATTAAAAGGGTCTTGCAAATACAACCTCGAGAGCAGCATAGTCAATGGGGTAATTATTGACTTGGGGTTTAGGTTTAGTTGGTCTCCGGTCACTGATTTGGATTATTACTTGTTAAACTAATTATTTTTGCCAGAATTTTGAAACTATTTTCGAGAGACGTCGGTGGGCTCTCGTTGCCCTGCATGGCCGGGGAGTTGGTAGATCTCTAGCCACCGTAACCGGTTGCCCACCATCAGCAACCACCGTGCTCTCTCTACAACTGCTAGTTTTCTTCCATCGTTTCATTTTCTCTCTGCTGTAGCGTCAGCAGCTGGTTTTCCCGCTCCTCTGCGTCCTAGATTATTAATTTTCGAATATTTTTATAAGCCCAAATATTAAATGCCAGAAATTTCTCCGAACTTGATTCTTCTCCGTGTCTTTGATGGCATGGAAAAGGAAAGAATATATTGCGTTTCACGCGACTAGGGTGAGTTATTTCCAAAATAAACCACCCATATCAAGATCCATGGTAGATTTGACAAATTCCTGTGATTTGGATGATAGAAGATCATTGATTCTAGGGTGATTCATAATTTTTCTCCTTTCATCTTTAAATTTAAATTCAACATGACAGTATAAAAAAAACGATTCCGCTTGCCATATATATAAACCAGACTATACTGCAATAATGAACTCTTCGTCGTAGTCGTCATCGTTAACATGTTTAAAACACCTGTATTTACAAGATCAAGCAGTCCAATTCATAATCTAGTCACCAAGAAGCGTGATACTATGACAAAAAGCTTGCAATATGTATAATAAATTTTGAATTTAAGTTAAAATATGTATTTTTTATAAGAGATTAGAAAAATCTGAACCCACAAAATATACTTTAAAAAGATAAAATTTCCATGGATTCCAAAAAAATTCATAATCGATAGAGGAGGATTATGTTTGATTGCAAATTAAGGCAGCTTGATTGGCTTGTGAATGGCAGTAGAGAATTAGATGGCCCAACTTGATTGTTGATCTATGAATGCTCGATCTCTGTAAGAACCATGGATTCAAACCACATATCATATCATTACAGCTATTTCCCAGCGAGGGCTATGAAAAAAATTAGGTCAAAAAGTCTCTTTAAGGTGAGTGATTAGACAAGGCAACAATACAAGTAATCTTGGCATAAAAGTGCAGTCAAAATGCAAAATTAAACCAAACCATACAGGATCGACACTATGGCACTGCCCCAGGAATTACCAAGACCCCACTGTTAAAAGTAAAACTTTCAAAGAGATGGCTTTTTAAGATTTTATCGGGTTTTGTTGAGCTAATAATTACAAGTTTGAATCTTATTATTTTATTTGATTTGATAAAAATTAAATATAAGATAATTTGAATATGTGCAGGTTTTAAATATAAAATGATTTCATCTAAAAATATATATTAGAAAATATTATAAATTATATCTTAGAATTTCATCTATAAACTTCAGTTTTTTTTTAAAAATATGATTCATTAACATTAACCCAGCGTCACGTGTCCAGCACCGAGCCAGACCCAAACACCATGCTCGTAGTATAGATGTCCCACTAAGATCACAAAATGGAAACTTGTCCTCAAAGTGAGAAAAAACAACAAGTAATCTCTGGTCAAGTCAGTAAGTACTAGAGGCTAGAGAGAGAGAGAGAGAGAGAGAGAGTGCAGGTAACCCTCTGAAGAACAGAAGCTTTGCTCGGCAAGATTCCAACTTTGGTCCGCTGTTAGCATCCTTCCCTTTCTTGGTGCTTTGTCCCTCTCTTCTCTTCCCTTTACATTCCCTCCCTTCGCTCTCTCATTTCACAATTCACGCCAATCTCTTGCTTGGACAAAAAAAGAAAAATGGCAGACAAGGTATTCCCTTCTTCAAAACCAGCAGCCAACGCCGCCACCACCAACGCCACCACGAACAACCCACCGACTGCGGCCACGAACAAATCCCACCTCTACAATCCTACTTCCCGCCCGCCTTACCGTCCACAACCTCACACTCGCCGCCACCGAAGCCGTAGTGGTCGAAACATATGCTGCTGCTGCTGTTTCTGGACAATCCTCACCATCCTGTTGCTCCTTCTCCTCGCTTCCATAGCCGGTGCTGCTCTCTACATCCTTTACCGCCCTCACCGCCCTACCTTTACCATCACCTCCCTACGTATCCACCGCCTTAACCTCACCACCTCTCCCGACTCCTCCAGTTCCCATCTTTCCACTCTCTTTAACCTCACAGTCATTTCCAAGAACCCCAATTCACATATCTCGCTAGACTATGAACCCTTCACTGTTTCTGCTCTATCTGACGGGAATGATGTGTTTCTTGGGAATGGTACTTTACCTGCTTTTAGTCTGAGTAAAAAGAACCAGACTAGTTTTAGAAACGTTGTGATTTCGGGGTCGAATGACCTTGACGTGGATGCAGTAAATTCACTGAGATCGGATCTGAAGAAAAAGAAAAGTGAAATTGGATCGGTAATGTTGAAGATTGAGATGGATACGAAGGTGAAAATGAAGGTGGGTGGATTAAAGACAAAGAAAGTTGGGATTAGAGTTACTTGTGATGGGATTAAAGGGTCTATACCAAAAGGTAAGATACCAACTGTTGCTGTTACTGCCAATTCTAAGTGTAAGGCTGATCTAAGAATCAAGATTTGGAGGTGGACCTTTTGAAGCTTTTCATTTCTGTTTTGTTTGTTTTTGTTTTTGTTTTTCTCTATATTTTTGTGGTTTGTAAACTTTTGAGAAGTATGAAAGTGCAAATTATGGATTGAAAAAAAATATGATTGGAATTGTGAGTAGGTTAATGAAAGGGGAAAAAAAGGGTGTTGGAATTAACGAATTCTTTACATTTTAATTATATTTTGGTGATTCAAGTTAGTCTTCTGTGTTCTTGGCTGATGTTCTTAGCATCAGTGGCTTCTTCTTTCTCTTACACTAACAATCCTTGCTCATAATCGACAAGTGCCAGTCGTGGAAACAATGTCAAGCAGTAATTTTAGTGTCTTAAAGTCCTTGGAACTGCTCTGCTCCACATTTGGAGTTGTCAGATTCCAGAAGAGAGCGAAACGGGGTGGCTTGCTTGTTTTTTTTGTTCAAGAAAAGAAACGGGTGGGTCAGTGATGTGGGCGTTTTGGATCTTTTTAGCATGATAGTTGTTTGATCTGATGACTTCATTTTCCAAGTAGCTGGTTTGTTTGGAATCATGTGTGGAGGTCACAACAGATGCAAGAGCACTGAAATTGATGGCAAAATCACTTTTCAACAATCTATGCAAGTAAATTGTGGAGATCTTTAATGGGGTCTCCTCTCTGTTTCTGGCATCTCAGTAACTTGCAAGCAATGAATATTTTAGGTCTTTCTGCTAGGTTGGTTTTCTTTTATCATAAATGGGATGTTGTGATCTGTGTGACATACAAAGTAGAGTAGGAATTCACATTAAAGTTTAGAGCAGCAGCGACAAATTGTCCTCGCATGGTGTAAGATCCAATGCATGAAATAATGAATTGGAATTTGGCATTTCCTTTTTGCAAGTCTGTATCTACAGCAACTGAGTTATTTAGGGCAATCCATGATGGGTGGTAAAAAGGACGGGGAGATTCAGCAATTTAAACAGAATGAAAGCACCTCATAAACTTGCGAGCAAAACTCACTGTCGTCTTCACTAGAGATTGGTGTGAAGTCTAGGTCCACACCATTTAAACAACTTATTTTCCTTGTGAGACATGGCACTCCTGTCCCTCTACTTGATGCGACAAAAGCTTAGCCAGATGAATCGTTGTTGACCCGTTTCTTGCCCGATGCTTCTAACCAAGAACTCAATTTCCAATCTGCGAGGCAGGAGGGGGCAGGGCATGTGAAAGATTTGCAATTAGTCAAATCGCAGAGCACAGATTGGTAGATAGATATCACACAGAAAAAACGTCACTGTCTGAAATTAAGGAGGACTGTCTGAAATTAAGGAGGAATACGGTCTTCATTTTCAGTTTGGACTTTGGAGTGAAGGCAAGCTTTCTCGATTGGATATGGCTCCTAAATTTCTTTCTCTTGCTCCTTTCTTGAATTCAAACCGAGATCAAATCCATTCACGTTAAACTCAAGTCTCCAAACCTTGCACTGAACATCTCCTTCCGTTTGGCCATGTCTAAACCAGTAGTTTTTAGAATTGCGGTGAAATCAGGGCATCAAGCTAGTAAGTATAGCAAACCAGAAAGTTATGTGGGAATTAATTTGTTGATACAGGAGGCTGCAAATGGTGTGGCTGATTCTTTTTATAATGATTATGATAACAATGAGGAGATTTTGCATGGAGATGACAATTTTATTATAGTAATCCGAAAGATCTTGTTATTCATGATAACAAAGGGTGACTCATGATATGATTGGCTACTCTCTACTATCTTTCAAACAACCTATAAAATTAAACCATTGAATTAGACTTAGATTTTATGGATGATTCCTAAAGCCTACTTCTATAAAATATAGGCTTAGTGGGTGTATTCAGTGTGTGGATTTTCTCGAATTAGGCCATGAAGACTCTATTTGATTCAGTTTTGTTATTTTTTCTTAATTACTCTGAATTTATAATTAAGATTTTAGAGTTCCTTTTGTTTTAATCTTATTTCAATATATTTTCGATCTCTGTGTGATTTCTTTTCTTTCTTTCTTCCTTCCGCCTGCACAAGTTATACTATGCTTTCCCCCTGGAAGATCCAAAACACCACCCTGCTGCTGCAAAAATAAGTTTAGCAGGCGATGAACAAGAGGGAAGAAAAAAAACACTGGATAATTGAAAAGGTAAAAGCATCGAGGCAGCAAGGGAACAACTCAATCTTATACGAAATTTTGTCGTACAATTTTATATGTTATCTTCTTAGGAAATCAAGTTTCATCTCGATCGCATGATGAGAGACGGTGTTTAGTTCGGGTGCACGTGGGCTGTGTGTTGTTGGGATTTGAAAGAGATTAGAACAATCATCAATCACATTGAGCTCAGAGACATTGGAGTTGGACTATGATCCTCTCTTGTGGGTGAAAAGTGGAAAATCAAAAGCCTAGCAGTAAGGGTTTCTTTTCTTTTTTTAAATAATAATAATAATAATTGATTGATTTTTGCACCCGACCTCATTAATTGGAATATATTCCCTAGGAAAAAGGCAGTAAAATAAAGGCTCTTCTGATTGCTGGTTCCACTTTCATCTCCAGGAGGAAACACAAGATTCCTCCACTCTAGATCTGGTTTTATAAAGCTTGCCAGACTTGCTTCTTTGGAAGTAAAAAATTCATGCCCTAATGGTGGTGGGGCCTAGGTTGTGATTATCTTACCAGAGACTTCATGGTTCAAGGTTTTTGAGTGCGTACTGATAACGAAAAGGATTTCATACAGAACTTACCGCAGTAAACAAACATCATCACCGAAAACGTGCCCACACCGTAAGTTGTCTGTCTCTTTACTAAAATGGTAGTGTAAATAAAGTACAAAAACAAAAAAAAAAACAAAAACAGAGGAAGCCGAGGATCCCACTACGGAGTAGCTTGCCAAGTGGTGAGCCAGTGAGTCAGTGTGGCGATGTTGTTGGTGATGTCGTCGATAGAATCGCTCCTCAACGCCACCACAATGCCTTCTGGATAGCTTTCATTTGCCTCCTCCAACAGGACTTGGAAGATTTCACATTCCATGTTGTTGGATATCTTCGTCTCTGAGTAACCTCTTTTGTTTTGTTTAGAAGAGAAATGAACACGAAAAAAATATTAATCCTGACATTGGATGCGGCAGAAGCTACAAAACACAACTTTTCTTTTAAGGAATTTCAAGATGAGATAGATAGGCTGAACTACCTCTTGCTTAGACGATCGTACAGGGCAGAATTATCGGTTTGCAGAACCACAACTCGATCAAACCATCGCTCAGGAAAGAAATCACAGCCGTGATAGTCCACTATGTTTCCACCTTCTTCCATTATATCTTCGAGTTCATCACACACCTACCTCCCACCCCAAAAAAGGTAATATAAATTTTAGATATGAACATCCCAAATATCCATGCAACATGGGAAATGAGATTCAAGTTTGGTAATATGTGTGTGAGAGAGAGAGCTAGGGTTCAGACAGGGTTTTCACCAGGTCTTCATTAATTATGTAGCAGTCGAACTGGTCATCCCATCCATCATGCAAGTTCTTCTCTTTGACCAGATCTCCAATATTAATGTGCCGGAGCTGGGTGGCCTCTGACAGAGCAGATGCGGTAGTTGTTTTCCCAGTTCCGGGTGTACCGGTTATCAATATGTTTGGTTTCTTCCTCTTGTCACCATCTCCTTGTGCCATGCTAAAAGTCTTTGTCGCTAATAACACTATCAATTTGGTTAATTACATAAAATAAAATAAAAAACTATAATAGCACAAACCGCATACAGTACTAATAATAGCATACTCGAAGAGCAGCTCAATCCCACGTTTCCAATAATTAATTTGAAAGGAACAAAAAACCTCAAAATTTACAAATGAAGATTAAAGCTGGATTTCGTAAGCCTTTTCAGGTCAAGACACCATTTCTTTGTCAAAGACATAGCAAAAGAAACTATTCTCTTATGTCGAAGTTGAACCTGAATTTCAAATGGTTCAACTCGCATAGTGAGTCTTTCTTCAGCTAGTTTTTTTCATTTATTTATTAGAAGAGAAAGCTAGAACCGAAAGGGACATCATGATTATAACAAAAAACTATTTCTAGACTGACTGTACTGAGAATAGTGTTTTCAGAATTTTCAAAACCACACTATTTTTCCAAAACGTGATATTAATGTAATTAATGTAACTATTTCTAGACTGACTGTACTGAGAATAGTGTTTTCAGAAAAAAACTATTTTTCCACACGGTTCTTTACTGCTATTTCAATATAATTTTGCTTGCACAACGCATATTCATACTCTATATCGAGCATAACCAGGCATTTAATGTAATAATCACTTGTAAACACAACAGCAGCCTGCTAGAATATAAATCAAACCTTTTTTTAAGAAGATTATTCAAGGTAACAACCAAAATGAGTGAAGGAAAAAAGCCTGAAAGACAATTAACCAAGAAAAAGTGACTGTAGTAAGCTAAACAAATTAAAGGAAATGAACGTCTAGGAGCAGAATTCAGCATTTTAAAATTCAAATAGGCTAAGTTTAAACAAAATGCTATTATTCTCAAACGGAACGAGGCAGTAAGAGCATGTTGAGAACCGAAAGCAGTTAATTTAAACTTATGCTTTTTCCAAACACTGCACCAAACCCAGGCGCAAAATCCCTCTTGATAATCGACAAAGTCGAAAATTGGGGACATATGCATAGCCTTCCAAACAAAGACAACAATTTCAAACATTTAAACACCAAAAATAATTAAGAACACGCACAGAGCTTTAACCCCCACAGACCACAGCCAACATATTTCATCTATAAGATTACACATATCCTTCAATCTACCAGACCCACTAACACTCAGAACAAACATAAAAATTATACGTTGGGGGATGGGAGTCTTTGAAGATTTTAGACCCTAATCAACAGCTTGAGCCTTGGGCAGATCTTTCCCTTTCTATTCCACGCCTCAACGTCCTCTGAAAGTAGTAGGTTTTCTGCTGCAGGAGGCAGGATGAGCGGCGGCAGGTGGTGGCTGAAAAGATTGCTGGTGGCAGGTCTTGCTTTGTTAGGTTTCGCACGCTTCACTTGAGAACTGATGAAAACAAGGCGAGAGGGGTTCTTTTTTTAAAAAAAAAGTTTAATTGTGATGGGCCTCAAGTTTAATCTTGGTTCAAACCTTTCTCTTGGGCTGTGAACTCTTAAGCCCAAACACTTGGTCATAAAGATGTTAATGGGCAACCAACTGTTATGACTTCTGAGCGCGCTCCCTCACCCTCTCCCCTGCATGTCCCATATTTAAGAAAAACTCGAGCTAACTCTAGTTTTAAAAATGGGATTTTTAATGTCGCTGCAAAAATGGGATTTTAGTAAGAGCAAGTCCAACGGGAGAGGCAAATTGACAGCCAAAGCTAAAATTTTGAATTTTTGGCTATTTTCAATCTTTTTAGGGCTCCAACGGGAGAGCCAAATGGGCAGCCAAAATGGCTTTTCTTGACATGCAGAGCTATTTCTACATATTTTCCCTGCAGAGCCAAAAATGAAATATAACCGTTGGAGTTGGAATTGTACCGGTGAGTTCTCCAAATTATTTGAACAGAATCCTAAAATCCCCATCAAAACCCAGAACTAAGAAAAATAATCAATTCCCTTTCCATTTATCCATTTAAACAAGTAGTTAAAAAGCATTACACAATTTCAAAGAATCACCCCAGAACACAGCGCAAGAAACACACACCGATAAAAATACAATCATAAAACACATGAATTGAAAAGGTGAAGCTTAATTATTATGCAAAAAAAAAAAAAAAAAAAAACCTCAATATCACCAAAAAGGAGGCCAACGACTTCTTCAGTCTCTTATGTTCTCTGTCCAGCGCTTGAGAGTAGAGAGAGCTTTGGGGTTTAGAAAGGGAGGGAGGGGTCGATTTTGTGTTTTGACAGAGGGTCGAAGCTTCAATCTCAATGGTTTCCCTTTTTGTAGTTTTTAAAGAAGATTCGAAGAAGAGGAAAAGAGAAGAAAAGGTTTTGGGTACTGAAGAGGAGGATGAGGAGAAAGAGAGTAGCGGCGCCGGGCTGGAGAGGAGTGGACGGGTGTGTGGGTGGGTGGGGGGCGGCGGCGCAAGAGGGAGAAGAGAAGGATGGTAGGGTTTTTTAAGTTTGAGATGGAGGGGAACGGACGGGTGGAGGGTGGGGGTTTTTATGTTAATTATTATTATTATTAATAATAATAATAATAATATAATAATAATAATAATAATAATTAATTATTATAATAATTATTATTAATTATTATAATAATAATAGTTACCATAAAAAAATAGGGGTATTAATTTGTAATTAATTTGATTGAATTATTTGTAATGAAATGTATTTTAATTAATTATATTTGAACTTATTGGTTATTTGTTAATGTGTTTATTTTATTTTCTTAAGTTTTTCTAACACTCAAAGATAATAAGTAACATTAATTAACTTCAAATACAACAATCATAAAAAAACATACAGATTACTTGAAAAACATACAATAAGTAGCTTAAATTTCAAATTTCAAATATTACTGGTCTTTTAATGATATTTAAATTCATTTTTTTAATTAAAATATAATTAAAAAATAATAATTTTATTGTTGGAGGGTTTTTCAAAAGCAACTATTTAATTATATAACATACTCCTATTAATTAATTATATAATTAAACTATATACAAAATAATTGAATTTTTTTAAAATAAGATAAAAAAATAGCTCTTCAAAATAGTTCTTTACCATTGGACAACACATCAACTCAAAAGTCATTTACACACTATTCAAAGAGTTATTTTTTATGATTTGGCTCTCCAAAATAACTCTTGTAATTGAACTTACCCTAAGTGGACGAATCCTTGCGAGCCAAATGAATAGTGTGAGTGTTTGTCATCATATGACACGTGTGCTATGTGTGTCTACAAATATTTTTATAATATTGAATGATTAAAATTAACAAATAAATCCTAATCAAATTGAAAAATAAAGAAAAATAAAAATTACTAGAACACCCTTGAAACTAGCCTCTTTTTTCAGATTCCTAGAGTAATCCTAATATCCTGCTATTTTAAAAAACAGAAAAGATAAAGAGACTCTTCTGTCGTGTGTTATATTCCCCCCTTAAAAGAGCATGGCCATAACTTTATTGTACTTCTTGTTTGAAAGATCAAAGAGCCCCTTTTCGAAAAGTTAACTTTTTTTGAAGGGTCAAATAGTCATTTTATTATTTCTAAAAAAAAGTATCCTGACCAATTTATTACCAATTTAATTTACAATGACTAATGTATCATCTGAAAATGATAAATCTACCTCCAATGACAAGCCAAGTTATTTTATTTATGTCAATGTCAAGGACTTATTTACACGACTCCACTGAACAGGAACTTGTTTTCAGGGTCAAATATGAGGTTGATGCAAAGTTATAATATTAATATTATAAGAGTTTCTATAATATTAATATTATAAGAGTTTCTTAATAATTAAATGAAAAATAATGACAATTGTCCAAATAATCAGGTGTTTTTTTTTATGAAGATATTAAATGTTAGAGCATGTATAGAGTTCAAGATATAAAATAAAGTTTTTTAAAATATAACATATCATCGTAATTTAGACCAATTATATGATGCTATTGATAATTTTCCCGGTGAAATATCATAAAACTTGCAATGTTTAAAACAATAAATAGAAATCACGAGTTGTTTAGCCCGCGCGTTGCGCAGGGCTTTTTATATATAGCAAACTTATTATTTATGTGGTAAGCAAAGAATTTTTTAGTTGATAAATAGAGAATTGTAAATTTTAAATCATGCTATAATTTTTTTCATGTATTGAATTAGTTGATTATTGTTATAAGCTTAAATACTCAGATAATAATTTAATTTTGAAATTTAAAAATTATAAGCGATAAAATTTATGAAAGATTAGCGAATTGTAATTTGAGTATTGCAAGACCATAATTGATTAATTGTTTAGTATGTATTAATTGTTTTGATGGTTATTTAATTGGATGATGTCAATCTGTAATCAATAAAATAAATGAAAGATGATTTTTTGTTGTCTTGAACTGAATGTGTTGATGGTTAAATATTTTTTAACAGTTACTAAGCATTTAACTGGTTGATAGCAATATTGTAATCTCTGAAATCTATTAAAGATATATTATTTTTTGTTTGCATTGATCTGGTTGGTTGTTGACATTATTTTACTGGCTTGGAGAATAATTTAGTCATAGTTTGGATTTGAATTGTGTGTTGATTTAATTAACTCATAGATAGCAAAATTGCAATGTTTTCATTATCTGGTGTGTTTTAATTGGATTGATAATTATATAATCAGTTGGTCGAAAAAATGTAATAGATTATATCGATTAGAGATTTTTGTTTGCTGTAGTCAATTGGGAATTTGTTGGTGGTTGGTTTTGTTGTAAGTGTGTGGCCGATCATCTAATTTTTCTTTATTCAGTTGTGTTTACTGGTTATGGAAATATTTTTTGTATCTATTTGTATGGTGAATTATTTGATTGTTTGGTGTGATATTTTTTTTGTTGTAGTTATTGATCAATTTGTGAATGTATTTTAATCGGTTATTTATAATTGTGTGGCCAATCATTAACTATTATATAACTATATTAAATGTATCTCAGAATACTTATATTAATTTTTTATATTGAAAAAATCCTAGGTCATATTTTCTTTTCCCTATATATATTCTTAGGCGAAAGACTAAAAATATATAAAAAAAATTAACACCATTACTGTCAAAACAATAGAAATTATTAAATTATGAAGAGCAAAAAAAAATATTAACAGAAGAGTTACTAACAAAAATAATTGTTATTGTTATTATTGTTATTGTTATTGTTATTATTGTTATTGTTATTATTATTGTTATTATTGTTGTTATTGTTGTTATTATTATTATTGTTATTATTCTTATTATTGAAATAATTGTTATTATTATTGTTGTTGTTGTTGTTGTTGTTATTGTTATTATTATTATTGTTATTATTATTATTATTATTGTGTTAAGTACACTTATATATACATGGACAAAAGTAGACATTATTCTACAAATAAAAATAAATAAATTTGTGAATGTGTTTTAATCGGTTATTTGTAATTGTGTGGCCGATCATCTACTATGATATAACTATATTAAATGTATCTCAGAATACTTATATTAATTTTTTATATTGAAAAAATCCTAGGTCATGTTTTCTTTTCCCTATATATATTCTTAGGCGAAAGACTAAAAATATATAAAAAACAAATTAACACCATTACTGTAAAAACAATAGAAATTATTAAATTATAAAGAGCAAAAAAAAATATTAACAAAAGAGTTACTAACAAAAATAACTGTTGTTGTTATTATTATTATTATTATTATTATTATTATTATTATTATTGTTATTATTATTGTTATTGTTATTATTATTGTTATTATTATTATTATTGAAATAATTGTTATTATTATTATTATTGTTGTTGTTGTTGTTGTTGTTGTTGTTGTTATTGTTGTTATTATTATTATTATTATTATTATTATTATTATTATTATTATTATTATTATTATTATTATCATTATTATTATTATTGTGTTAAGTACACTTATATATACATGGACAAAAATAGACATTATTCTATAAATAAATTTGTTAATGTGTTTTAATCGGTTATTTGTAATTGTGTGGTCGATCATCTACTATTATATAACTATATTAAATGTATCTCAGAATACTTATATTAATTTTTTATATTGAATGTATTTTAATCGGTTATTTGTAATTGTGTGGTCGATCATCTACTATTATATAACTATATTAAATGTATCTCAGAATACTTATATTAATTTTTTATATTAAAAAAATCTTAGGTCATGTTTTCTTTTCCCTATATATATTCTTAGGCGAAAGACTAAAAATATATATATAAAAAATTAACACAATTACTATCAAAAAAATAGAAATTATTAAATTATGAAGAGCAAAAAAAATATTAACAAAAGAGTCACTAACAAAAATAATTGTTATTATTATTATTATTATTATTATTATTATTATTATTATTATTATTATTGTTATTATTATTATTGTTGTTGTTATTATTATTATCATTGGTATTATTATTGTTATTATTATTATTATTGTTATTATTATTATTGTTATTATTATTATTATTATTATTGAAATAATTGTTATTATTATTATTGTTGCTGTTGTTGTTGTTATTATTGTTATTATAAAATGTATTTAAGAATACTGATAGTAATTTTTTTTATTCAAAAAATGCTAGGTCATGTTTTCTTCTCCCTATATATATTTCTATGCGATAATATTCAATAAATATTAGAACATATAATTAATGATAGACTTAAAATATTCAAGAAAATTTAACAAAAGATACAACAAAAAAATAAAATAAAAATAAAAATTAGCATTGCTATTACTGTCAAAACAATAAAAAAATTTAAATTATCCGGAGGGAAAAAAATATAAACAGAAGAGTAAGCAAGGAAAACAATTAAAAAACTATTATTATAATAATATTAATCATTATTATTATTATTATTATTATTATTATTATTATTATTATTATTATTATTATTATTATTATTATTGTGTTAAGTACAAAATTAAAATTCGAAAACAAATTTTTTCTATGTTATTCGATTTATTCATTATATCATTATATTAAATGTATTTAAGAATACTGATATTAATTTTTTTTGTTCAAAAAATCGTAGGTCATGTTTTCTTCTCCCTATATACATTCCTATGAGATAATATTCAATAAATATTAGAACATATAGTTAATGAAAGACTAAAAATATCCTAGAAACTTTAAGAAAAGAAAAGAAAATAAATATCATTGCCATTACTGTCAAAACAATAAAAATTATTAAATTATACGGAGAAAAAAAAACATTAACAAAAGAGTAAGCAAGAAAAACAATTAAATTATTATTATTATTATTATTATTATTATTATTATTATTATTATTATTATTGTGTTAAGTACAAAATTAAAATTTGAAGACAATTTTTTTTTATGTTATCCGATTTATTCATTATATGATTATATTAAATGTATTTAAGAATACTGATATTAATTTTTTTTTATTCAAAAAATCCCAAGTCATATTTTTTTCTCCCTATATATATTCCTATGAGATAATATTCAATAAATATTAGAACATATAATTAATGAAAGACTAAAAATATCCTAGAAACTTTAACAAAAGAAAAAAAAAGAAATATCATTGTCATTACTGTCAAAACAATAAAAAATATTAAATTATACAGAGAAAAAAAACATTAATAAAAGAGCAAGCTAAAAAAACAATTAAATTATTATTATTATTATTATTATTATTATTATTATTATTATTATTATTATTATTATTATTATTATTATTATTATTATTATTATTGTGTCAAGTACAAAATTAAAATTCGAAGACAAATTTTTTTTATGTTATCCGATTTATTGATTATATCATTATATTAAATGTATTTAAGAATACTGATATTAATTTTTTTTATTCAAAAAATCCTAGGTCATGTTTTCTTCTCCCTATATATATATATTCCTATGAGATAATATTTAATAAATATTAGAACATATAATTAATGAAAGACTAAAAATATCCTAGAAACTTTAACAAAAGAAAAAAAATAAAATATCATTGCCATTCCTGTCAAAAGAATAAAAATTATTAAATTACACGGAGAAAAAAAAACATTAACAGAAGAGTAAGTAAGAAAAACAAACAAATTATTATTATTATTATTATTATTATTATTATTATTATTATTATTATTATTATTATTATTATTATTATTATTATTGTGTTAAGTACATTTATATATACATGGACAAAAGTAGGGAATATTTTAGAAATATAAAAAAATAAAAGTATAAGGGCTGAAATGAAAATTAAATATAAAGGGATTAAATTGAAAAATTAAAAGTCCAAGGGCTGAAATGGAAACCATATTTATTATCAATTTAAATCAAAGGACTAAGTTGAAAAAATCGAAATTTGTGTACCGAATTTATTGAGTTATTTAAGCCAAACCGGAAATTAAAAGTAGGAGGACCGAACTGAAACTATATATTATACTGATTTTTAAATTAAGGACGCAATTGAAAGAAATCAAAACTAATATAATTGAAATAAGGGTCAGAACAACAAATTCGGGCGTTCAGGGACTGAAATGAACTTTGCCAAAAACACTGCCTCGCTGACGTCATCATGCGCAGGAGGAGAGAGAAATGAGGGGGGGAAATTCAAACGCCCATTGACACTTACCTGGGCATACAATGTTTACACGCGTCGCCCCATGTGGAAGAGAGCATGGCAAAAAATAGTTCTAGACGGCGGTTGATAATTTTTGGACGCCGTATGAAGGCACACGCGCCTCCCGAAAGACGCGTGCGCTCGGAAATGGATGGCGCGTGATGGGACGCGCCAACAGTAACCCGAAGCAAAAAATAATAAAAAATTGGCTAATTACCGTTTCAGCCCTCCCACCCTGTGCGGTATTTTGTCGTTATCGAGGGCTAAAACGGTGAAAGCACTGTTTGAAGAAATATTAAAAAAAAAAAACCGTCCGGATGAACCGGGCCGGACCGGACCGGAATGGTCAATTACCCTGGAGCCCCTGAAACCGGCGGCGTTTTTTGTCTTTTTCGGGGGCTAATTTCGTTATTACACTGTTCATAGGCAGAAAAAACAAAAAAAAAAGGTGGACGAACTCGCGCGACACACGGATGAAAAAGCTCGCGTCCACAGTGCATATGTGAGTGTGTGCACAATGTTTTCAACAGTGTTTTCCGTTTTGTTTTAGGTAATTGTTAATTATTTTCACTTTTGCTTGTAATGAGCATTAATGTTTTTTTTTCCTTGAAATAACTTAAGACAATAATCTCTTCCCTCGTCAAAGTCATGTTAAGAAATATTTGAAAACATTGTTGCTGAAAACTAATATAATTAGATTATATACTACTCTATCATTAAATCATTTTTTCAAATATATTTACAATAAGATAAATAATCAAATCAATCATATTTACAAATAAATTTATTTTTATTTTGACGAGATGAAGAAAAAACTTTATTATAAGTATACTCATAAGAATAACTTCAAAAATAATAGATAGATAGATATATTAATATGTACGCATGTGTATGTGATAAAATATATTTAAAAAGTCAGTAAGTGAAAAACTGAAATGTTTAGAGAGACATTTGTGTAAAACATGAACTTGTTTTTGTCCATGTCACGTCTCTCTTGTTTAAAAATAATTTGATTAAATAATACTTATTGTAAAACAAGCTAAAAGAATTGGGAAAAACCCTGTAGCACAAGAGAGAAAGCACTGTGGACTCGAACAATTTCGGCCGTGCGTCGTGCGAGTTCGTCCGCCTGTTTTTTTTTTCGATTTCGAACAGTTCTTTGACGATTTTAGCCCCGGTAATGAGACAAAATAGTGCTTGGTCTGGCGGTAAAAAGAGCTGGGGGTGAGGGCCATTCCTGTCATTGCACGCGTACGGACCGGACCGGACCGGTCCGGTCCGCCGCACTTTTTTTTTTAATATATTTTAAAAAATGGCTAATTACCCTTCTAGCCCCATATAAGACAAAAACATTGATTTCGGTCCAGGGGCAGTACGGTAATTGACCTTCTTTTTATTTTAATTTCTTTCGGTTTTGTCAGTGCGTGTGACGCACGCGCCAGGCTTTTTCACGCCCCACGCCCTATTTAGGCGGCGCGTGAGATGTCCTCCGGTGGCCGGAGTCGAGATTCCGCCGTGTAGATCGATGCGTCTCCGCGTGGTCTTCCTCCCGCGGTGGCGCGTGTACCATAAATATTCCCGTGGACGCGCCGACGGCCGGTTGAAGCGCCGACCACGTTTCTCTCTCTCTCCTGCACGTAAAAGTGCAGGAGAGTCCCCCATTTTGTGATACTTTTCACTTAGGTCCCTTGACTTTCGATTTTGTGTTTTGACCTGATTTTGGTTCAATTTTGGTTCGCTAAGTTTTGAATTAGTTCGATTGGGTCCTCCAATTTGAATTGATTGAATGTCAATGTTTCACTTCGGTCCTCCTTCTTTTAATTTTTGGATTGGGTTTAAATTATTCAATAAATACAGTACAGAAGTTTTGATTTATTCAATTGGATCCTTTTATTGAAATTGATAATATATTGAATTTTCATTTTGGCCCTTATAGTTTTAATTTTTTATTTTAATCCCTTGATAAATTCATATTTGTGTTTTATTTTCCATAATAATAACAATAATAATAATAATAATAATAATATAAAAAAATATAATTACAATAATAATAATAATAATAATAATAGTTTTAATTTTTGATTTTAATCCCTTGGTAAATTGATATTTGTGTTTTATTTTCCATTATAATAATAATTATAACAATGATAATAATAATGATAAGAATGATAATAATAATAATAATTATAATGATAATGATAATAATAATAATAATAATGATCATGATGATAATAATAATAATAATAATGATAATAATAACAACAACAAAAATAATAATAATAATAATAATAATAATAATAATAATAACAACAACAACAACAACAATAATATTTTTGGATTGGGTTTAAATTATTCAATAAATACAGTACATAAGTTTTGATTTATTCAATTGGATCCTTTTATTGAAATTGATAATATATTAAATTTTCATTTTGACCCTTATAGTTTTAATTTTTTATTTTAATCCCTTGATAAATTCATATTTGTGTTTTATTTTCCATAATAATAATAATAATAATAATAATAATAATATAAAAAAAATATAATTACAATAATAATAATAATAATAATAATAATAATAATAATAATAATAATAATAATAATAATAATAATAATAATAATAGTTTTAATTTTTGATTTTAATCCCTTGGTAAATTGATATTTATGTTTTATTTTCCATTATAATAATAATAATAATGATAATAATAATGATAAGAATGATAATAATAATAATAATAATAATGATAATGATAATGATAATAATAATAATAATAATGATCATGATAATAATAATAATAATAATGATCATGATGATAACAACAAAAATAATAATAATAATAATAATAATAATAACAACAATAATAATATTTTTTTCCTTACTCTTTTGTTAATGTGTTTAGGTTTTTTTCTCTCAATAAAAATAATGATGATAATAATAATAATAATAGTAATAATAATAATAATAATAATAATAATAATAGTTACAGTAATAATAATAATAATAATAATAATAATAATAATAATAATAATAATAATAATAATAATAATAATATTTTTTTCCTTGCTCCTTTGTTAATGTGTTTAGGTCTTTTTCTCTCAAGATAATTTGATAATTTTTATTGGTTTAACAGTGATAGCAATGATAAAAAAAAATTGCTTGATCTTCTGTTGAGGTTTTTAGGATTTTTTTGGCAATAGTAATAATTATAATTTTTTGACAATAATAATAATGATAATTTTAGAAGTTGAGACTTCGATATTATTGTTATTATAATAGACAATGTTGATACCTTTTACTATACCAAATTTTATATATTAAAATATTATATTTTAATCTTAACAACTGTAAAAATTATTTTTCTCACCCGCACTACACCCGCAACGTAGTGCGGGCATTTGGCTAGTAAGACTGAAATAAAATCCCATTTTACACGCGTGTCTTAACAACAAAATATATTTTTATTTTTTCATTTTTTCTAGATATAATAACCAATCATTTTCTTATAGTTATTGCAATATCCCAATTCAATACCTGTAGCTTAAAGTTTTTTCGATATCCTCCTGTAGTTTTATCTTATGGAATAATTAGTTATTAATGATTAGTAAGTATTAGGGATCAATTTGACCACCGTATAAATTGAAAACAGTAAGATCGATTTTGGGAAAGTTTAATGTATAATGGCTAAAATGTATCATTTCTAAAATTTGAATGACTAAAGTAAAGATATTCGTGTTCTTAACACGTGCCACACGCTCCCCTGTCCTACACGTAAACGAGGATTAAATATGCCCGTGGTCCGAAGTCCGAACTATGCCTCCCCCCCCCCCGCAAATCCAACGGCTACTTATTATCACTCATCCCATCTTACATTCTTACTACATCCATTTATTTTCCTGATTGTTCTCTCGAGAAAACCAAACCAGACAAGAAAATGTTGTCCAAACATAACTCTCTTTCTGTCATCATCTTCATCTTCATCTTCTTCTTCTTCTCTAGTTCTTTATCGAGCCCGGATTTTAATACATTACTCTCCTTCAAATCCTCCTTGTTAGACTCATCAAACGCGTTATCCACCTGGGTCAACTCAACTAACCCGTGCACTGATTCCTGGCTTGGTGTCACATGCAATCCCGCAACTCACCGAGTCACGAAACTGGTACTTGAGAACTTGAATCTTACTGGTTCGATCGACGCTCTGAGTCAACTCACTCAACTCAGACTCTTAAGCTTAAAACGAAACCATCTCTCCTCAGCTTTCGATTTGAACATTTCCTCTTTGAAAAACCTCAAGCTTCTTTACCTCTCTCACAACCTCCTAACCGGGAATTTCCCCGATGGAATCCACTATCTTTGGCGTCTCCGGAGACTCGACATTTCGTATAATTACTTTTATGGCGAGATTCCATTTACCGAGTTAGCTCAGATGCCTCGGCTACTAACTCTTCGTCTCGAACTTAACTCATTCACCGGAAAAATCGGACCTTTCAGCTCTTTACCATCCGGTTCAATCCTGGATTTCAATGTTTCCAATAATTTTCTCTACGGCGAGATTCCGGCGAGTTTTTCACTTTTTCCGGCGAGTTCTTTTTCCGGAAATAAGAATCTTTGTGGTAAGCCGATGGCGTTGGATTGTTTTCAACGGGCAGTGGAGAGTGAGCCAGCAAAACCAGGTGATGTAGGAATGAAAAATAAAAAGAAGAAGGGAGCGAGTGGCTGGACGGTGTTTATGATTATTATCGTCGATGCGGTTGCCATTTTGGCAGCGCTCGTGACCATCACGTGCTGCTGTTACTATAAAAAAAACCGAAACAGTGGGGCTCAGGAGGGAACTAAAAGGAAAGTTGGGTCAGCGGGTTCCCTCACTTCAATAGGTGGATTTTACGGTGGAGGTGGCGGCCGTGACGAGGTGATGGTGGTGTTTGATGGGTGCAAGGGTTTTGGCGACGTGGATGATTTGTTGAAGTCATCAGCTGAGTTGCTAGGAAAAGGATGTGCCGGGACGACTTATAAGGTGGTGATGGATGGCGGTGATACGGTGGTTGTTAAGAGGGTGAGAGAGAGGAGAAAGAGAAAGGAGGTTGATAGCTGGTTGAGGATAATTGGTGGGCTAAGGCATTCTAACATTGTGAGCTTAAGAGCTTATTACGATTCCAATGAGGAGTTGCTTTTGGTCTATGATTTTCTACCAAATGGAAGCTTACATTCTCTCTTGCATGGTCTGTGCTTCTTTCCTTGATTTGATTATACTAATGATTAGTCGAAGTGATTGTCTCTTATGATTTGTCTTGTTCTAAAATTGCTTTGTAATAAATAACAGGGAACAGAGGACCAGGGAGGACTCCATTGGACTGGACAACAAGGTTAAAATTAGCTTCAGGTTCTGCACTTGGCCTTACATTTCTGCATGGCTACAACAAAGCCAGGCATTTCCATGGGAACCTATCATCATCAAATATCATAGTTGATCACTTGGGAAATGCTTGTGTTTCTGACATTGGTCTCCACCAACTCCTGCTTGCCGCATCTATCTCAAACAATGGCTATAAAGCTCCTGAACTGATGCCTAACAACCAGAATAATGTCAGCCAGAGAAGGTTTACACAAAAATGTGATGTTTATAGCTTTGGGGTGATTTTGCTTGAGATGTTGACAGGAAAAATGCCAACTGGAGAGGGAGAAACAAGTTTAGTGAAGTGGGTTCAAAGAGTGGCAAGAGAAGAGTGGACGTGGGAGGTGTTTGATTTTGAGTTGCTGAGGTACAAGGAAATGGAGGAGGAAATGGTAGGTCTCATGCAGGTGGCTTTGCTTTGCCTGGCTCCATTTCCAAGGGACCGTCCTAAGATGAACATGGTGCATATGATGATTGAAGATATTAGGACCAAGGGTGGAAGACAATTAGGTGACCGGAGTTCTATTATGAATGATCTGTCTTCTGATTCATCTCCTTCGCTATCAGTAAGCACCATCAATTTCACCAGTGGGAGTTGATTTAGTTTATGAAAGAGAAGTCGCAGCTGTCATGTTTGCCTAATTAAGTTCATAATCAGCAGAAGGGTGCAATTTTAGCAGTATGAAATCAAAAGGGAGCTGGGATCTGAGATAGTAAACCACTGCCAGGGCCATTTGCATTTCTGTAAAAATAATATAGTTTATAGATGAATCTGTTTATCATGATACCATGTTTTGAATGATGGAAACTTTAACAGATCGAGAAATTCCCGAATTCTGATTCTTTGAAAGAAAAGCAATACAGTATTTCTTATTAGAAATTAAAATGCCACCAGAAATTCAGGCAACCGGGACCTTGTAATTCTCAGCTACTTCGACATTTTAACACCTGTAATCTGAAACAGAGCACTGAACATCGGCACCGACGTTGCTGATTGTTGCTGTTCGTCCCGGGGAACAGGGTCTTAGTAAATGCTATCATCCTTGGACGATACATTCATATGAGGAGCCATTGATCAAAAAGATCGAAACTTCTGTCCTAATTTGAAATGTAAAAAGTAATGTTATTGATTGGTACGGGGACTGCCCAGAAGAACAGGTTTGATGTCTGATTTTGAGAGGAAAAAAACAGGCTTGAATGAGCTGTCGAGGGGTCGTGAACAATAACACAAGGCAACAAAACAAGAAGCTGACGTGAGAAAACCTGAGACGATATTAACCTGTGACCGTGAATGCAAGAAGAAATCACATGGTTTTGACCTACTTGCTTGAATGATTATTCATGAGGAGCCAATTTTTCCATGCATCAGTGGGCTGGCACTGGGATGTGGCTCCCAGTGGAGATGGAAATGTGGGAGGTGGCCTTAAATGGCTAGCGTTTCTTTCAGCTTTTAACCAGCAAGCTATGACCCACCAACCATTGAAAGCCATTACTTGATTTGTTTCAACTACAATATTAATAAAGAACAAATATCTCCTACGCATATTTAATATTGATGAAAATATGATAGATACTTTTATTAACACATGGGGGTAGAGATATGGGTATTTTTTATATTAATATTTAATGTTAAAAGTCATAAAAATAAATAAATGAAGCCCACGAGTAATGAGTTTGACAACTTTTAGACTCATGTCTACCTGAGCTAAGCACATAGTTTAAACCATGGATGTTGGGTCTGACAACTCATCAAATTTGCATGTATCTAGACTCAACACGTTGCTAAATTCAATGATGTTGGATGTGACAACTCACCACACTCATATTTGTTTGGGCTCACCGCATAGTCAAGCCCAAAGATATTGGATTTGGTAACTCACTATACTCATATGTACTCGATTAAATCGTAACTAAATCCAAGTATGTTGAGCCTGACCTATGTTTATTTGGGATCATCATGTAAATGAACCTAAGAACATCGAGTCTAGTCGTTGGCCACACTCTCATCTATTTGGGTTCACCACATAGCTAAATTCAAATGCATTAAGTGTGATAACTTGTTAGATACATCTATTTTTAAACTTAGTGTTCAGCTGAACTCATAGATGTTGGGCCTAGAAGCAAGTTAGACTTATGCTATTTGGGCCTGACGTTCTACCACGCCCAATATGTTGGGTTATCATCATGTTTTTAGCCCTTTTAGATATAATGGAACAAAGTCTTGTGGCCTAGCATGAAACATATAATGATAGTTAGACTTGTACTTAATTGGACTTGACATGATGTCAATCCTATAAACGATGAGTTTAACAACTTGTTAAATCTATATTCACTTAGGCTTAAAGCAAGTCAAATTCATTTATCTAGATCGGGATATGCTGAGTTATCATACTGTTTTTAGTTTTAGATATACTATTAGGCTAACAATTAATTTTAAAAAATATACTCATCACAAAAATAAAATCCAATATGAAGTGAACATCCTACAGGGTGCAAGATTCAGGGTGTTTAACACACCGTTTTAAAAGATTTTTTTTTTTTAAAATTAAATGATTTTTTAAAAATAAAAATAAGATTTTTATATTATTTTCATGTATTAATATCAAAAATAATTTATTTTTTAAAAATATTATTTTAATACATTTATAATAAAAATAATTTTAAAAAACAATCTCATACCAAATTTCATCGGAAAATTCCTCTGGCACTGTCTAACTCAAAACGAGACCATATTCACAAAGGCAACAATCAGTAGAACGCTGTCCTGCTAATTACACAAACAATAAACGGCGTGGTGTTTATACTGTAGCTCCCCTCAGTAAACACTGTGGACTGGAGCAGTGTATTTGCGATTTTACCCTTAATTCCGGTTTCATGTTGTTCTCTTACGCGGGGCTTCATTCGTCTCTTTCATTCATTTAAAACGCAGCTCATCCCCAATTTATTTAGTTGCTAAACCTAATCCCGTGAGCATCTCCCCTCTGCCGATCTTCGTCAGCCCCCTCGACTTATGATAGCCTTCCTGCTCGAGACCTTCGGATCCTCGACCCCTTACTTTCTTACCCATCTACTGTTTTGGGTCGAGAGAGAGCAATTGTTATTAATTTGGAGCATATCAAGGCGATTATCACAGCACAGGAGGTTTGGTTGTTGAATTCTAGAGACCCTTCTGTCACTCCGTTTGTTGAAGAGTTGCAAGGGAGGTTGATTTTTTCACTATCATGCTACTAAAGCTCAGGTTTTACTGTCTGTTCCTTTTTGTTTCTATATTTTTGAGCTGTGATTAATTGTTTTGATTCGGTGTCGATTAAGTGGCTTTTTGAAAATGGTAAGTGAGATTTGTAAATGGTAATTGAATGTGAAAAATGGGTTAATATTGAGCAAGTGGTAAGTGAGAATAAAGCACTTAACCGGAGTGTCTTATGCAGGAGTTATTTGACTTCTACATGAAATACATTGCAAGTGTGCTGTGTTGAGTAACCCTTTGTTTTTCAATTAAATTCTTTGCAAAACATTTTTTTTAGCCCGGAAAACGGATTCTTCAGAATCCCGTGCATGCTCACGTCGAGGTACTATTGACCGATTTCTTCCTCTCTTTTCATTCAATTTCTGCCTGCTCTTTCTGCCTGCTCGGTCTCACTCTCATGTTCTCGCCCAGAGAGAAAACGACGGTGAGGTCTCTCGGCCGGGCGCAAAGGCCAAATCTTACGATCTCCAACACTTGATTGAAGAGCCAAATTTTTACAGGTGAGTCTTTATTAGTCGATTCTCTCTGAACCCAACTCAGTTTGATCCTTTTAACCTTCAAAAAACCCTAATTCTCTGCAAGTCAATAACTTTAACCCAATTCTCTTGCATGTGTCTCACGGTAGCAAGATCACGTCTTTTGATTCGTCATTGCAGAACAAGTCAACAACTTTAACGCAATTCTCTGCAATTGATTCGATGTTAGCGATTTCCCCAATTTTGGTTGCTGTCGGGGCCACTGATTTCTAGGGGCTGCGTTCGATTAGGTATGATCTTGCCCCATTTTTTACTTCAATTTCTGCGTTTGCTCGGTTATTTTTCAGTGGGTTCATGGGTTCGGTTTCTTTGCCATTTCTTCCCATTTTCTCCCTCGATTCATGTTTTCTCTGCTCTGGGTGTTCATTGATTGATTGTAATGGGTTCGTTTTGGTTGGGTTTTTCTGATTTTTCATTGTCAGTGCTTGGGATTGGGTTCGGGTTGCTTGCATTTTTAATTTTTGGTGTGTTGGGGAGTGGGTTTGTGGTTGAATTGGGTTCGGGTTAGGGTTTTTCTGATTTTTCTGGTTGATTTTTGTTGCTCTCGGTTTGGTTTGATTGGGTGTGCATTCGGGTTAATTGATCCTTCCTTTGTTGCTCTTGGCTTAGAGCTTTAATTAATTAATAAATTGATCATTGTTTTGTTTTGCATTCGTTTTTGATAATAATACCTTGGTTTTCCAGGAACATATAAACATAAACACTGAATTGGATTAGCCCCTGTAGGAATTGAGCCTACAAACAAGCCTCTTTGATTACAAGGTATGTTGTAGCTCATGATCTTAGTTTCTTTGTGAGTTCTTCTCTTCATGTAAACTTCTGCAATTTCAAGGGCTGTCTGAATTATGCTGCTTCTGTTGTGATCTTTTTGCTGCATGGTAATTGTGTTGTTCTATGGAGATGTAAAGGGATGTGTACATATTTAAAAGGTTAAATTTTTCTTCTTTTTAGAGAGATTGGTACTGTTGGGATCATAAGTTGATTTTTTTCTTATTAAATTCCCTCTTCTGTTTTGGGATCCCCTTTTGTCTTTCAAGTGTCAGATTTTGTTTTCTTGAAGAGCTTTAGTTTCATTAAAACAATATATAAGAAATCCTCTCTCTTAGATCCCCTTTTGTCTTTCAAGTGTCAGATTTTGTTTTCTTGAAGAGCTTTAATTTCATTAAAACAATAAATAACAAATCCTCTCTCTTAGTTTCAAACTTTTTCAACATCCACAATAATTCAAGACAGATTTTGTTTCCAGAATTTAAGTGTTTTTTTTTCCTGGTTTTGGACAGAAAACCTATATAACATCCACAATCATCTTTCAAAAATATATTATAGAACAAAAAATCACATCATATGAAGAGAAAAACAACATTGCTGTCTTGAATTCTGTCTTAATTAACATTTCATTGCAGCCTATATAACATCCACAATCATCTTTCAAAACTATATTATAGAACAAAAAATCACATCATATGAAGAGAAAAACAACATTGCTGTCTTGAATTCTGTCTTAATTACCCACTCTCTTTCCACATATCAAATTATAGAACTAAGCTCATTATAGAATTATTTTAATCCTTTCCACATATCATTCAATCCATCAAGAAACAAATAATAAATCAGGAACATAGAGCCGAAAATATAAACATAAACAAGATGAAAATAGCAACCACTGAAAAAAAATTAATCTAATCGATTAGATTGATTCTTGAAATCCAAGAGGTTAATAGAAGAAATTTGATCCAAAATTCAAGCATTTACAAACTCAACCAATAAAAAAGTATACTTTACTAAACTGAGATTATGAGATGCCATAGTAGCCCATGAAATAAACAACAATTGCTATAAAATCTAGGAAAAATAAACCATAATTTGACAATTAGCTATAAAATTATAAAATCTGGAAACTGTTACCAGTAATTGCCAATTAAAATTAAACTATACTCGAGATTAGCACATTTTTAGAATTTCTAGGCTCATTTATCTCATTACCTCCAACAACCTCAATATCAATGGCCCCAAGGAGCTATTCCTTTCACCTCCTCAACCTCTCATCATCCTACATTCTCAAACCCCAGAAAACAGAAATGAGAATAAATAAACCAAAATTCGAACTGTAATCAATGCAACAATAAACATCACAATAAACAACACCATAAACCTCATCACTACAAGAAAATTTAAAAGATAACATACTTTCAAACCCCCATAAAACATTCAAACCTCACATAGAAAATTTCCCACCTTTAACCATGAGAATCATTGCAACACTTTCATATATCACCAACTAATAATCCAAAAATGAAAACAAGCATGCTTGATGCTTTCCTTTATCATAAAATGCAAAAAACATGCATCATGCAAATTTGGGAACTTCTAAGTTTGTATGCATTCAGATTTCTCCTCTAAGTTCAACCTTCTAATGTGCATCATGCTTAAGGTATAAAAACTAATTAAGAGCATAGAACATGTTCAATCCAATCACATGACCTCCGGAAACAATTTCTTAGAAAAATCAATGCTTTTTATGCCTTTTCAATCCACTTTCTCCTATAATGTTTATACATGTTAACTCTCTCTTCAATTTTAAAGAATTAATGCATTTACATGTTATAATATGTATTGTAATGATTTAAAGGCTTATTAAATGTTATCATGTGTTGATAGGAATGATTGAGTACTTTTAAACTCATTAACAAATACTATAAAAAAATTACCTCCTAATATACATCATACTTAAGGTGTAAAGGCTTATTAAAAGTGTAACATTAGAATACAAAGGTGCGTTATTAATCAACGTTCTCAAATGTACAAATACCATTTTTAATCCAATCACATGACTTCCAAAATCAATTTCTTAACAAAATCATTGGTTTTTATGCCTTTTCAATCAATATTCTCATATGCTCACTTTTTGTTCAATTTTAAAAAATTAATGCACATGTATGTTATAATATGTATTGTACTTATTGAAAATCTTATTCAATATTATCATATGTTGATAAGATTGATTGACTTCTAATGTGCATCATTCTAAAGGTTTAAAAGGTTATTAAGAATATAACATTAGAATAAATATATGCCTTATTAATCAACATTCTCAAATGTACAAAAAACAAAAAATTACCATATCACATAACTTTCTCATTAAATTTCTTAACAAAATCATTCCTTTTGATGCCTTTTCAGTCAACCACCAACTAAGAGGAACAAAGACAACTTTTCTCCGTCATCAGAGGTCCCTTTGCACACCAATTATTTCAAAATATTTATCATTTATTTATCAATCATAATAATTGCTCTGCGTATTTTCTTTATTCACAAGTCATACATTTAGTTGATTTCATTTGAATACCTAAATTTAACTTTATATATATAATGCACAATGGAGATACTTGATTTTTGGAAAATTATACAGGTTGTGTTATGAATACCTTGGGATCTCCCAATATAGAGGAGACTCTGCCGAAATTTCTAACAAAGTTTCTTCCCATGCTTCATCTGCTAATTACAAAAATTAAACAAATTAAAGAAAAATATTTCGAATTATTACTAATGATAATTCTTTCTCTACTACTCATTATTTTCATTTAAATTTTTATATTAGATCTACTTGAATTGTTTCATCATTCTGTCTTTTATTTTTTGCAGGGTGATTAGCAACAGAATAATATGACAAATTTCACAAAAGGGATCTTGCTTCATTCTACATGTGAACATCCCTTTCTTTTGAACTTATGTACAAATTGTATAATTATCACTCTTTTGCCATCTTTGATGATGCTGCAAATATTCCAAAGATGTAACCTATGTTAACGACACAAACTCTTTTATATTATAGTTCTAAGCTTTTATATAATAAGTTAATTGTTATTATTGTAATTATATTATATTACATACGCAACAATGCCCGCGGTTGATAAAATTTTTTTTGCCAATAATAGTCATGGTAAATTTGTTTTTATCTTTTGTTAAATTTCCGAAGATATTTTTAATCTTTCAGTTACTTTTGTTTCTTTCATTATTAACATAATAATAATAATTATCATAAGAATAATAATAATAGTGATTATTACTCATATTGTAAGAATAATGCTTATGTATGCTATTATTAGAATAATAGTGATTATCTATTCTTTCATAATAAAAATAATAATAATAATAATGATAATTTTTAATTGGTTTTTAATAGTTTTTTTTTCTTTTTTCCCCTCGGTATAATTTAATAATTTTTGTTGTTTTTATTCTAGAGGCAATAATAATTTTAGATATTAAGAATCCGAGGTTGCTATTATAATAATATTTTAAATGAATATTGCTTCCTTTTCCCTGTTATTTTTTTATTTGCTCTTTCTATTAATTTATTTTAATAATTTTATTATCTGCACAATAATGATTTCAATAATTTTTTTTTCTTATGCAAATATTTTGCTATTTTTTCCAATGTTAGTGCGCGCTCTTTTGTAATCGTTTATAACGCAATTCTTATATTTGAGAAGATGTAATTTATACGTACGTTACAAACTCAAATCAAAATTTTAAACATGTTATCTTTTAATCTATAATTTTTATTGATTTCTATCATATAAATTGATCGTTATAGATTTAATTGTATTAAATTATATACAAAAAAACTACCCGCGGCAACGCGCGGGCAATTATCTAGTATATATATAAAAAAGAAGCTAAGTTTTTATAATTCAAATCTATTATTTTATGTACACGTGGCAGTACCGTACGATTTTCCTGTCTGATTTTTTTTTGTTCTCAGTATACGACAAACAAAACTAGAAGAAACTTGAGAAGTGCTGCTGCTAATTCAACGGTTTTCAGCCTCATCTGTGTCATTCACAAGTTTTCAGAGAAAAAGCCCTCGCAGCAAGCCGCCTCTGCATTGTCCGCTGCTCATTCTGGATTGAAATTCCATCTTGTTTTAAACCTCCATGGCAGCAGATCATAATAATAAAAAAAAGAAACTGTTATCCATTAGAGTAAAGCATCTTTCTCCTAAAATGCAAAATTCATTCACATAACTTGTTCATTCTTATTCATATCATGTCAAAGCATAAAGGGATTTGATATTAATTGCCTAAGTTGCAAGATCGAAAATACCAGTTCCCTATTTTCTGCTAGAACAGTAGGCCAAACTTTGTAGAAATACTCGTGTAGCTAGTCCTTGTCGCTGATTGTTGTTGGAAACCATTGCAGAGGAATCAGTCCTGATCCCACAAGTACTGTTAGATGTGTTACAAAGAACCCTTCAAAGCAAAAATTAAAAAACTGTACCCTAAATCTATTGCCCCCATCATTTTTAATTTGGGTTTTCAAACTTTTTTAACATCACAGAGACAAGTTTTCTTCTTTCCTGTTGATTTTCATGGCTGCCATCTTCAATGTAACAATGTTTATAAGCAAAGAAAGGAGGTTTATTGACACTTGTAACTCTTCTGTTTATATTGGAGTATCGCCTATTGACATTGACTAATAGAAACGGTAAGAACAAACCTGAACCAAATCTATGTTGAATCCCTAAATAAATCGTCATCATCGTCAAGATCAAGGTCAAGATCAAGATAGTCTTCACAATCCTCGAGCGGTCGTTTCCGGCCATGTACTTTTGAGGAGGGTGATGGTGATTTTATCCTTTCAGGCTCAACATATTCACCACCATCAAGCACATTCTCACTGGCTTCAATGGATATATCAGTCACAGAATCAAGGTCAAGATCAAGATAGTCTTCACTATCCTCGAGCGGTCGTTTCCGGCCATGTACTTTCGAGGAGGGTGGTGATGATTTTATGCTTTCAGGCTCAACATTTTCACCACCACCAAGCACATTCTCACTGGCTTCAATGGATGTATTAGTCACAGAATCAAGTTCAAGATCAAGATAGTCTTCACTATCCTCGAGCGGTCGTTTCCGGCCATGTACTTTTGAGGAGGGTGATGATGATTTTATGCTTTCAGGCTCAACATTTTCACCACCACCAAGCACATTCTCACTGGCTTCAATGGATATATTAGTCACGGAATCACCTTGAGACTGATCACTTCCTTGAACAAGCCCAGTTTCTTGATGCTGTTGCACAGAATCAAGGTCAAGATCAAGATAGGCTTCACTATCCTCGAGCGGTCGTTTCCGGCCATGTACTTTTGAGGAGGGTGATGATGATTTTATCCTTTCAGGCTCAACATTTTCATCACCACCAAGCACATTCTTACTGGATTCAATGGATATATTAGTCACCGAATCACCTTGAGACTGATCACTTCCTTGAACAAGCCCCGTTTCTTGATGCTGTTGCAATGGTCGTTGAACAGGCCGGCCAATAGTACTCAGAGAAGTCCGTTGAGGACCACCAAACACATTCCTACTGGCTTCACTGGATAGATTAGTCGCAGAATCACCATGAAACCGAAAACTTCCTTGATGCTTATGCAAAAGTCGTTGAAAAGGCCAGCCAATATTACTCAGAGAAGTCTGTTGACCACCACCAAACACGTTATTACTGGCTCCAATGGATAGATTAGTCGCAGAATCACCATGAGACTGACAACTACCTTGAACAAAACCAATTTCCTGAAGCTTCTGCAATGGTCGTTGAACAGGCTGGCCAATGGTACTCGGAGAAGTCCGTTGATCACCACCAAACACATTCTTACTGGACCCAATGGATAGACTAGTCATAGAATCACCATGAGACTGATAACTTCCTTGACCAAACCCAGTTTCTTGATGCTGTTGCGATGGTCCTTGGCTAATAGCCTGAGGATCACCGCCAAACAGTTGAGATTCTTGAGCGAAACTGGATTCTTGAAGTTGTTGCGGGCTCTCAAGATTCTCATTAAAGAAGGTGAAATCTTGATTCTGAGATTGGGGCAGATTAGCATTATTGTGCTCTTGAAAGAACACAAAACCTGATTGATGAACCATATTTTGCTGTCCAAGTTGTTGCAGTTTTAGGGCACGATAGTGAGAAATTTGATTTTGAGCGGAACTGGACTCTTGAAGTTGTTGCGGGTTCTCAAGATTATCATTCAAGAAGGTGAAATCTTGACTCGGAGATGGGAGCAGATTAGCATTATTGTGTTCTTGAAGGAAGTTCACAGAACCTGCATTATGAAACATATTTTGCCGTCCAAGTTGCTGCTGTTTCAGGGTATGATGATAAGCAATTTGATTTTGAGCGGAACTGGGGTTTTGAAGTTGTTGAGGGTTCTCATGCAAGAGGTTGAAATCTTGATTCGAAGATGGGAAATTGTTTTCTCGAAGAAAGTCCACAAAACCTGCATTACGAACCATATTTTGCTGTCGAAGTTGCTGCTGTTTTATCGTACGATAGTAAGCATTTTGATTTTTTACAAAGTTAAGCTGCGCCTTGAGAGTGTTAATCCTCTGCCTCAATGCTGAAATGATACGAGTACAGCCACCAACAGGATCTCTAACTCGAGCATTGGCTTCATAAACCAAAGAAACAACGGCGTCAGATCTTTGCTGAAGGGGTAGACTGCGGAGGATGCTGATAACATTATGTAACCCAAAATGTTTATGGACAGCCTCAAAATCTCTTGATTTCTCAGCCGGAAAGTAAGGAGCAATAAAACAATCGTCATCGCATTTCCTACGAAGGTTCTTACAAGCAGCACAAGAAGGCCTTCTCATCGTTGCCAATACCTGTAATATAGCTAGTATCTCGGTGGCTTGAATTGAGAGGGAGAAGTTACCGGGTGCGAAGGAGAAAAGGAAGGAACACAGAGAGGGGGGGACTAGGGTTTAACTGACGTATACGATGCTATGCTTACAACGATTGAATCATTGAGGGACGTGGGGTGGTGTACGTGTTCTTAAATACAGTTTCTGTATTTTGAAAAAGAAACGAAATTGGTGTTTGGTTATCTTGATTTTGTTTGTTAGTTTTCTTGGAAGTACCAGGTCTATTTGTGTTCAAAATCTTGAATGAAGGTTATCTCCAACTAAACCCATCAATTTCAAATTTAGTAAAACATATGCAGTTCGTGCAGGTGTTATCCATAAAATGGGATTGAATTGCTCACAAGTCCTATCCCAATCACTATGATCTTTTTGTTCCTTTCTCATCATATATATATATAGATAGATAGATAGATAGATAGATGTATATATATAAACACGACTCTTGTTAAAAAAAGAAGTTCGGATTAGTGCGAGTAGAGACCATGTGAGTAGGTGGTGGCTGAAACGGTAAGGAAATATTTCTAGCTAGACTCCAACTACATCCTCCTGATGTAACCAGGAACAAGAACCCTCACACCAGCCACCTTTTGCCTTTCCAGATTGAAGAAATGAAACGATTGAGCTCCCCAATCCTTAACCAACAAGAGCTGTTGAAACTGACACCAGCCCTGTGTGTGTTTTTCAAATAGAATACCTTTCATTTTAGGATGTTTTTTTTCGAACAATTAATAATACAGGATTTAATGTTGCTTGATAGAACAATAATCCATCGATCCATCTCAAATAGACAGCAGTGATTGAGGGAGGTTTCAGACTGATTCCTAGATCCATCTCAAAGCCCTTCGATCACAGTTTTTTAAGACAAAACGCCATCCGAATAGCTCCTAGGTGGTCCCAGATACGAGCTCCCCATGGAACCACCACTCACATTGTTTTGGCTTCTTCCCAAAATCCAGTTCATTCTCCACATGATCAGGAAAAGAAAGCTAAGGTGGGGACGAGGAATATTGATGCTTTCACAAACGAAAGATTGAAGACACGGGAGGACCTCGGCAACAAAATGATTCTGGAAAACTGAATCGGATGCTAAAATTAATTAAAAAGTGATTGCCGAGGAAGGAACAAATGCAGATTGATAGAAGATATTTTCATTCTGAAATTATCATCGACTTTGCACACCAACCACACCCTCTATCCGTAAAAGCAGATTTAATATGTTAAAAGCAATAAAAATCAAGAGCAATAAGACATGAAATGAGGAACGGAAAAGTGAAGAGGCAGTTCCAGTAGACAAGAAAGAAAGATTCATCTTCAAAGTTAAAACTTTGACAATGAACAAATTACTCGCTTGTGGTTCTGATAATAATGAAGTTCTAAACAAGCCGAAACTTGATGGGAGTGAAACCCTCTAAAGACTTCAAATAAAATAAAATAAAATAAAACACAGAATGGGAAGATAGTGCTCCACATTCTACTAATCCTTTCCCTGCGAAGCTGAGCAGAAAACAAGAGAGAATTACTTCAGCCGGCAGTGGATGATTTTCTCCTCATCCAAAACTAAGTGAACCAATCTCATAAACATGCAGCTTAACTAAAATACGGTGCAAGCCTCCAAGGAGTGACAGATAAATTATTCTTCCACTGAACCCTGGGATAACCACCCTCAGACATCAATAGAATGAAGCTATCAATACCCAAATCAGATCAGAATCTAAAACAGGCAGAAATAACAGCAATGCCAAGACTCCATGAGGCTTCACAAGGTCCCCTATTTCATCCATGAGTATTAACAGCTTCCCACACCAAGTTCTTAGGAACAGGATTGGTAAGATCCCTAGCCTGCAAGGCTGCTGTCTGAAGAGTCTCCAAGGTCAGTGCGTTGGCTTTCCAGAATGATACAATATTGTATGGCAAATTATGCTTCTTACAAAGCTCCCTGACAAACGGTGAGACTCTTCTCAGTTGGCATCGAGGCAAGCGGGGGAAGAGATGGTGCTCAACCTGAAATTGCAATCCACCATGAAACCAGTCCATCCAAGGAGAGCATGATATATTCAATGTTCCCTCCGTTTGTTTCTCAAACCAATTATTCCCACTAGGAGGACCAACATAAACACTAGATGAGAAATGATTCAGACAGAACTGAACGTGCTGAATCCCAGTAACACTAAAACTAGCAAGAACAAACATGATTCTCTCCCCACAACTGGGCAAGCAGGAAACAAGCAGAGGATACCAAATCCAGAACACAGCCAAACCCAAAAGCTCCAATCCCCTATCATTCGCCAATTTTTTGTTAGATAACAAAATCAAGAAAGACTGCGCAAACAAGTTAATCCTTGCTAAACACATTACCGGATAAAATGTCCAGTGTTGATAACTAACCAAGAACCTGGTAAATGAATCGAAGTTCAGCTTCCTGTCATAAAAACAAGAAGTAATTGAGCTGAAAAACTTGGAAGATACCACGAAAAAAGGCATGTGCTGCAGATCTGGATCGTAATCAAGACTATTACAAGCAATGTGATGTGCATTATGGTTACACTTCCACCATCCAATACCAACCCCTGCGAGGCAATTCCCGCTTAAGATCTGCACAAGACGGTTGAATCCAGGGCTACTCATAACCTGATAATGACCTGAATCATGCCCAATCCAGCCACTTTGTATCCACATAAAACCCATTAACGCACCACAAACTAAACGAACCGATCTACTATCAGAGCACAAAACACCATAAACACTGAAACCAAGCATGATTACAATTAAACAAAGAGTCACAAACACCCCATGTCCTTTTTTCTCAAAAAGACCCGATTTTGAGAACTCAGCAGCGAGTTTTCTATAATCTTGCGATACCTCACTAACAGTGTGGTCTTTGAGATATAACCCATTAGAGAATTTGTCAAGATATTGCCATGCAGTCCCTGGATGGTAAGCAACAAAAGCATCAGTGACATCTTGGCCTGCAAGACTTAACAATGGAAGAAGGCCTCCAGGGTGGTCTTTAGCCCAATAAGTGACATTGTAGATCTTGCCTTGTATAGAGATCCATAGATCTCCTTCTTTATTGTGTTTTTCAAGCTCTTCTTTTGTAATGTGCCTCTTTGTCTCTGCCATTGTAGAGAGGATCCGAGGACTGTGTTTTGCTCTCCCTCTTTTTCTTTCTCCTCTCCTCCTTTCTTTCAAGTTAAAGGAAGAGACTTTTTTGTCTGGGAATCAGTGGGTGGTGGAGGAGAGAGTGTTTTGATTTTCTTATTTTATAGAGATTTGTTACTGGTGGTCGAGATATTTTTGTAACTCTCTGTGCATGTGCTGGATCTCAGTTTAGCTAACAGCCAGCCAGGCTAGAATGAAGATGCACCATGGACACTTGTCCACAGTAATAAAGGTGAAATCTTTCGCAAATGGGAATGGGATTTGAGAAGAGGCATTGGTAGAGGCAGAGCCGTAGAGGTAACGGGATAATAGAAACCATAGTCAATAATCACTTCCAAAACCTAGTCGAAAGATCGAATCTTTTTCTTGATCAGGTCAATCTAAATTTTAAATTTTTACAAATTTACCCTAATTAAATATAGCGACATTATAATTATAATTATAATTATAATAAACTCTAAACATCATGGGAGAACATTATAGCAAAAACACTATTCATGCTCTCCTATTTTACTATGGATCAACTATTTAGATTTTTTTTCATTTTGCTCCTCAATTTTTCTTTTATGATTTCACTTTTTCGTGGCCAGATTGAAGGATAATTGCTTCAAATTTGTTGATGAATGGCAAGATTGAAAGGAAAAAACAATGTAAAAGACAAGGAAAATAGGTTAAAGCTTTGAAATTGGGTCAAAATATCAACTTCCTGTACTTCTACCTCTCAAATTATAATTTTTTTATTCTAATATTTTTTGAAAAATCAACCTCTACTTTTTTATTTTATTTTAAAAATTAAAAAAAAACCATTTTTCATATGTTCCTGTAACAGCTGGTCTGCTGCTTACAAATTCGGATCTTGGCAGAAGAATCGGGAGGAGAGTGAAGAACTTGAATGGTAGTTTGGCAAATTGCTCACTTAAATTACGCGATCTTCAATAATTGGTGGCAGCATCTATGATCCGAATCATTATATACCCCATGAATATGCGCCATGAACAGAAAATATACCACGTGGATAGCATACAGCAAAACCAAGAACTTCAAATGTTTTTAATTTTTTGTTTTGATTTGCCAATATTTAAAATAAATTTAAAAATACATATTGTTTTGATCTCTTTTTGAATAAAATTATTTTAAAAAATAATAATTATTACTACGACTGCAACAACACATTTTCGTGAAGAAAAAGTCTTTTGAGCTGTCGTTTCTTGTTTCTTGTTTCACTTTCAACGCAAAAACCCCACCTCCCAAGAGAAGAAAAACAGCAACCATGCCACTTGATGAAAAACGATGATGCCGTCGCCTTGTATTTCTATTTATAGACAGCCTGTTTCCATGTTAGTGACTGTTTGGAGATTCCCTCTATTTTTTTCAAGTAATTTCTTAAAAATAATATTTTTTTATTTGTGTTAACATGGAAAGGTGTTTGGTAATATGTTGTAAGAATATTCTTGAAAAAAAATAAACTTTTTTATTTTATTTTTATTTTAAATTAAAAAATATGCTGATGTAGAAAATAATTTATGGTACCGTCATTAATCATTGGACCCTTTTGTTGCATGTTATGGTACACGGGAATATTTTTTTCTTCACAATATTACTAAACCTAGTCACATACCAATAAATTATTGCTGTGGCCCATTGAATTGAGCCTCCCAACTTTACAGGGGCTGATTGTGTGTGTTCGTGGGTCCAAAAAAATAATATTTTTAAAAATATTTTTTTATAACAAAATATTATAAATATAAAGATGTTGATCAAGGTAATGATCGATTATTTATCTTTAAAATAATTTAATTGCTTATATGTGTAGTTTGTTTGGAAAAAAAATCATTCTTTCATCTTTTCACCTTAACAATAAGAATCACACCAAGTGTTAAAATCTCGACCACGGATTGGTAGATTAATATGAGATTATTATTGGGCCAATCTAAACTATGATTTTATTTTATTAATAAAAAAATCGAATTAATTTAAATTAAAACCTGGTCCGGTTAATAATATGAATGAAGCGCTTTTTTTTCTTCTCATTCTTCATTTTGAAATAGCTGTGGTTACTTGAATTAATGATGTCCGTATGTTTTGGGCTTGAAGCCTATAATTAGTCATCCACATAGACACAGGCTGGCAACTGGCATAGCCCAAATCCATCAAGAGTGGCTCAAGCCCTTAATCGGGATGGATACCTTCAGAGTGAAGCATACAATAAGGTTATGCTTACGATTATTTAAAAACAAAAAACAATTACTTAAAATATATTAAAATAATATTTTTTTTAATTCATTTTAAAATCAACACATTAAAACAATAAAAAATAATAAAATATAAATTTTGATACTATTTGTTGTACAAAAATTGATGAAAAATTAGTTCAGCCACAACTCTAGCTATGGAGCCTAAATCAGTTTGTATAAAAAAGAATATACTTTTAATATCTATTTATTGTTTTTCTTACAAATAATATTTCCTAAACATTGTTTAAATAAAGTTAAAGAATATAGCAAGACTTTAACGACCATTAGATAAAATTTTAAAGTTATTTTCACCTACTTAACTTTCAATCTCTTAAAAAATTACAATAAATTATTTTCAACAAGAAAAATATTAATTATTTCTATGACATTTTTTTCCAGCTCAGATTCCCGATTATTTTTGCATAAAAGGAGTTCAATTACTTTGTGCTTACTGAATATACTTGTAAGCATGGAATTACGATTTTATCCCCTGAATTATTATTTTTTATGTTTGATATTAATTTCTAATTTTTTCTTTCATGTACCACGTCCTCAAAAAACTAATAATTATTATAGCTTCATTTTTTTTTTCGAGTAAACTTTCACTTCTAGAATTATGAATCATTCGATTATAAAAGTTTTTGTGTGTTTAAACCGGTTAACCCGACCCGACCCGACCCATTATTAAACCAAGCTTCGAGTCTTCAACTTTCCCAAAAGCAGCAGCTGCAGAATCGGTTCTCTTTCTCCCCTTTGGACACAAAAATAACATCATATTAGTTCCGCACAAATCAATCCCGATCTCCACAGCACAAAACTCCCAGAATCAGTTTCGCTCAGAATTCCATGGCAGAGAAACCTGAGCCAGTGAAAGTGTTATATTGTCCAGTATGCTCTCTCCCTGCAGAGTATTGTGAATTCGGTCCTGATTTCGAGAAATGCAAGCCCTGGCTCATCATAAACGCCCCTGAACTCTATCCTGATCTCCTTAAAGGTACGTACTTTTTCTTCTTCTTTTTTTCTCAATCTTGAAAACCCAGAAGTCCCATGTTAGTTTCCTGCTGCAATAACTGATAAAAAGACTAAAGGAATTGATTTTTTTATATTTTGTTTTGGGTTGGCAGAGGCTAATGAAAAGGAGGCTGAGAGGATTTCTGAGCAACTGCAATTCGCTGGAATCTCTTCAAGTGGTGCTGATGGGGCAGTTTCTTCTGTTCAATCTGGTAACTCTTATCTCTTACACTGATCCACTAAAGGTTTTTTTTTTGCTTTTAATGTTGTTTGTTTCAAGAAATAATACATCGGGCATATTACTTTTGTTCTCCAAAAACTGATCCTTTTGTTTTACGTTTTTTTGGTTTCAGGAGAGACATCATCATCTAAGCAAGAAGAAGTGAAAAGGCTTCCAGGTGGAAAAATCAAGAAGAAAGTAACCACTTATTTTGTTTCTGTTTTTTGTTATAGTTATGTTACTTGTAATTCTACTTGATGGGTTCGTACAAGAGGCTCCTGATCTTCATGTTCAGAGATATGTTAAAGCATGTCTCACGGTAAGGGGGGAGAAAAGGATAGATAGCGGGGTGTAAGTGTGTCATTGTTGTGTCCTGGAAATGCTATCAGGTTTTCATTCTTTGATAGCATAGCATTGCAGTTAAGCTTGGCTAAATGCATGTGAAGTTTGTAATTATAAAAATGAGTTTTAAGATATTTGATAGGTTCAACTAGCAACCATTACCGACAGTCTTTGGTTTGAAGATGAGACATTGACTTTCTCCGTGGCTTGATGATGCTCCAAATAGCTCTTAATACATCTGATCATGCATGTGGTAGATTCTCTTACTGTCATATTCTTCACCTCCTGTCTTGAAATTTCAACATAGGTGAATTAGAGGTTTGCTTTTTGTTAATATGGTGCCGATTATGTGTTGGAAAAATTGTTGCTCTGTATTGTTTTTCTTTGGATAATTGGCTTGTCTCATTGATGAAAAATAGTATTGATTATTAGCCTTTTGTTCTTGAGATGGTTTTGTACTGGATTTAATTTTTAGCTAAAATATAATGACCTGGTATTGTTGGGTGACCTCTTCTTTTCACTGTACAGGCAAGACAAGAAGTTGTAATCGAAAAGGTTGTTCGCAACAAGCGCAAAAGTATCACCATTATTAAAGGAATGGAACTATTTGGTAAGCTGGATGTTGAGTTGACTACAAATCATTATCTTGTAGTTTCATGGGCTGATCACTAATTGCCAAAGTTACTAGTTTTTCTCATGTTATGAAATTTTTTTGTTCAGGTATTAAATTGAGTGACGCTTCCAAAAAGCTTGGGAAGAAGTTTGCTACTGGAGCATCCGTTGTCAAGGTGCGCCCCAAATGCCTCTTCTTATGATTAACTGATTTCTTTCCTTTTTATTCCACTGATGATAAATTATTTTTATTGCTTGGTCATTTTCAGGGTCCAACAGAGAAGGAACAGATTGATGTTCAAGGAGATATAGCGTATGATATCGTGGAATTTATCACAGAGACTTGGCCTGATGTAATTTCTTCTTGCAAACTTTTCTATCTTCTCGTTATCCTCCCTCCTTGACATTCTTCTTTTTAGTTGTTTTACTATCATCCAGACACAGAATGTTTTTAAATCACCGATAAGAAACACATCCAAATTCACCTTACTAAAGATTGCGCGTGTGTCTTGCATTGTGGTTGAGCTGCCAAAAAACAAATTTTGAGTTGAAAGTTGATCTGTTGGCGTATAGTTAACTTTACAAAACCATGATTTTTAAGCCTCAAGACTCTTAAAACCATGGTTTTAAGAGCTCGATCCTAAGTAAAGCTGTACACATGCAGTTGAGGAATTCACTTTTTAAGTTCTTTGCTGACTTGAAAGTTTATTAACTTGCTTTCGAGTTACATGTGAGAGGTTTTGCATTGCCATCTTTGTTATAACTTTATAATGTTGCTAAAGAAATATTTTATATGTCCAATTCTGTTAGGGAAGGATCCATACTAGTCTATACAAGGTTTACAAACTTTGCTAGAAGTTCTTCTACTCATTTAATCGCTCTTCTACATTTTGATTTATCAAGCACATGCTATAGTAATTATGTTATGAATATGTGTGTTCCGTACTGGATTATCTACACACTAAATCATGATGCATCTATGTGATTAGTGTTCTTTGGAATAATTCTTTCGGGATTTTATTTGTAAGAGCAAAAATTGATGTTCGAAAATTACAAAATCTAAAGTTGCCTGGGTTTATTTGAAGAGCTTCAGGATAATGTTTTCTTTTCTTTTCTTTTCCTTGTGCGGAGCTCCATTTTGTTCTTACAAAATATCGTTTTTTTATCTTTAAACTGTTATTGTAGCAGTAGAGCTAGAGCTAGTCAATTGACTCCCACTCTCTCCCTCTCTTTACCCCTCTCTTTCATGCGTAACTGGCTTATGTTTCGCTGTTCTTCCATCCAGGTTCCTGAAACCGCCATTTACTTCATTGAAGACGGGAGAAAGGTTCCAGCTGCTTGATGCTTGCATTCCAAATGAAAGCCGGATTGATTTTTGTTTTTGAAATGGTATACTTATAAACCAGCGTTTTTGACAGAATGTAACTTCAGATTATTACTTTTGCTTGGATGGATTCTCACAAAATCAAACTTAGTAGGGGAGAAAAAGCACTGGATGGATGCATCAATTAATCTGGAGTATCATATGTCTTCAATAGATCCATGAATTTTGTCACCGAATACATGTTAAATGAAATAACAAGTGGCTCCCATACCGCATTGAAAGCTTCATGTCAATGCCGAGGAAGAAATCCACATTTCCATGTAAATCCCACATGTAGACTTAGTTTGCATGATAATATATATATAAAAAAAACATAATTTTAGATCCAATCCTGTGTTCTATCTATTGTTCTAGGGTTTATTATACAAAACTCATTGAAGCTAACTCCACTTGGCTAGATTGCGTTTCTGTGTGTACAGAGGCATGTCTATTGTTGAAGAGTATACATGACATCAACGGCAACGTATTGCCTCAACATAGCGGAGTAAGGAAAAGAGTTGGCTTGAGAGAAATATTTTTTTTTATTGTAGTGGTTACTAAGATAGACACCTTATTGTAATAAATTCATGGACAATCTAGAAACAATTACAATAAGGTGTCGGTCATAAATAATTTTTTTCACAGGTTCTAGTGGTTACTAAGATATCAATAAAAACAAAAAAAACTGAAAAAATTTCAAAAAAAAACTAAAACTGAACCAGACTTGGTTTAAACTCCTGGGTTTAAATTGCTCGTTTTGGTTTTGGTTTGGTTTGATTTGTTTTTTTAATTAAAAAATTGTTTTGATTTTTTACTTTATCTAAGTTTTCTCCTCTCCTATTTAACCAAAATAGAAGCAAGCTAAAAGATTTGAACACAACTGGAAGAAGAAAAAAAATAGCATATATATATATTTGAACCGGTTAAGTTTTCTCTTCTTTCATTTAACCAAAATGAAAGCAAACAAAAAAAAATTGAACCAGAATAATAAAAAAATTATAGTATGTTTTTTTTTTTTTTTTAATTTGAATTGGTTTGATTTGATTTCGGTTTACTGTTTTTTTCCTTAAAAAACTAAAACCAAATTGAAAGTTTTTTTTAAAATCTAATCGGCTTAATCGGGTTTTTTAATAGTTTGATTTTTCTCGGTTATTTTTTTTTGTTTTCTTGATTTGATTGATTTTCTTGCTTACCCCTAACCTTAATATCCGAGTCGAGTAAATATATTATGATTTTAATTTTTGTAAGCATTTGATTTATTTTGAATGGATCTTCATGATAGATCTCGTTTTGAATTTTATATAATTAATTGATTTTATTTGTTTTTATACTGTTTTTTTTTTTTATCATCTTGATTATTTTTAAAAATTTAAACTACATTATCACTAGTTATTTAGTTTGTTAGATTTAATAACATTGCCAAAAAAAACTAATAATTTTAATTTTTTTTTAAAATAATCTGACCAGCAACAAAATACATGGCAATAAACCAGTAGATTTTCTATAACATGGAAGACAACGTTCTTATAATCTATCCAGGAGCCAACTCGTCCTCGTTGCCATTCCCTTAAAGTAACATTTATTTATTATTGTAATTAAATTGATGGCCTGTGTTACGTCACATGCTATATCACAATTTTTTATGTTAAAAATATATATATTTAAATGATAATATTTTGTTTTTAGAAAAAAAAGATTTGGATAATTAACTTAAGTGAATTCAATAAATAGATAGATCAAACAATTATTATTATTTTTTTAAATAAATAATTATTACACTGTTATAATTATACCGCAATTAGTCCACAATGCCGGAGGGTGACATAAAAAAAAGAAAAAAGAAAAATTCTCCTGTAGTTTGGGTGGATAAAACTAGGAATATACCTCCCCCCTCATAGTTCGATTCCTCCCACAAACCCCACCCAGTTACTGTCTTTGTCCAAAATCCCTCAAACAGCTTCTCCTCTTACAATCATCTTTTCTTGGTCTCAAGGTAATCGATCGCCACTCTTTGTTTAGCGACATTCAAGCTTTCTCTGTTTTATTATTGCCTACCCTTTTAAGTTTAAGAAAGAGTATTGATCCTTTGACTACTCAAAAGTGTTTAGGAGCTGTTGTTTTGTAACTTTTGCAGCAGCTTACTTCTAGTGATGCTGTTTAATCGGTGCTTGATTCTTTTTACAAACTGAATTATCCCAGAAGGGTTGCAATTTGTGCTGTTGCTTAGTTCAGCATGAGTATATGTGAATTATTATTTTAAACTCTTTCTTTTCTTTTCTTCATTATTCATGCTTAGAGATTATTCTTACATGGATTTTAATGTGAATTATTATTTTAAACTCTTTCTTTTCTTTTCTTCATTATTCATGCTTTGAGATTATTCTTACATGGATTTTACTAGAACATCCGGCCTGGTTCAGCATTGCTCCTTGCACTTCACATTCGCTCATTTGAATGAGTGAAATTGGTGCTTGCCAGTGTTTGTAAATTATAGTAGTTTAATTCTTAGGAGGGAAATTGTAGGTTCTTTCTTGTGATTTCACTTACCCTTGATCGTATTTCGATGAAAGTCTACCTAAAAGTAGATTGTATCTTTGAGATTTTCAATGCCTCTGGGATAATCTGAAATATAACTATGCATGAAGTTCAGTTGTAATGATCTCTTAACTTTATTATTTTTTGACTATCTAGATATTTTCCAGGTGGATGTGGGTTTGGTTGTTCTGAACCAAACATCAGTATGGCTCATCTGCTTTCAACTTCTTGCTCGATAAAGCTGTCATCAAGCCACAGACCTCAATCTCAGCCATTTCGTCAATGCCCAACGAAGTGCCTTACATTTTTTACACTGGGAGCTTCAAAATATCCATTTAAAAGGTTTGTTTTGCAAGGAAGAACACAGCAAGCAAAATGTATTGTCCGTGCAGCCGTGGCTCCTATAAGCCAAGAAACACCAACTCAATCCAGCTCTGGTCCTCAACAGAATTCCAGTGAACCATTCAAGCCAAAGCGAGTCATGGTTATTGGTGGAGATGGATACTGTGGTTGGGCAACTGCCCTCCACTTATCCAACAAGGGTTATGAGGTTGCTATTGTTGACAACCTCATTCGTCGTCACTTTGACCTGCAACTTGGTCTAGACTCTCTTACTCCTATCGCTTCTATCCACAACCGTCTCCGTTGTTGGCAATCAGTCACTGGAAAAACAATTGAACTCTATATTGGTGACATTTGTGACTTTGAGTTCTTGTCAGAAACTTTCAAGTCTTTTGAACCTGATGCTGTAGTCCATTTTGGGGAACAACGGTCTGCCCCATATTCAATGATTGATCGGAACAGAGCTGTTTTTACTCAGCACAACAATGTGATTGGAACACTTAATGTGCTCTTTGCTATAAAGGAATTCAGGGATCAGTGCCATCTTGTGAAACTTGGGACAATGGGAGAGTATGGAACACCAAACATTGATATCGAGGAGGGTTATATAACAATTACTCATAATGGAAGAACAGATACTTTGCCTTTCCCCAAGCAAGCCAGCTCTTTCTACCATCTTAGTAAGGTCCATGACTCAAATAATATAGCCTTCACTTGCAAGGCTTGGGGAATTAGAGCAACTGATTTGAACCAAGGAGTGGTTTATGGAGTAAGGACAGATGAGACTGAGATGCACGAAGAGCTCTGTAACAGGCTTGATTATGATGCAGTGTTCGGAACTGCATTGAATCGGTTTTGTGTCCAGGCTGCAGTTGGTCATCCACTTACTGTTTATGGAAAGGGGGGTCAGGTGAGACCTTGGCTCAGTAATTACATAAACATTTCTATTCCCATTCGCTTTCTTCTTGCATAAGTATGTGGATAGATGATAATTTATAGCACTGAAAACAGTTTCCCAATATTTTAAGCTAGGTGCTGAGGACAAGAGCTCGAGAATTGTAATATAGTTCTTAACTTGTAGCTTGAAACTCAATGCTTCTTAGTGTTCACTTACAGTTTCTTTAAAATTAAGATCCTGAAGATAGCCTTAAATAAAAAATTTATGTAAATGCTTTACTGCAGCACCACTCTTCCCAGAAGATGCTTCCGAGGAAACTGTTATACTGGAGAATATGATCTGGAAGATGTTTTCCTGTTTGCTTATGATGTGATATTCAATAAAGAAATGAGACCACCATAAATTAAGTTGCTCATATTATGCTGTGCAGTGTGAGAAACCTAGATCCTGACTTTCATAGCTATTTTTGCTTGTAGTTCACATCAGGCTATATTCCAAAATTGGCTAATGCCTTGTCACTAGGGATTAATGTGGCGGGTGAACAATAAAGTAGTTTTCATGGATTCAATGCTTATCACATATGCCATATCAATAAAAACATATGCAAAAAAATGGCTTTCCTTTTGTCATATCTTTTATGTATCTTTGTATTGTTGGCTTCAATTTGGTTCTTCGGCAGAAATTTGTACAGATATATATGGTGATTTTTTTTCCCAACTGGTGATCTGTGGATTTGCTTTTATCTTGCATGTACATGTAAAATTGCCCTTGATTATTTTGTTCTCTAACTCTCTAATTCATTCAATTCAGACTAGGGGCTACCTTGACATAAGAGACACAGTCCAGTGTGTTGAACTTGCCATTGCCAACCCAGCGCAGCCTGGTGAATTTCGGGTCTTCAATCAATTTACTGAGCAATTTTCTGTCAACGAACTTGCTTCTCTTGTTACAAAAGCCGGAGAGAAGCTAGGGCTTGATGTGAAAACCATATCTGTGCCCAACCCAAGAGTAGAGGCAGAAGAGCATTACTACAATGCTAAGCACACAAAGCTCATCGAGTTAGGGCTCAGACCACACCTTCTTTCAGATTCTCTTCTCGACTCTTTGCTCAATTTTTCCATCAAATTCAAGGATCGGGTTGATACAAAACAGATAATGCCCAGTGTTTCTTGGAAAAATATTGGTGTGAAGCCAAAGACTCTTGCAGCTTAATTTAGCATGGATGGTTAAAGGCTGTTCAGCTGAGAAGCTGCTTTCAACTTGGTCTTATTTCTCTCCTTGCTACATTTTTTTGTTAGGCAGTGGTTTTTTTAGCATTCTACTGAATCTAGTCTGCAATCATTTCCAGCTGTAATTTATGCAAGTGACAAGTATAAGATCCTGCGTTTGAAATTCTAGGGTTCCAGGATTTGTTGGCCGGATGCTAGACTAGTTTTCCTTGTGCTTGTGTATTTATTAAGATAGTCAAAATGGAATGCTCTATGAAAGAAACGAACGAATTGATCTCGTGACGAACTATTGAGAGTTGTTCACTCATGTCTCAGCATTGACCAACAGGGGTGAATGCTCGCTATCAGGCGTTTTCAGTGATGAGCTTTTCTTATTCTGCTGTGCAATTTTGACATTCTTGTTCGCAGATTAAAAATGATTACTCCAAAAGTTTCTTCTTAAAAGCCTACTTTTTTCTCAAAACAGAATTCATGACTAATGATTTTGCTGTATTTAGAGATTCACAAAAATATAGAATACGTTTTTTTTTTACCACAGGCTTTTCCATAAGTTCGACAGGGCGTATAATTTTGAGGGAAATTATCAGTCATACAATTTGTGACAGGAGTGGCTGAATCACCAGACTTGCAGCTTCATTTACGTGCAACAGAATGCCAAGCTCATGACAAAGCCCAAAATGTGTGGACAGTTGCTACGAAAATTCTTAATCCAGGCTGACTGAACTGCAGAGTTTTATATCCATTTCTGAGGTCATGCCGCCATGACATTGGAGGTGGGTGATGACTGAGTAGCTCAACTTGTAGCTCCAGGAACTCTTCCAAATGACTTCCAACTAATTTCTCCTATTGCTCAGGGAGCTAATTTATTCTTCAGAAGTCCGTGAAACTATCACAGTCGAGAACGAAAAGAATGATCCTTCATTAGTAGCTTAGACATGTCGTTTTCTGCATTAAAACTTTCCCTCAAGAAATCTAGTACAACCGAAGTTAACTCGCCTTGATGTGAAGTATATTCATGATCAGCTCCCTTTATGATGTGTAGTTTATGATTTGGTATGAACTTGGCAAACTCCAAAGCATCTTCAACTGGTACAATTTTATCCATGGATCCATGGACTGTCAATACCCTGTAGTTAACAGCATTAAGATCACAAAACCCAACAATTTGGAAAATACTGTTATACTGCAAAAAGCAACAAAGAACAAATGACATGATAAGCTGAAGCTTCCACAAGATGTTTGGAGACAGATCAATGGTATGCTCTTCAAATTGTTTGTGACCTGGGATGTTGCTATTTTCTTGTTCTAGTTCAATTCAGGGAAAGAAAGCACCAAAACAATATCTCCTCCCCATAGATATTTCATGGAAAAACATATCAACCATATGTGAAAATGAATACTTTGCAATTTCTGACCTGCACTCTTGTTGAATCAATAAGCAGGCTGCACGGGTATCAGTGGTTAATCGATCCTTCAAACTTTCTTCAGTCACACGATATTCAAATTTTCCTGCAACAAGACAGTAAAAATTAACTAGGTGCTGGGTTAATCTAACAGACAAACACCACCCAATATCAGCAATGAGTGATGGTATTTCCTAAGAAAGTTTACAAGAAAAGGTTTCATTTATCCACATGAGCCATTAGATTAGCAAAACCAGCATTCGGGTCACACATTAAGCTCATGATCCAATGGGTTACAATCTTCTTAAAACTTGTTCTTGTTCTCATCAGCCATGTCTAGTAGGCAGGTAACTGCACAATGCCTTGTTATATTAAAGATAGACAAGCATCGAATTCTAAAATCTAACATAATAACACTTTTGTGCGATCAAGGAACAATACAGGGACCAGGATATATTAGCATATGACAAAATCACATGCGGTCGCTTACCTTTTCTATTAAAGACATCTATATATCCATGTTGCTGGAGTCTTAGCAAAAAGTCTTTACCCAGGCGGCCTTCCATGCCTTTCTCCAGGTTAAACCGACCAGAAATATTAACCACTGTATGGACATCATTGTACTTTGAAGCATACAAGAGCACCACATTTCCACCTGCAAAATAATCTTGGATCAAACTAGCCCTTCAAAGAAATCAAGACATAAATTGCAATATCTTATTTATTTATTTTACATTTGATTTTCCAGGTTTAGCTAAATTTTAATGAAGCATATTGTGCAAGTAGCAAGATCACAACCTCGTCTCTAAAGAATTTTTGTTAATTCATTAGCATAATCATAGTGGTTCCACTTCAGATGAGAGAACATTTCTTCATCACTCAAGAGGATCTCAATTTCAAATAAAAAATTATCAGTGTGAATATTAACACCCTTACTTGACCCTTGAAAACCTTGCATCACATAACTTCAATAGTCTAGTGCATCAGTAGACATATATGAAGTGAATAAGATGCTATTCAAATGCCAACAAAAAGGCCACATCAGAGGAAAAAAGATTTGAATCTGCAAATAGACAAGTATCTATAATTCACAACACTCGCTCTGCTCAATATTCACACCTATTTCCAGATATGCTGTCTAATTTCATTTCTTTTTTGGTTATTTCATTCTACATAGACTGAGCAAGGAAGCAAACAGACCTTTACTGTGTCCAATAACTGCACTTATCTCACGATTCTCCCCACGAAAATATTGAACCACAGCACGTAAATCCTCAGCTTCTCTACGGTAGTTACCATACTGAAATAAGCCTTCACTTTCCCTAGAAGAAGGAGAATAGAAACATCCGTAGCAATATTTCATTATTGATATACTCACATTTTTTTGGCTAAAAGATGAAGTTCACAATTGTATCAGAGATGAGTCTATTCAATTGTATGCAAAGAAAGGTTATCGTAGCAACCACAAACACCAAAACGATCATTGACAGATTCATCTGCCTATTATCCCACTCTGTTAAAAATAATTGATGGGGTGTGCTCTCATTCTCCTCAATCGCAAAGAAAGTTTACCCGTTTCCAGCAAAGTCAAAACGGAAGGCACTGATTCCTTCTTTCTCTAGAGCAGCAGCAAGGTTTACCATTGGTATCCGTTCCTGTACACGCAGTGCAAAAACATCAAAAAAGATTGACCAATACTTTTGTTTAGACAGAATGGAAATACATATGTTTTTGTAGAAGGAAAAAAACAGAATAGATAATATAAGAAAAATCACCTTTGACGATTGAAATCCATGGCACACAATAACAAGCTGTTTAGAACCAGTTTCATGTAATATCCCAGAGAGCTTCTCGCCATGGTTGTTCTCTATAACAACTCTCCGTTGCTGGACAGCTGCCAACAGGTCAAACACACATTCATACACGAAGAGATGATCATAAGAGAAAATTGACAATTCATAAACATAGGAAGCTAAAATGAAACTGACCCAAGATCATGAAAATTACAATTCTCATAAAACCGATGCCTATAGTATTAGAAATTCATAGAACATTTATGACCCATATCAGACAAAATCACAGAGAAGCTCAAAAGATCAAGAATTATTCTTATCTGGATAAATGTTTTTTGAAAGAAATGATTTTGTTCTGTCTGTAATTAAATCAAGTGGTGGCGGGTCACCTCACCTCGGTCTGCAAGGGACCGGGTCATGGGAAATGGTGTCTAGAGCCTTGAGTAACTTTCAGACGCGGTTGGTGATGAATAGAGCAGAGCAGACGGAGTCTCAACACTCGATGACTGATGTGTTGAGAAACCTGAACAACGATAGGCCTCGCGATCTTGGTGGTTGTGGAATTGCGGTGGCTGAAGAATGTCACTGTTAAAAATAGTTTTTGAATTTTTTTTGTATTTATAAATTGTTTTAATATATTGATATTTTTTTTAGAATAACTGTCTGGAAATAATAATAATAATAATAATAATAATAATAATAATAATAATAATAATAATAATAATAATAGTTAATCCATGTTAACCTTTAAACCTCGTGATCATAGATGATCATACGTATAGATCAACATAACTCAATAATAATAAAAATTAGAAAAAACAATTTCAAGTAAATTAAATGTTTAAGAATGAAATTGAAATAAATAAGTTTTAAAAAGATCAAAATAAAATAAAATAAATTCATGTTAACCTTTGAAACCAGTAACTATGTTCATGAACCCGAGACTATTTCATAAAAGACAAATCATAAAAAAAAAATCAATTCTATTAAAAAATAGGGTAAATAATAATAAAAACAAATTGTTTTTTTTTTAAATAACTTAGATAAACTTTCTAAATTCAGTTTAATTTTTTAAACTCACAATCCATGAAATCCTTGAACTTTTTCAATCAATAAACTTTATTCTCAATCAATTTAAAATGAAACCATGGAAGAAAAATCAATTTAAAAAACTTGCCAAAAAAAGATAGCAATAAAAAGAGGATCAAATTTGAAAAACAATGAGGAATGGAATTATAAAAAGAAAGAAACCAACCAAATCAATAACAATATAAAAAAGAATGAAGGTTAAATTTGAAAGATTAAATAAGAGGGGGTAAAATTAAAAAAAAAAATGTAATTTTATAGCTTATTAAAAATAAAAATAAATAATAATCAAAGGAATAACGATCAAATTTAAAATATTAAAAATTAAAAGGCAAAAGAAATAATTTTTTATATATATATATAATTTCACGACTTGTTAAAAAATAGTAATCAAGAAGATATGGAAAAAATAAGAGTTTTGGTGATTTTATCCTTAGATGTAAAAGTAATTATATTATTCTATAAGAGTTTTTGCTTAAGAATAAGCACCGCATTATTCAATCCCCCTGGATTTGAGCTTCTACTTGCTTTCTATAGATTAATAGAGTTCATGGCTTCCGACGCAGCCATGAACGCCGCCAGAGGCAGCCGATGATCTTCATAGCAAACGACTATCGCCCAATATTATAATTAATTTTAAAAATAATTAATATATACAAGCTAACTTGATGGTAAATTTGGCTGGGAAAGTGGTACGTAAGTCCAAGAGATTCTCAACGGTTGCAAAATTATTTGATCGGCGGGGTTCCGGGGGATGTGCTCCAGCTATAGATTGGGCTTACAGGGACATGCACCGCCACCATATTCATGTTTATTTTTGCTTTCATCCTATAAAATACCTTTTAAATTATTTTTTATTTAAAAATATTAAATTAGCATTTTAAATTGATTTTAATATGTTAATATAAAAACAAAATTAAAAATGCATTTTTAATTAAAAACTATCTAACATCACATTACCAAACACACTTCAATCTCGTTGTCAACTAAGTGATTTTTTTTACAGGGAAGGGGGGGCAATGGGTTTTTTTTTATTATTATTATTCTTATGGAATTGGGTGTCAACCATTGAGGAACCACCGGAATTTCCCCTGTTTGCAAGGCAAACTTATTCTGATGGTATCCTCAAGACAAGTCTTTAAATTTGCAAATTAATCAAAGATCAAAATAGAATATGCAACAACTCTACAACTAGCTAGCAAGAAGGGCAAAATTCCAATTAAACATTATTTGAACCGTATTAGCAAAGCGCTATTTAAGGAGGGGGAAAAAAAGGCCGGGACGTTTATCGAGGCCATCCTAAATAACAGCTACAACTGGCCTGCTGAAATTACTACCATCTAGTTCTTGCACCGCTTTCGGTCAAAGTAAATCATGGACTCATTGTAATACATTGACGAACCTCACTGGCAGCAATCAAACTACAGTTCTCAAACACAGAAATGTAGGTCAATGACTATATGCACATTGAATTCAATAAACAGCAGTTTGACAAGCTCACCAACAGTTTTATGCTAAGATCCGACAGGAGCGATGCCCTTAGCTTTAGCTGCAGCAGTTGCGGCGGCGTTGGCTGCTGCAGCAGCGGCAGATGCTGCTGGATTAGGGGTTGAGGGGGGCACTGGGGTGGACTGTGAACTGCCATGTGATGCAATTTTCTGCTGCTGCAGCTGCTGTTGTGGCTGCTGAGAATTAACTTGGGCAAGCAGAGCCTTGATCTGACTCCCTGAGAGCGTTTCATGCTCAAGCAAAGCATTAGCAAGCGCATGAAGCTCCTTGCTGTGGGTGGTGAGGATTGTTTTTGCATTGTTGTAAGCCCTTTCCAGGAAATATTTCACTTCTTTCTCGATAAGAAGCCTAGTCTCAGTGCTCATACTCTTCCCATTGTCATCATAATTGTGGGTGACAACACCAACTTCTTTACTCATGCCATACTTTGTAACCATTGCTCTAGCAAGATTAGTAGCTTGCTGGAGATCAGAAGAAGCACCTGAGGTAACTTCATTTTCCCCAAAAATCAGCTCCTCAGCAACCCGGCCTCCCATGCAAACATCTAACCGAGCAAGCATTTGCTTGAGAGATACACTTGTCTCATCCTTGTCGGGCAATTGGGCAACCATGCCAAGAGCCATACCTCTGGGAACTATCGTTGCCTTGTGAACAGAAAGAGCCCCTTCAGTATGGATGGCAACAAGGGCATGCCCCCCCTCATGGAAAGCTGTCAACTTCCGTGACTCAGGAGATATCACAGCTGACTTGCGCTCACTTCCCATCATGATCTTGTCCTTTGCATATTCTAGATCAGTCATGGTCACTGATTTAGCACCATCCATAGCAGCCTTGAGAGCAGCAATGTTGACCAAATTTGCGAGATCAGCACCAGAGAACCCTGGAGTCCCTCTAGCAATAATCATCAAATCAACATCATCTCCCTTCAAGATCTGCAAAACCACAACGGATTGTCACATATTGCTGAGTTATTCATCACAATGATACTAAAAACTGGTCACCCAAAATGATAATTTCTGTGCTGTAATATTAACCCTAACTCTGGCCTCCCATATTATCATATTCTAGTTCACAACACCAGCAATTATTTATTTGAAACAAATTTTTAGTGCCACTGGAGCAAATGCCAGATCATATCACGAAAGGATAGCCTGCCATTGTTTGTTGCTATTTTTGCCAATGATGGCTGAGTTTCAACCATTAAGTTGCAGTTTGCTCTGTCAATGCGGTCTGCAAACAATTATAAAATTTAAATAATCACATGTAAAATCTAATCACCTAACAAAAATAAATTAAAGACGTTTTTTTCTTGTGAATTGATTACACTCTGACTGGTTATAAGGAAAACCTTGATGGAACACATTGTTAGTCTGACACTGTTGGCTGTTATCTACCCAATGGTGGTAGACTGGGCAACCACACTAAACCTAAGTCTGACCACCAAAATTATCATTATGTCCATGTACCAATACTCAAATGTCTGACCATATTGTTAAGAGCCATTGAAATCATGAAAGGAACATCATATGATTTTTATGGCCAATCAAGTTACCAGGTAACTAACAATGTAACCATTCAATAACTAAAGGCAATAATAGATGCAAAGTCGAGCCAAAAGCTTAAGGGTCAAGTACTTGGGTCTGGTATTTTGAACATATAGTATCCTGTCAAAGCACCACATGTTGCTGCTTTAAGGTCAGACTCGGACCTCCAAAACATACACCTTGAATTTCTATGCAATGGGAAACTAATACCTTTGACATGTGGGATTCCATAATCTGCCGCCTGCCTTCTACATCTGGATTAGGAACGACAATGTGGCGGTCAAACCGTCCAGGTCTCACCAGTGCCTTGTCCAGTGATTCTGGAAAATTTGTCGCTGCAATCACAATGATACCTTCATTTTGCTTAAACCCATCCAATTCAACAAGCAACTGATTCAAAGTCATCTTCATGTACTGCTGGTCCTTCGGATTGCGGCTTCCTCCAATAGCGTCAATCTCATCAATAAATATTATACATGGTGACCGCTTCTTTGCAGCAGAAAAAAGATCCCTCACCCTTCGAGCTCCAACTCCAACAAACATCTCCTCAAACTCGCTGCCACTGCATGAGAAAAAAGGAACCCCAGCTTCTCCAGCAATAGCTCTGGCTAACATTGTCTTGCCAGTGCCAGGTGGTCCAACAAGCAAAACACCTTTAGGGAGCTTACCACCTAGACGAGTGAAGCGCTGTAACAGGGAAGGCAAACAATAATTTAAGAGAGATTTAAATTTGAAACTTGAAAAACAAATGGGGAAATCATAAAGCATGAACCAAAATAAAATTGAACATGTAACTTCATCAAACACATCTATAACTCCAGACTATCTGCCAGCAGTGATTATTCGGGGGGGGGGGGGGGGGGGGGGGGCTTTTTATGCTAAAAGATTTCAAGGGAAACAACAACAGGTTTAGAGTTGAGAGAAACACAATATATAACTCCTTAACATGGATAAATTGAACTTTTAAACGCTTAGCTAATGATTGCATTTTGAATAAACCATGTTATCAACACATGAAATTTTCAAGTTTTAAGTCTATAGAAAGGCATCATCAACTAACACTAATACATGTCAATAACGAGCACATGATAAAATAAAAAGGATGGTAGCATGAACAAATAGATTACAGGGTCTATTTAAGAAGACTTATATTTGCATGGTAAAGGAACATAAAAACAAGTGATAGTGTATCTGATGCTGGAAATGCATGTTAGGTGTTCACCAAACCACAACATTTCCACGTCAGACAACATAGAGAGATGATCATGATGGAAAATAAGTGTTTGCCTTTGGATCTCGAAGATAGTGGACAATTTCTTCTAGTTCTGCCTTTGCCTCATCGACACCCTTTACATCATTAAATTTGGTGTTAGATTCCATGCTAGGCTGCACCTCCTCGTTTAGACCAAGTCCTAACACATGAAACATGACAAATGAAGGAATGAACTGAACATCAAATTGAAAGTATGATTGAATCAAACAATGGAGCATTACATGTATCATGACTACTGTACCTTTACTGATTCCTCTGTCCTCAATAAGAGCGCCTACACCAGAAATCAATAGAAAGGCCAGTGCGATAGTACGAATTGTACGCCAAAGCTGCTCTTTAAAATGCCCTCCCTCTGTAGCCACCATGTGGATAGGTGTGCCAGCAGTTCCAAGAACACCATCTTTTGTAGATTTTCCCACATTCCTGAAAACTGAAAGACCTCCTAAAGTTTCCTCTTCCCTTGCTGAGTTGGAAATACCTACAAATTTGAAGACAGCTCTAGCTTAATAAACCAAAACCATCAAGAGCCAATATGTGTAGGGAGGGCATAACTCAAAAATCAATGTTCATATAGCCAAAGAAAAGGTTCAGAAAGGCTAAGATAGGAATTGATATTCTACAAATTCTAATCAAAGCATATAAGAAGATCTTTCAATTCAAGGAAAGAAATTTACATCCACGCATCTGATTACAGGCAAGGATATTGAGTAAAAACCCAATTTTGATAGCATGCAAAATCTTTTTTTTCTATACATGATGTGGGGATAACATCCTGCAAATCTACCATTGCAATGATATGGAGACCTTGTTCAGTAAAATACCAGCAAATGTAAAATAAGAAATTGAGGGGGGGGCTCGTTGCCCACAATCACCTCTCTGCAGGGTCTTCAGCAACTCGCTGTCATCCAGCCTGTCAACTCTGACCAGTGCCTTAACATATTCAGAAAGTGCTGAAGGATTGCCATGTAAAGATGGTTGACTTTCAAAAAGTCTTATCACTGCTTCAGGATCATGCCGTAGAAGTTCTTTAAGTTGCAGAACTTCACTACCATCATCCGTATCACGCATCCTACGAGCTAAATTACCAACATAGCTTGATTGAAACCTCCTTTCAGCATTTAAAATCCTATTCCCTGCAAGGCAGAAATAAAGAATAATTTCACCGTTAAAGAATAAAAAAAGGAAAACATGCAGATAGAACGTCAGGCTCAGACAATTCCAAGTTGGCATGATAGATACTGATTTATCAACACTTAAATATCACTTAAAGTTAATGTGCAAATAAAGTAAAAATACAAGATTTCAATATATAAAGACAAAGAAAGCCACTCAATTTTTTGAGGTTAGGAGCAGTATTGTCATCATGTTTTGGTCCAAGATATCTCCACATCAACAGGTACCTGACAAACTAACAGAGCAATACCTTTTACCAAAAAGCTAGTCTTTGCACATTAACACCGCAAGTTTTTACAAGGCAGATAACATACCTACACTGTCTCCAAACTTGTTTATGGGAAAATAAGTTCTGACACACAAGTTTTTGAATTGTCCCAACTCTGATTGATGCCTCGAAACCTGTCATGAGATGAATCTAGAATTCAATAAAACAGGAGAAAAGACTCACCGTGATACTTTACATACTAATTCCTAGTTAAAAAAAACAATTTTCTTTTAGACATTTTACATACTAATTCCTTGTGTATTTTTTTTTTTTTTTCAACATTGCCACCAGCTTCAAGAGCTTAGCAGAATAAGACGAAGGATTGCCATGCTTAATTCTACTAATCCAAACAAATTAACAAGCCTCAAGTTCCTTTTGTCTCTGTACGCAAATATCTGTGCAGTTACACAAGCATTTGCATATACAATAAACCATCGTTTCCATAGAAAAGTGAATCAGAAAATATATGTGCAGTTACGCAATCAATTAAACAGCTGGAACACTATCGATGGTGTCAATAGTTATGGTGCGAGAATTGCCACACAATCAAGCATCTAAAACAATTGTGAGCTCTGGATTCGATTAACTTCCTTAGAGTGATTGCAATTAGGATCATAAGAAACACACATTTTCTCTAGAAAAAATATATGCTTCTAATCACACAATTGAAACTAAGAAACAGGCTTAAATTCAATAACTATTTACCTACAATTAACAGGCCCAAATCAAATAGCAAACAGAAGAAATAAAAACTAGGGTTTTGTCAATCAAATAACAATCTCAAACTTAACAACAACAACAACAATAATAAAAAAAAAAAAATAGTACAAATTATTGGAAACGCGCCTTTGATTAAAGCAAAGTAGAAGAAAATCGAAGTGACCTGAGTGATTAGGCGCCTCCAAGCCATGCCCTGGAAAAAATCAAAGAAAAGGTCTGATTCTTGGGCCTCGCTTCTCTCTTTCTCTTGATTTCTGGTTGATACAGTGATTACGATGTGGAGCTGGTTAAAGATGTGTTTGGATGGCGAGGGAAGGAAGGAAGGAAGGAAGGAAAATGTAAAAAGAGAGAAGAGGTAAGGGGTCGTTTTGTCTTGTCTTTCTTGTGTGTGAGAAAGAGAGGTTTCGATTTATTTGGAGAAAAAAATCGATATCTTTTAACGCTCTATTTATTTATTTAGTTCAGATTATTTTTATTAAAGCTTCTATTAAAAAAAATTGTTGACCATTAAATTCTAACTTGTGGCATGGTTCGAGTGCACGTTGATTTCTATGCCTCCTACACGGTGTTTTTTCGTGAAATGTCTTTTTTGCCCACCACATCAGGTTTTTTATTCTTATTATTATTTACTAGTGCTTCGAATTACTTTTCATATGTTTGTCTACAGTATTTAGATACTCTTTTTTTTGTAAGTATTTCTAGTTAAAAAGTAATTAAAATTGTTGTTATTTAATTTTCGGATCTCATATAAACAAAAAAAAAAAAAAACACAAAACAAATATTGAAAAAATAAAAACAAATATCAATGTTCATCTAGAAAATTATTGGCGATTTGTTGAGCAAGATTAAAATGAACAATGTTGAAAAATATCAAAATGTATTTTCAATTGATGAGGGCTCTATTTGCAAGAAAAAATCAAACCAACGAGGAAAATTCAAATTTGGATGTTTGGTGCTCAATTAGAATTTTTCAAAGTTTATTTGAATTTATTGAGGGTTTGATTACAAGAAAAAAATATTTTTTAAAATTAATTTAAGTTTTTATTGGAAGAAATAAGTTTGGGTTTGAATTGCAATTTATAAGAGTTAATTTGGTCAAATCAAGGGTTTAATTGCATAAAAGTTTGATGGGAAATTATTGGCTTGATTGATGAAATCTAAAGCCAAGAACCAAATTGAAAATGGATGCATAAATTTAGAGGCTGGAATTGACTAAATCAGGGGCTAAACTAAAAAAAATAAAAATTTATTGGTCACTTACGAGTTAAAATGCATAAATTTATAACCAGGTATGAAAATGAAAAGAAAATCAACTTAAAGGATGACATATAAGTTTGATAGGATGAAATTGAAAGCTATTAAAGTTTAAAAGCAATTTGAGGTGCAATTAGATGAGATTAGAAGAACAAAGACTATTTAAATTCATCAAATCTTGAATTAAAAATCTTAATCTAATCTAACCTAGACGTGTTGTTTATTTTTTAAGAAGGAAAGTTGAATGACACATTGTTCAGTTTTTGTTTTTGACAATTTTAATTGATCTAGTTGATAATTTCAAACGTATAAATATAGAGTTACATATCTCCAAATTGAGTAAGATTGAATCCAAATGAAAAGCGTGCATTTTCTATACCAACTTATAGTGGCTTTAGGTGATGATACCGTGATTGATTAGATGAAACCCTAAAAATAGACAACTCAGTCATTCTTTACAATGAAATCACTAGGTAAAACACAATATGTTCTTTATTTGTTTACACACAAAGACTCTTTGAGGGTTCCTATTACGAGTCTACAACACATATATCAAGATATCATGAATGAATTCAAAACATCAAAATCCCTATAAACATCCCCCCTAAACATGTAAGCATTAAAAATTAGCTTTAGATTATACATATGCCTTTATTAATATATAGGTTACTGTATTTTATTACATGTAAGCATTATTTTTTTTATTTAAGAATATATTTTTATTCATTGTTCAAAAACATGTTAATAACACCCATACATTACTTCTTTTTTTTTTTTTGAAAAAAAATAATCGACAAATAATTCTCAATGTATGCAATTTAATGCATGCATAGATCTTTTTCTAATTTATAAATAGAAAAAACATCTGAAAAGCTTGCATATTTATTAATTTTTCTAATTTTTGCCCCTAATGAAATGCAGATCAGATAACTAATATCATTATATATATATATATAAACACATATACAACATTCACAACAAAAATAGAGAACCCAAATTCCTAATGCTCCTCAGTTACAACATTGCATAAACTTCATGATACAACATATCAAGAAAGGAAAAAGAAAGATCAACAAATATAGTTTTTTAAATCCCAAAATAATAAAATTGCAAAACTACCCAATAATCTACAAATAAATACAAACTTTAAACTATATAGTTTACACTCATTTGAGGACTGAGAAAAAAAAAACATTTCATAGTATTATGACGAGAAGAATCCTATTTTTCTTTCCATCACATGATGAAAATAAATTAAACATAACCTGAACAAGTGCTCCCCCAATTTTATAAATTCCTTATGCTAGACATGTCATTTAAGATTTTCATTTAAGAAAGTCTGAACAAAATTATTATTGTTATTTTACATAAAAAAAACTTTGACTAAAACATATATCATGGTGCTTTAACCTAGGCTACCGGGCTACCCAACCCAAATAAAAAAACATATCTAATTATATATATATAATTAAATTGGGCGGGGTCTAAATTACCAAACTTTGATTTTCGATGCCTGAAATTTATCACAGTAGACTACAAGTCGTCTACCCAAATGGATCTGTCTCGTCCATTGACTTTTGAAAAACAAAACTCAAATGGATGACTTGCTTGGCGATAGAGTTTAAAAAACAAACAAAGGGCCTAAGCGATTTTGTTATTAAAAGCCACATGCGCCCGGGCTCTCTCCTTTTCAAGACCAAATTAGTGGGCCTGTCTGTCCAGGAAAGCCCAAACCTTGACCTCACCAGCCCTTCCTCCTTGTTTAATATTACGACACCGTAATTTATAAATAATACCAGTGATACCTAACATTAACAATTATTTATGAATAATTACATATGAAACTAACATGAATAAGTGTTTTAGAAAAGACCTCTCATGAATATTCAATTAGAATAAAATATGTATTTTATTATTATAAACATTTCATAAAATTTCTCAAATTAATTTTTATTCACATGCAGCCTGAAAATGATAAAATCATATTTTTTTGCCTTTTTAATTTGAACTTATTTTTTAAACCATGATAAATACTCGTTAAAAAATAAATATTATCGATGAATTAATGGAGTTTATTTATAAGATATATGTGTTATAAGAGACCCGTGCGTCACAGTGAATAAAAGAGAGAGCAGGCGAGCATGATGAGTCATGAAAAAGCCTGAAAGTCCTCGGGATTGAAGCCACTTTGGACAGCCAAGAAGTCATAAAAAGCATCTGGCTTTGTCTTGCATGCAAGCTGCGTACCATTTCCGTGCAAACATGAGCATCCATGCCACTGCTTTGCGAATCTTTTCCTCCACTTTCCAGCGTCTAAAGGCTAAAGCAATATACAGCACTCACTCCTCCGATCCTCTCGAGTTTATAAATACTCATCATCTCTCCCATGATAATTACTTTTAGCTCAAGATTAGCTGAGATATACTTGAAAATAATCATGCTAATCTCAAACATTTATGAAGCTGAGTGTCTGTTTCTATGTGAGATATTTTTTTTTTAACATGGTGTCAGAGCCTTGTTGACTCGATTGTCACGAGTTTAAATCTCACCACCCTATTTTATTCGATAAAAATCAAGTACAAAGTCGTGTGAGCATGTGCAGGTTTTAAGCCCAAAAAGTTAATATAAATCATATTCTAGAAATTCATCTAATTATTTAAGCTCTTAAATGAGATGATTATTTAAGAGTTTCAGTTATATGTTATGTATAAGCAATCGTTTTGTAAGATGGCTTGGCAGATATGGTCAAAACGTAGAAGTATATTATATTCTTGTAGATTTGACTCTACAGAGGAGGAGATGCGATACATTTCGAAAAATTAGGTGGTGGCAACAATAGAGCGACTTGAGATGAATCATTTTCAACTGAAGGTCTCCCGTTCAAACCTTGGGATTGGAACGAGCTGTGAGGTGGGATTTAAGGCTATGAAAGTGTCACTACTTTTTATTGTATAGCTCACAAAGTCCATGGAGCTTCCTGTAGAGAGAGAGAGAGAGAGAGAGAGAGAGAGAGAACCCACGTCAATAATTCTATTTTCCTTTTCCAGAAGATCAAACCATTAAAAATGAAAAAGATGAGTGATATGTTTATATGAAATGATATCGAAAAAACCAGTATGGAGGAATGCAAGAAATGTATATATTAATTAGTGTTATAGAAATGTGTGTGTGTTTATATATATATATATATATATATGTTGTTTTAATCACCTACAATTGAAAAAACTCCATTAATTTTAAAGTGAGATAAAATCCTAGGAGGTGTGGATAGGGATAGAGATAGGAGATTAGAATGATCCTGGCTGTATAGTCTAATTAAAATCTCATTCGATGGATAATAAAAAGAAGATAATACTCTTATCCTCATCGTACAGCCAAAGAGAAGAACATTATTTGGCATTCATATTCAATATTTAAAAGTCAAACAAATACAGCTGCAGACTCCCTTCCTGTTCCCTCTAAAATTCTCAAATACACTGTTAAAGGACCTTTTTTTTAATCAACTACATCCTTTCTACAAAGGGTAATCAGATAATTATGAATTTATGATTATTAAAAGGGTAATCGATCATGTTTAAAATAAGAAAAGCATCACAGTAAGAAATAGGGTGACTGAAAAGTCAGGCACGAAGAAACAATATTTAAATTAAAAAACGTTGGTAAGACCGACCCTCATCAGCAGAATAAGATCAAAACTAAAGAAGACTAATTTGCACAAGAATATATAGTTATAGTTAAAGCACTGTGGAGTAAAAGGACAGACCCATGGCTTCCATGCATTGTGGTCGCTGAATACTATTTTAGTGTATATATAGAGATGAACAGATTCTGATGATCGATGACAAATTTTACAGCAGAAAATAAACAATAAATTATACTATAGTGAAACGAGAAAAACTGGAAGGAAAATTGTGGAGCACTGTTTAGTGTTCATACAAGTTTAGGAATGCCGTAGAAATATATGTCCGTGGACATTAAATTTTTTTTATATCTTTCTAAGAAGGAGAGGAAAGAGCAGGTGATACGACGACGTACATATCCATGGAGTTGACGCTAACCTTGCCAAGGTGGTGGCAGATTTTGGTTCCTTTGCCCGTAAGCAGCTGAAGGGTCAATGTGATCAAACCCAGCTGGTAGATTTAGAAAGTCTTTGTGGGGAAAGGCTTTGAGACCCAAGAAATCTCTTGTCAAGCCGTCATTGCCGCCTCCATGATGACTACCAGATGCAGAATCGCTCCTCATGAATTGGGGCCCTGTTGACCTGGAGAGAATTTCCTGAAAACTACCACCGTCTCTTCTTGGATTCAACATTCCATTGAAATCCTCGTTGTCGAAAGATGAACCATCAAATCCACTCGCAGAAGACAAAGAACTCATCATGTCGTGGACTAAAGAAGTCCCTCCTCCATGATCACTTGCAGCGAGATATTCCATGATACCAGAGGTGACAGCAGTGGCTTTATTCTGATCTAAGGACGCCAGCCCATGATCAAACCCACTCCCCATCTCTTCACGTGATGCAAAAAACATACCAGAACTTGCCGTGGACGTAGCTGGCAGCGTGGAGCTGAAACAAGCAGGGTTTTGATCAGACATGTGATGACCTTTGTGGGGTCTAAGCATGGCAGCAGTGGCAGGTGACGGAGAAGGCTTGCTCGCAGTCACCCCCATTTGTGCTGCTTTTTGCAGCAACGCAGTGGCAGACATGTGAGGGGAAGCTGTCGACGAGGGCTGGAATGGAGGAAGTGCAGTTGGGTTAGGCCTAGGGTTTCCATGCTGCAAAAATGACTGGTCTAAATTTGCCGGGAATAATTGCGAGGAGAGGTTGATTTGCGGTGGACCTGGACCAGCTGCTTCTCCTATTGCTGAGCAAGCTAACCATGGCGGGATGCTATCTGGTCGTGGATTGAAAAGATACTGGTTTTGATCTTGCTCTCTTTTGACTGATAAGGCTTGTAAATTCATCAGGTGTGTAGCAGAGGAGCCAGGCTGTTGAGAGGAGAGCATTGGATTGACAGTCATGGCTCTCGCACTCTCTTCTGCTAAAGTATCACAGAAAGCTCTGTGAGTGATGAAACTGTCCCTCCTGTAACCACAAAAAAACAAGCAGAAGAAAACAAAAAAGGTATCCCATCAAAATGAAGCAAACAGTGGTGAAGTACCACTTCGTCTCCCTCCCTCTCTCTCTCTCATGCCTAGCTACTTTTTGTATTTTCGTTCCTTTTCTTCTCCGAGGACAAAATCATGGTAGATCTAACCATTAAAGTTTCTTAATCTTAGCACTTTAATTAAAGATAGTCATAATTATAATTTTACTACTTAATAAAGTCTCTCTCTCTCTCTCTCTCTGAGCTGATGGTGAAAACCTTTTGAAAATCACAAGGATGAAGTTAAGAACTCAAAATTAATACTTTTTTTATGTTTTACTCCATCTCGGCATTAACGAGAGCTACTAAGCTTAAGCATGGATGACTGAAGACTAAAAGAAATGAATCTGAACTTTGATGATCATGCATGGAGTGGAGACTGAATTGTATATATCGATCGTAGTGCTTACCTAGAAAAAAGAGTGCCACAATCACATCTATACTCTCTCGTGCCACAAATTTTAGAGTGAGCTTTCCAGTCTGATTGAACCGCATAACGTTTTGAGCACTTTTCACACTTCCACTTCTTCTCACCGTGCTTTCTGCTAAAGTGCTTCTTGATCCCTGTAAGGTCCCCAAGAGCTCTTGATGGGTCATGGTGCACACACGTAACCTCTGGACACACATACACCTTCTTTCTCACCTCCTTGTTTGTTCTTTGCTTTAGTTTCCATGGCAGGTTATGCCCTCTACGATGAAGTTGAAGATTCTGATCTCTTTTGAATCCTTTGTTGCAGATCTCGCATAGAAATCTGTTTGTTGTTTGTAGACTGTTGGGAGACAAAGCTATCACTTCTGCATCTGGGTCTGACGAAAAATCAAACCATTATCAAGGTGCAAAAAAAAAAAAAAAACAATGGAAGATATGATGGTCTCGATCTGAAACCTGGGTTTCCAGGAAGATTTTTCTTCTTCTTTGGCGGTGGTTGATTTGTTGAATCGAAGGAGTGTTGTGGGTGTTTAGCAGCACCCGTTTCAATTCTGCTGCCTGAAGAAGCACTTACTTCACCAGATGCTGAAGTTAAATTGGACATATTCTCATCCATTACCAAGCCTTTCATCATCTTTTCTCTCTATATTACAGAAATAATCACATGACCTCGTAAGTACTGATGACACAGACTACAAGATATGCATTCATGAGCCACAGATCGACCTTTTTCTAATATCTGTGGCAAAATGTCCTAGGATCTGAGTGGAAACCCTAATTTAGTAAGGCTAAAAAAAGTGGAAAGTAATAATAAGAGACCTCTATCTTAATAAATCTCTGTGATTTCAGCATGTATGTAACAAACATCATTTCATTCTCCCTGTAGCTTACTTATTGATGATATCACTTCTCTCTCCACCATAACCTCGAGAATTCAGAGGCATAAGAAGAAAGAAAAGAAGTACAGTACTAAAGAACAGGAAATGGACAAGAAATGAAATAAAAACTAGTTCCTAGGTGGATTAGCACCAAACTCCTTCAAGACTTGAACTGGCCAAAGCTTCCTAACTTGCTAGCTATCTGCTAACACCAAGAGGATTAAACAAAACCATCTGCAAATCGATTGAATCTAAACCATATACATACATGAAGAAATGAAATTAAACGAAACCATGGCCGTCTGTATGGTGAAGAGAGAGAGAGAGAGAGAGAGAGAAGGGAGAGAGAGAGAGATGAGGATGAGAAAGGATTCCTTTGAAGCCCTCCACACAACCAAAACCAAAATCCAGACCAGCAGGCTTGTTTCTGACGTGCACTCTCTGTCTTTTCCTTTGTTCTCTTTCAAGTCTTAGATAGAAAACATATATATATATATATATATATATATAATATTTATTTTTTGTAATAATTGTATCGGCAAATAATTTCCCCTGTACATTATAAAGTTTAAACTTTAAAACCTTGGATTGCTCAATGCCACCTTTTCCATCCCCGTAAAAAGTACAGCAGATATAAAGCAATTCATGTAAAAAGAGAGACTTAAAAAGAGTTTAATCACCAAACACCCCAATATCCTTGCTTGATAGAGATGGAGATGGAGATGGAGATATCATAAGAGGTTTGATAATTACAGGCTTTTTAATTATATACGGTAGGTAAAAGAGTTAAAAAGCAAAAACTCTTTCCCTCTCTTTCTCTGTGCACTTACACCACCTATAGCATCATTAGTTCTGTGATTGAATTCCAGCAGACATGCTCATGGGAAATATATATATATATATATATATATATATATATATATATATATATATATATATACACATACACACACACACTCTCACTCACATATACTGTCAGCTCGATTTTCACACCAGTAAAATATATACTACTGTGCTGTGCTGTGCTGTTTTCCTGCTAATATTCTACTACTATATGGTTTTTATTATTCTTAAGGAACAATCAATAATTTGATTATGATAAAGCTTCTGTCTCTTTGTGGATTTTGAAATTGAAAGGAAATGAGACGTCGGTCCCCATTGATGCAACCTCTCTTGCATGCCCCACGACTATTTTATTGAGAGAGAGGGGGAATGGACTTGCTCGGCGAGGTGGGGCAGCATTAATTTGTGCATATGAGGAAAAGAGCATGTCGGTCTGGAAAATACATATAATTACAATGGACAATTTTGAATTATTTGATCTTGTCTAATATTTACATAAATCCACGAAAACCCTGGTGAATGCATGTCAAGAACTCAGATTTCTTTTTCCAATATGAAATATATATATATATGCACAGTGCTGTCTGTCATCTACTCGCCCAACATTTCATGCACTGAAATGCACATTTCAGGTTTTCGCTCAGTACACACGTCCTCTCACAATATGGTGACAGGTGCACTGTTGCCATTGTCGAGTATACTTGTCATATACTCTCTTATTTATATATATATATAGAAAACTAATATAATATAAACAGCATGCTGGCAAGCTTTAATCACCCCAATAACTTGAAGAGATCTTGATGATCAAGCGAAAGAGCATATAATCACCCAGAGGCGGATCGATATGGTGAAGAACACCAGCAACAACACTATTCTAAGATTTACCATTCAGTCCGCACAATCTTTTTATTATTAAAAACACGCAATGGGAATTATTGGTTTTCTTACCATTTAGAAAATAATTGAATCATGTATGTATTCGGTAAAATAAATCAAGAATTATATACCAACAAATAATAAAAATAATATGTTGATTTCAATCAAAGATTGAGTTAGGGAGTTGAAATAAAAATGCATATTAAGCTATCTAATTAATCTCATATTTGACTTTCATTTTGCCCAAATCAAGCATCGATAAAAAAAAAATACAATCATGAACTCAAAACTTGATGCACATTGAACTATATTTTTTTAGATATTGAGTTGGTGATATGTTGAAAAATATACCTTTCATATAAATATTGAGACAATGATATATTAAATAGATCTAGATCAAACCTAGCAAACCTTTAAAATATATGACTTATATTATAAGATGCTGATAATCTCATATAATCAAATAGAAAAATCATAAACCCGGGTTTCAAATCAACCCAAAATCAAACGATAAAAATGAAAAAATTATTCAATTTCAAGAGAAAAAAAAAACGAGACAAACCCATCAAAAGCAGACTGAAAAATAAGTATGATGCCCAAATCCTAAATCAGCACAATGTTATAGGGCAAAATTAGAAAGAAAAAAAAATCAAACTAAAATAATAACAAAAAATAATTTGAGTTAACCCGTGAATATCCTATAACTTTTTTTTTTATATAGAACACCATTACAATTTATAATGTTTTTCTCTCTCTTTAACTTTTCTTTTCTATTTTTTTAATAATGTCCTTATTCACTAAGTGGAAAGGCTACTTACATATATACCTAATAAAGTATCCCCTCTCCCACACACACGTATATATATAATGTATATAATGCAAGTAATAATCCAAGAATATTGCTCGCTCGAACTCTTGAGCATAGGTGCCTCTATTGACCTCGTCCCCACACGAAATATATATACAGTCGAGGAAGAAGCTACAACTAATATACTTGTTTAGAGATTCATGTGTTCGTGTCATGTTCTCCCAATAGCTCTCTTGTCTTCCTCGTCAGCACAGTTCACACAGCAAGATTAAAGGACCGGTCTCTAAAAAGTATATTTTGATTGGCTTTCATTTTGTCATCTTTAGCTTAGTTTTACAATATTGTTTATCGTGTGTGTGTGTGTGTGTGTGCTCCACCATATATATATGCTCCCACCTCAAGAATTAATGTTGTTGGACACAGCATTGTCTCCATCATTCACTATAGTCCTTAGGATCATGCACGATCTTGATTTTATTTCTTTTTTGATGGGCATAGGGACTCGTAATGTTTACATGCGCGGGGAGGGATTCTATTTTTCTTTAATTTCAAGGGGTGTTTATATTTATATTTATATTTATATTTATATTTGCCAGCACAGCTACAATACGTCTTTGGTTTTACATGGGGAAAAAAAGAGTCGTACCAACCCTTTTGTTCTAACTCGACATTGACATGCAAGTATATGCATGTGATTATGTAATAATTAAAGAAGGTTAATTGTTCCATTTATAATTAATAACCATTATTGACATTAATAAACTCCTTTTAATGAATTTAAATTAAGCTTATTTTGTAATTCCATTTAGTGTCTAATTAGTATGATAAAACCCGAAGATTATCCAAATTATGTACAGCCTAATCCGTCGAATTTTCATTTATTTGTCTTGTTTTTTTTTTTTTTTTTTTGCGTAACAACATAATAATTAGTGATTAATTCCTTGAGAGAGATTCAACAAAAGTATTGTTTTTATTATTATTATTATGGAAAGCATTAATGGATTCTTAATCAACAATTAATCACTCAACTTTATCTTGTAGAAATGCAAACCATTGCATGGCACTTCAGGAGTGCTGGACCCACGCATCAATTAGTGTCCATCCATGCATATATATATATATAAAGTATTAGCACATAATTTGCAGGGCATTTCAAATGCTGAAAACTACACACGAATGATCTCAAACAAGCAACATCAAGAAAAGGATATATTGTTTTTTTTATACAAATTTAATCTTGAAAAGCTTTATGATTTTTCTATAAAATAGTTACTTGTGAAAGAGCTTTCGAAAAAAATCCATATTGGATCATAAAAGGGAGTTAAGATTATAAAAATAAAAAAGGAGGCATCGTTGGCCTTGCTTTCCAAAACTTCAAAGGAAATAGGCTTTTATCATTGAAATTCAGATAGCTTCCGATGCAAAATTTTGTTTTTAATATTTGTTGGTAATAAATTTCTTTATTAAATGCAACGGATTAATCCGTTGCTAGTAACCCTTTTTTTGGGAGTGAGTGTTCGTGATCAGAAACAATCCTCCCAATTATCCAATAAAAAAGGAAACAATTTGGCAATGACAATAGAGATGATACTGCTGAAGGATGGAGTTTTAATTAAGGCATGTTTGGGAGGACAGTTGTATCACCGTTTCCTCAAATTTTGATTTTTTTTCATTTTAAATAAATTTTTTTTGATGTTTTTAAATCATTTTGATGTGCTAATGTCAAAAATAATTTTTAAAAAATAAAAATATATATATTATTTTGATGTATTTCTAAATGAAAAGCACTTTCAAAAGCAACCGCAACCGCCCTCCCAAACATCCCTAAATTTATTGGAAATTAATACATTGGAGTATGCTTGAGCTTTGAATGGAAAATGTAAAGGTTGCACTAAAATATATTATTTAGACATTAAAAATATAAATTTATAACTATGAAATTCAAGCTAGCATTGAAAAAACAAAAAAAAGTATTAAATATATTAATAATAAGTATAGAAAAAATGATTAGTGATTTTTTGACATATGATGACACTTGCGGTCTTAAAATTAAAGTTGAAATAGAAAGTCCTTAAGGGCTAATTTATTTAATCAATTGATGAAAACTCGATTCAAGTTTTTAATTTTATAATATTATTTCTAATAAAAATATAATAATTTAATTTTGTAAGAATACAAAATATTATTTGAAAAACATAAAAGGTACATTATGGTTTATATGTAAAATGAATCAAAAGAAAACAGAAATTACCATTAAACATGTTTTATGAATATTATTCGAATTTGATAGTAACAAGTTTTAAAACTAAGATAATAATTATTTTTATTTTATATTGATCTGGGTTGACCCTCTTAATATGTGACCCAAACTTACATCGAGGTAACTCTCAATTCAATTTTAAATCTATAATAATAATAATTATTTTTGTCTTTATATTGACATGAGTTAATGGTCAAATCCACTCATAACTTAGGTCTTGCCCTTGGTCGAACCCCAAATTAGATTTTAAAACTATGATAATAACTATTTTTATTATTATACTGACTCGGATCAACTTGAACCAAACCAAACCAAACCTTGACCCTAGCCTCGACCATTGACTTAAGCTTCGCCCCAGATCATTCTTGTATTGAGTTTTTTAATTATTACAATCTTATCTGTTATCTTTAATTAAACAATCATGTAGAATTTTTTATAATGATAATTTAAAAAATAATAAATATTGCATTTAAAGACATGTTTTGTATGTATCTTATATTTTGAAAATACATGAATTCACTTTAAAATTATTTTAAAAACGAATTTATTTTTATATCTTTATTTTATCTTTTTAAACATATATATATATATATATATGTATATATATATATTTATATATATATATGTATATATATATATTTATATATATATATAGTATTTATTAGTTGCTTTATTAATTTTAATATCTCCATGTAATTTTTTATTATAATTAATAAAAATATCATACAACACATTAATAAACATTCTAAAAAACAAGGGGTGGATGAGGAATACCATGTATCGGTGGACATCCCATTGGATAATTTGTTTTTCCTTAAACTAAACTCAATTATTGGATGGACATGAGCTGTCAATAAAGTAGAAAATTTAAAACAACTTTATTATTATTTTTCTCCAATGGGATAATACCAAATTACCAATGAATGGTCACATGACTTGGAACTTAGCTCGAAGCCTTTGGCACTCATCTTTTTTTTTTATCCCCTTGCACTTTTTAATGGATGCTTTAGATTTTAAGTTATTAATTGATGGCGTGTTTGTATTTTAATCATGATTAATTTATGAAAACACTTAAACTATAGATACATGAACCTTTCAGTGACCTTGTTAGAAAATAAAATATTATTTTCTATATATTATTAGAAAAGAAACTTGTGTTCCTTAACATTCATAGTAAAAGAAAAAAACACTCAATTCGATGAAGACAAGGAGTCCGTGTCTTCAGCATCTGAAGAGTTCTTAAACTGCCAAATATCCTGGTTACGATGCACTGTGTCCCTTCTCTGAGCTTCACTGTGTGAAGTACATGAGAATATATTTATACTGTATCATATTTTTGACAGGTTAGTAAAATAAGTTTGGCTTATACTTTGATTTTCTCTTGCTGGCTTAGGGTGTGAACCAGCCAGGCTCATCTATATTTGTAGTGTTATGGGGTGATTCTGTCTTTCACATGAATGACGCTGGTACTGAAACGACAAGAAAACATGGAGATTCTTGCTGTTTTGGTTGGTTTATTTTGTGTTTTGCAAAGCAATGGAATCGAAGTTGAAGCCTTAGAGAATGGATGCCAGAATTTCCAGTCTCACACGGTTATGTTGCAAGAACAGCAGTCATACAGATCCTCCTTTCACTTCCAACCACCAAAAAATTGGCTTAATGGTATAAATATTTACTCTTTTTTTCCCCTTTTCATTGTCAATTTTAATCGTTTAGTGCGATCCTTTCCTTCTTTCTATAAGTTTCTATGTATTCTGAAGATGGGTTTTAATCTTTGTGTTTAACATGTTACATGAACTGGTTGCTGATGAATAAACGTTGCTGATCACACCAGACCCTAATGGTAAGTAACTCTGTTGATCCATGTTCCCTCTTTTCATTCTCTATCTCCTCATTGATGTTTGGATGTAGCACAAGAAACTGCTGGTTTATATTCTTGAGAAAAATTGAACTAGAAAAGTCATTTCTGTGTATTAATAACAGGATTAGAATGTCATTTTGAAGTTCTTGCGTGGTTTACTAATGATCATGCAGCAAATTACTGATCTTCTTAATGCATCGATCAGTTATCCAATCTATTTCCAAAAGTGGGTCTGGGGTTTTGGTATCAACTGGAGTGTTAGGGTTTATGCTTTACTGCTAGTGAAACAAGTTCCAATTGTGTTATGACAATGATCAATCTGGTGCAGGGCCAATGTGGTATAAGGGAGTTTATCATTTATTTTACCAGTACAATCCATATGGTGCATTTTTTGGTGATGTTATGATATGGGCGCATTCTGTATCACATGATCTCATCAACTGGATCCATCTCAATCACGCCCTTTGCCCAACGGAACCATATGACATCAACAGTTGTTGGTCTGGCTCTGCTACAACTCTTCCTGGGAAAGGACCTGTCATTTTATACACTGGAATTGATGCTAACCATTGTCAGGTTCAGAATATGGCATTGCCAAAGAATCTGTCTGATCCATTGCTTGAAGAATGGATAAAATTTGCGCAAAATCCTATCATGACACCTCCTGATGGTGTTGAAGGGAACAATTTTAGAGATCCTACAACAGCTTGGTTGAGTCATGATGGAAAATGGAGCGTGATCATTGGAGGCTGGAGCAATAATCAAGGAATGGCTATTCTGTATCGAAGTGAAGATTTTGTTAATTGGACTAAGAACCAAGATCCTCTTTATTCAACGGAACGAACTGGGATGTGGGAGTGCCCGGACTTTTATCCTGTGTCTGTTAACAGCACAGATGGAGTAGATACTTCTGTCCTGAACGAGGGTGTTAAGCATGTGATGAAGGCAGGATTCAATTCTCATGACTATTACATGATTGGTACTTATGTCCCAGAGATGGAAAAATACATTCCTGATAATGACTTTACCGGTACCAGTATGGACTTGAGGTATGACCATGGAAAATTTTATGCTTCAAAGACATTCTTTGACAGTGTCAAGAACAGGAGAATCTTATGGGGTTGGGTAAATGAGTCCGATAGCAGAGAAGATGACATGGAAAAGGGATGGTCTGGACTTCAGGTGAGTTGAATTTAAGTGAAGGCATGCTGATCTTGTTTTTAAATTTTGACTTATTTTTTACTACTCCTTGCAGTCAATTCCCAGGCACATTTGGTTGGATAGAAGTGGAAAGCAATTAGTGCAGTGGCCCATTGAGGAAATCAGCAAACTACATGGCAAGAAAGTTAGTCTCTTCCATAAAAAACTTGATAGTGGATCAATATTTGAAGTTCAAGGCATTACTGCTTCACAGGTGAATAATTGAATTCCAGTTAGCAGAGAAAAGTAGTAGTTGAGTTGAAATGCTGTCTCATGATTAAGTTGCATTTCTTCCAAGTTTTGTTTTTCAATCAGAGTATCTCAGATTGAAGTTTTTTTTCATTGGTTTAACTCTTCATTCGTGATCACTTCCTTATTTCTTAAAAAAAGGCAGATGTAGAGGTTGTTTTTGAGTTGCCAGAACTTCAAGAGGCTGAGTTCTTGAACCCTACTTCAGTTGATCCTCAACTACTTTGTACTGACGCAAATGCATCGATCAAAGGCAGATTGGGTCCATTTGGTCTGTTAACTTTAGCGACGAAGGACTTGACAGAACAAACTGCGATTTTCTTTCGGATATTTAAAGGCCTGAAAGGATATTTAGTACTCATGTGCAGTGATCCAAGCAGGTTTTCCTTGGTCTCTTTAACAGATCCAAATGGAATAGAAGCACTAAATATCAAATAATTTGAACTAATACTGCACCTAATACCTGCTAACAGATCCACTCTCCGGGATGGGGTCGATAAAACCACATATGGAGCGTTTATAGATATCGACCCTCGGCGCGAAAATATTTCATTAAGAAGCCTGGTGAGCTAGCTAGTAATATTGGTTTTTTACAGGGATTACCATCCAATTGCAGATTGGTTCATCATGCTTGTGCAATGCTTTGCAGATTGATCACTCCATTATCGAGAGTTTTGGTGGGGAAGGGAGAACTTGCATCACCAATAGAGTTTATCCTAAGGTGGCTATTCACGAAGAAGCTCACCTGTTCATATTTAACAATGGAACTCTGGGCGTAACGATCTCAAGTCTGAATGCTTGGAGCATGAACAAAGCCCAGATAAATTACAAGGAAAACTTCATTTACAAGGCATCACATTAAAAAGGAAGGAGCATCGCATGGCCTCTGCATCTAGATTTGAGTTTTTTCTAATTCTTCATTCATTGTATATCAAGAGATTCAAATCGAAACAAGTTAATCTTGTTTTTTCATCGGTTTTTTTACTGCATTTTGAGTTTCTTGCACAGCATTGAGAGCACTTTGTGAATTGATTTACTACTCATTCATGGTGTTTCTTTCACTATTTCACTGTCCATGATGATTGGCTTGCGAGCAGCATCAGGAATAAGCCCAGATCAGCAGGAATTCTCCTATTCCACCATTTTTCAAAGGCTCCTCGTCCACCTGCTGAAAGGTGGAGAATGAAAAGCGATACAGTTGCCATCTTGACGAGGAGTTAAGAATGCTGGAAACTAATTAAGGAATCATTGACATATTCTGCATGTGTGACTTAGTAAGGTTGAAATGTTCTGTCTTTGATCTATCACAATAGATGAAATCATACTCTCAAGCCATGCCCAATGACCTCATCAGCGTGTAAAATGTAAAATCCTGTTTCTGTATATAATGACTTATAATATTGTAAAAATACTTTCATATCCTCGATTATAACCCGTCTTAAGTTTTTTCTTTTTGGAATAGCAAAACCATAAAAATATATTATTCTTTTTTTTTGAATAAATTATAAAAATATATTATTCTTTTCACTCTATAATGAAAAACCCGCTTTTATTAATGGGAGAAAGACAGAATCATAAAAACAAAGTTTTTTTTATTTTTTATTTAGGGTAGCGAAATACATTAAAATAATGATTTTTAAAATTTATTTTAATATTAAGATATTAAAACGATCTAAAAGTATAAAATAATAATAATTTTCCGGAAAAAAACTTAAATTTTTTGTCAAATAAAAATTGATATGCGTTCCCAGATGCTAAAATAGTATATAGAGAAAAGCGCTCTTGTTTTTTTTGTTTTTTATTTTATTTTTAATAGTTACATTAATAAAAATTTCATGTTCCCATGCAAGTTATGACTTTTCTTCCCAGTCCACCTGTCAGAACCCCATTTCATAACTAGGAAGCTATCACAGTGTCTCGAATCTCTATTTCTAACAATATTTTTTATATCAATTTGGATTAGACTACTGAATTCCTGGAATCCCCCGCTATCTCCCTCCTTGTAGACTAAAAAATATTTAATTATTTTAAAAATATTTTGATTATTTTAAAAATGCAAGTTGAAAGTTCAATTCACCTGGTAGAAACGAAAGGAGAAGATTGGCAGAGGAACCTATATCCCCATTGGACCTGCACTATGCTGTTGACCTGGAAACCTCCAATGGAGATATCTGTTATATGGGTGGTTGGATTCTGCGTTTTGTTGGTTGCCCATGGAGCCCAGGCCTCCTCCCATGAAAGTAGCAGAAACCTTCAGGAAACAGACCAGCCATACAGAACTGGCTATCACTTTCAACCTCCTAAAAACTGGATGAATGGTACGTACGCCTTCACAGTTCTCATTATAAGAGTGTTCCTCTCTTTATTGTTCTTTATGGAATTTCCTAATCTCTGATCTCTTCTTTTTCTTGCACCATTTGGCATGCTGTAACTGGAAATCTTGCGCTGCAGATCCCAATGGTGAGCTCTCTTGTTACCCTCATCCAACTGTTTTCATTCATGGTTGAAATCCTTTTACCTAGCATACTCTTTTGAATCAGATGCATGCTTTAGCTATCAAACAATGTAATTGGATAGGCATGTCAAAGACAAATTGCCATCGCTTTTTGTCAGAATGTGCAATCTTGACCTGATTATTCTATTGGAAGCTCTCTTGTTAACTAAGAACATGCCTGATAACTTTTGCCCTCCAGCTTTCTCCTCTTCTTTGTGTTTTCCTTGCGAGCTATTTCTTCTGTGGTTTGCTTTGTGGAATGCCACAGTGATAGAGAAATCCAGCCAAACTTTGTAGAGAAATTATAGATTCTGGTCTGATTAAGATTTATCACTGACAGGACCAATGTACTACAAGGGAGTATACCATCTGTTTTATCAGTACAATCCATATGGAGCAGTATGGGGTAACATTGTATGGGCGCATTCGGTGTCGTATGACCTTGTCAATTGGGTTCATATTGATCATGCAATTTATCCAACGCAGCCTTCTGACATCAATGGTTGCTGGTCCGGCTCCACCACAATCCTTCCTGGGGAAAAACCTGCCATTCTATACACTGGAATCGACACTAAGAATCATCAAGTTCAAAACCTGGCAGTGCCTAAGAACCTGTCTGACCCTCTTCTGAGGGAATGGATAAAATCACCTTATAATCCCCTAATGACTCCTATTGATGGCATTGATCCAGATCTTTATAGAGACCCAACAACTGCCTGGCAAGGCCCTGACAAGATTTGGCGAGTTATTGTTGGAAGTCAGATTGATGGCCATGGAAGAGCAATTCTATATCGAAGCAAAGATTTTGTTAACTGGACTAGAATTGACAGTCCACTTCACTCATCAGGAAAAACTGAGATGTGGGAGTGCCCGGATTTTTTTCCTGCCAGTACCCGCAGCTCAAACGGAGTTGATACCTCTTCCCAAGATAAATATACCAAGCATGTACTTAAAGCAAGCTTCAATCATCATGACTACTACATATTGGGAAGTTATAAGCCTGCAAATGACAGCTTTTCAGTCGAAACTAACTTCATGGACAGTGGTATGGATCTGCGGTATGATTATGGTAAATTTTATGCTTCGAAGACATTTTTCGACAGAGCTATGAACAGGCGAATTTTGTGGGGGTGGATAAATGAGTCTGATAGTGAATCAGATGACATCAAGAAAGGCTGGTCTGGACTTCAGGTAATGTCAAGCTTATATCACCTGTACTCTTAGAATCAGCCTAGAATTGTTTCGAAAATGGAGAATATATACAGGAGAAAGTGATTAATCAACATCCTTGTTTCCTGGTAGAAATGAATCATGTCAGAACTTCCAGTCTTGCATACAAGAGATTTTTGAACTCCATATAACAATGTGTGTGTTTTTCTTTCAGTCTATTCCTAGAACTATTCTTCTTAGTAAGACTGGAAAGCAATTAGTACAATGGCCGATTAAAGAAATCGAGAAACTTCGTTTCAAGAACCTGAGTTTCCATGATAAGAAGCTGAAGTCTGGCTCAGTACTTGAAGTTCCTGGTATAACAGCTTCTCAGGTAATTATGAAATTGAGCCTGAATCACTGGCTATGCCTTAACGACTCATAAGATTATTTATAGTTGAACTGATTGCTTCTTTTTTTTCCTGTTTTCCTATTGAAGGCTGATGTAGAAGTTTCATTTGAGTTGCCCAATTTAGAAGATGCCGAGATACTGGACCCGAGCTGGACTGATCCCCAGCTGCTTTGCAGTCAAAAGAAAGCTTCTGTTAGAGGCAAGCTTGGGCCATTTGGTTTATTAGCCTTTGCCACCAAGAACTTAACAGAGCAAACTGCAATCTACTTCAGAATATTTAGAAGCAATCACAACTATATTGTGCTTATGTGTAGTGATCAAAGCAGGTTGGTTGTGTGAATTGCTTACAAGGAATCTGTCATTCCAGTTTGTATTGCAATAAAACTTCCATGACCCTCAACTTTGAATTTAATTCTTAACAGGTCTTCTGTAAGAGAAGAGCTTGACAAAACCACATATGGAGCTTTCATAGACATGGATCCTCGTCATGAGAATATTTCATTGAGAAGCTTGGTATGTTGAGTGGAAGAAATGCTCGTTAGTTATGTGAAAAACCACGTATTTTGTTCTTTCTAGGTGGTTGAGTTTTGCTGATTTGATTCTTTTTGTAGATTGACCACTCGATAGTTGAGAGTTTTGGTGGTGAAGGGAGGGCTTGCATCACTGCTAGGGTTTATCCAAAGCTGGCAATTCACGAACAAGCATACCTGTTTGCATTCAACAATGGCACCTCAAATGTCAAAATCTCAAGGCTTAATGCCTGGTCCATGAAGAATGCTCAAATTGTTTCTACCAAGAACCGCAGGAAGCCACAGCTTTAGTTTGCAGAGTTACTGTTGTAAACGTAGCATAGTGGATGAAATAAAAAGCAAATCAACAAACTTTCTTCTTCTTCTCGAAGTGTTAACAATTCTTGAACTTAGATTTAGCAATATAAGATGAACAGTCTTTGAAATATGGTTTAAAATGTTTGAAAATATCTGAAGGTCCAATAGTCCTAAGCAACAATTCCACCATGCTCTGTTCTGGAAAAGGTAGCAGCTCCATCGGGAGGGGCGGCAGTTGCAGCGGGGAAGCTTCTGACTACCGGGATAAATCTACTATTTTCTGATTTGATCTCCGGCTGCCTAATAAGCATTCATTTCAGGTGACAAATCTTCCTGCTGGGATTGAGTTTCCAAACATAGATTTTGGACAGAATATATTCTCCCCATTTTTTTCTGCGTCTTGGGTAGCATTTCAGATGAAGTCTCTCGCTCATCATCTCTTTTTTATCTCCCGGTGGACAAGTAGATGAGAAGACAATGGGGGGTCTTCCCTGTGCTAACCTTGAGCTGTGAATCATGGCGCCTGGCTTGGGAAGACTCATTGAATTGTATCCTTTTTTTATATTTATTTTCATTATTTTTTTCATCTTGTATTGTCTTGTTCATGATTCCAAACTTTATTTAATAGTTTACAAAAATGGACTACAATTATTAAATGTTAAGTGAAAAGATCAAATCAAAAGAAAAAAAAAATGCAAATTAAAAAAGAAAATTGAAGTTCCCAGTAAAAAAATGGGAGGATGCAAGTAGGGAAAAAAATGAGGTGGCAATTTTTTATTGAAGGATGAAAAAAAAAAGGGATGAGAATGAAAAAAAAAATAGGGTGGAAAAATTGTTCATGTAATTTCTTGTACAAAAAAAACTGATTATTTGTTTTAGTTTGAGATTAAGTCTCTAAAGTTTTAATTTGATTGGATCAAGAAAATTGAATTTTATTTGTTAAATTGAGAATTAACTCAAATAAAAATTTATTTTTAACATTACAAAAGCACTATATAAAGCCAAACTAAATAAAATATCAAACTCAATTCGGAGCAAACTCAATATATTAAATTAAAAGGAAATTAAAAAAAAGGAATAAAAATATTTGGGTAATTATTTAACGTGATGGATTGTGTCTTACTTCTATGTAGCATTTTTATTGTTTTTATAAATATTTTTTTTTATATATATATTGCCTTGCCTTATGTGCTAATGATTCGAAATATCATTTCATGGTTTACTGAAGAACAATTTTACAAAATCAAACTATAATTGTTAAATAGAAATCAAAATAATCAAAGAAAACAAAGGATGCAAATGAAAAGAAAAAGGTCTAAAGGACCTGTTAAGAGAAAAGACAAATGAAAACAAAAACTTGTGATGAATCATTCACTATCAGAGTATCAGTGAGAATAAGGTTTCCAATCCAATTTTTTTAATGTGTAGTTTAATATTATTCATGAATAAAATTAAAAGTGCATTTCATAATAAAGGATCATAACAGTCAACGTTGGTTAAAGCACTCATATATGATTTAAAAAAAAAAAAGAAATACTATAAGGACTATATTATAATTTACTCTACTAACTATAATAACTATAGGCAAGGAATTTCCCATCTTCTTCATTACAAAAGCCTCTCCCAACCAAAACCTAGAAGGAGGAGGAGGAAGAGGAGGAAGAAGAAGAAGAGAGCATTAAGAGAAATGCAGAGACTCCTTTCTCTTAGAAATGCCTCATCAAACCTCTCCAAAAAACTCACAAGCAATTCTTCACTTCTCCTCTCTCACCCTTATAAAACCTTCACAAAACCAATCCACCACTACCAAAACCATTCTTTAAGCTCTTCCCTGACAATCCATTCATGTCAATCATATTCATACCACCTTCTTCCAGATAAAGTCCCCCGTGGATTTCTCTCAAAGCATTTTCTTTCCATTCTATCAAACACCCATTCCAGGGTTTCTACCAAAAATCTCAGAGATTGCAAAGTTGGCCCCTTGATAGCTCGGTTTTCTAGAGGGTATTCTTGGTCCAACCTAAGTCTTGGTTCTAGTCGCCGTGGCTGGTAATTTGCAAATTGTTTGTCAGTGCTTCTGTTGTTTTTGAGAAAAAATGTCAAGATAAAAGCTTGAGTCTTGCTGCGATTTATTTTGTTACATGAATAAAAACAATTACTTTCATTTGATTTAGAATACTTATCTCGTGAGTTGAGATCATCAAAGATTCGTGATTGGGGTTGGTGTAACGTGTGAGAGAGATAAAGCAGTAGCAGTAGCCAGTAGCTTTGGCTCAGAAGTAGAGTGCGTGTCAATTTTGGATTAACACTTTCAAAGCCGTAGCTGTTTTCACTGCCCCCAAAAGCTCTCTCACTCATAACCAAAAATCCATATCGCTCTCTCAGCATAGCCTTTTGAATTTAGCTTTTAAGGATGGTGATATAATGTGTGATTTTGTATTGAGCATGTCACCTTAAGCAACCCCCCTGCTAGGAATTTCCTTAATGAAGGCTTATTACTAAATGTTCAATTCAAGCCTTGCAAGAGAGGAAAACTTTACATTTAGAGAGTACTATTTTTGGTTCCGTGCATCATGGTCCTTCAAAGAGGATAAGAATCTCCATCTTCGTAGTAAAAAAAATTCCTCTTATTTTCTGCAATGAACTATGTTTGCACAAGGTGGAAGAATATTTGGTTCGGTCTATTGGAATAGCATCACAGTCTTGATTTTTCATTTCATTAAAATGCTTAAAGAACAGATGAGATTAGAGTAATCCCTTGTTTCAAGGCATTTCTTCTTCTTAGACAAGCCATAATTCTTCATGCTTGTCAATCATTTATTTTCTGTTGTTCGTAGGAGATCATGGTTCAATCAACTATCTGCTGATAATGTGGTTCTGGGATTGATCATAGCCAATGCGGCCATTTTCATGTTATGGAGGATTGGAGATCAAAAGTTTATGATGGAAAATTTTATGGTGAGTCCTTTGTTTCTTGATTAAATGGTACTAAGTATTAGGAATAATTGATACCACGCATATTTTGTTTGCTAAACTCATCAAGTGCTGCCCTCTCCTTAAAGTGCTGGATGCAAAGGCTAACCCTTGACGATTCTTAATAGAAGTGTAACATATAGCTACACTATAAGCATAGTTTTTTGCATTATCGACAAAAGAATTCTCCAGTGGAAAAAATGTTCATTCTCACATGGAGTATGCAGGCTAGTTTTCTAGCTGTAAATTGCCATGTGACTATAGAATAGAGAATCCAAGAGGAATTCTTTGAAGAATGACACTTAAAAGATGACTCGGTAATTTAAACTCCCAGTGATCTGTTTTAAACTCTCAGCTATCTGTTTCAATCTCCATTGCCTGCTGACTCATTTGATGTGCTCTGAGCAGATTTCATTGGACAATTTCAGAAGTGGCCGTGTTCACACCCTTGTTACTTCAGCATTCAGTCATATTGATATTGGGCACATTGCGTTTAACATGATTGGACTTTACTTCTTTGGGACAAATGTATGTTCACATTCCTTTTCATTTTCTCTTTGTTACAACCTTTTGTTCCTTTAACCACTACTATTGAGGTGGTTGTTTTTTTATGATTTGAAACCTGATGACTTTGGAGAATGCAAACCATACAAAGTATCATTATTTTCCTCCGTTATGACTTTCATTCAATGTTTGTCTTAAATATGTTATCTTAAATGATAAGTCACTGACAGGTTCTAGATTCCAACATTCCTGTGTTTTATCATTGGTCTTTTGGATATTATTTTCTGGTATAGGTTAATTTTTCACCAATTGTATAAATTATTGCCTTTATTTATTATAAATTTTGTACTGACTAATGAAATCCAGTGCTTCTTGAATATGATAAAAAAAATTTCGTCCATGCTAGTTGTTTAAATATAAAAAAATCAAACGCATATTCTGTTTGCTAAACTCACTAAGTGCTGAAAGTTCAAAATTGAAACTGGGTAAATAAAATTTTCAAAAGGAGAAGAAATAGTTTTTTCATATTGAGACTCAATCAACCCAAAACCAATTTAGGATGGGATATTTAAAAATATCCTAGCAAATTATTGCATTTTAGATTCTTCCCCAGTAATTGTGATGATATTATCTTATAACTTGCAACAATAAAATTTCCAAAATATTTTGCACATGCAGCATGTGTCTATCTTGTTTTTGCCCCTTTTCTGTTGGACAAAGTATTCTTTATCAGTTCTAAAAAATGTGTCTGGTTGTGATTTCTTTTTTTCTTTTTTTTCTTACTGCCCAGATTGCAAGGACTTTTGGACCTGAATTCTTGTTGAAGTTGTATCTAGCTGGAGCAATTGGTGGCTCAGTGTTCTACTTGCTGCACCATGGTTACATGGCTTTATCATCGGAGGTACAATAGTCCTATGCAACAATTCCATTATGCTCTGCTATGAAGCAAGTTATGGGAGTGATTGCTTAGATGGTTTTTATTTTATGAAAATTTTCTTCACAGAAATGTAGAGTTTGGCATGATTTTTTACCACAGGTTAAACTATTTGAACTGATTTTTTATGAAGTTAACTAACAGAACAATACATGTTTGTGTGGATGATGACTTGAAAGTCCATTCCATGTGCTAAATAAAAGTACATGTAATTTGTGTACTTTTTGATTGTTATTGTTGGAATTCTATTTTTAGGATGATTGATTTAATGATTTTGGGTAATCAGAAATCCTTGACTCTGTTCCCTATTTTTGCTATCTGCAGAGACAGGGAATGTGGGTGAGGGATCCTTCAAGGACTCCAGGATTGGTATGCTTTTGCAACCTTTTTGAATCAGATTTCTCTTCTTTCTATATACATTTTTCTTCAATTACTAAGTCAAAAGATGCTTGAATCCTTGCCCCTTGACTACTCTCATCATTAGTATGGCATTGCTGTTCATGAGGAATGTTCCTCTGATACATTGAACCTGTGAACTAATTAATAAATAGCTGGTCGACAGCTAAATGATTGAAACAAAGGAAAAATTATCATGAAATTTGACAATGCCAATAATAATTTCAGCGTGGCATTTTTTGATGGCAAAATTGTTTCACTTCCTGTTATTTATTTTAAAATTAGTTTCTTGACTCGGAATAATGAACACCTTCTCCTCTCATATATGCATGCAAGAATGACTTTCCGGCCACTTTTCTAAGATTGTGTTCCAGAGATTGAAGGAGACTAACAAAACCTGGATCAGTTTTTCATCATCACAGGTTGACTAATGAGTATGCTTGTGTCATTTAGGGGGCTAGTGGGGCCGTCAATGCTATCATGTTGCTGGATATATTCTTGAATCCAAGAGCTACTCTATACTTTGATTTTATCATACCAGTTCCAGCAATCTTACTGGTAAGATCCTTTCAATGAACAATCTTTTTTGTTTCAACCCAAGAAGTAAGTTTATTCGAGCTCATTTTCAGATGCTTACCATATTATTTTTGTCAACTGTCATTGCAGGGTATCTTTATAATCGGGAAAGATGTGTTGAGGATAATGGAGGTACATTGATATTGATCCTATGATTTTTCCCCTTCCTTTTACAAATCTTTTTTTTTTTTTGGAAAGATTTCAACCAAAAGCAAACTAAAATGTCGGGTATCAATTTGTTTTTGCAGGGAAACAGTAACATCTCAGGATCAGCTCACTTGGGAGGTGCTGCAGTTGCAGCTATAGCTTGGGCTAGAATTAAGCGAGGACGCTTCTGACTGCTGGATAAATCTACTAATTTCTGATCCAATCTCTGATTGACCAATAGCCATTCCTTTCTCAATTTATCGTGTCGTGGCTTACATTTCAGATTGATTGTTATTAGTGATAAAATCTATCATATTTTCTCACTGTTAATGCTTCAGTACTGGTTAAAAGCCTAAAGTCTCACCCTCATCATCTCCTTTTGTCTGCCAGTTTGCAGCAAGAAAAATAGATGAGAAGACAATGTGGGGTCTTCCCTACGCTAAGCTTGAGCTGTGAACAACATGGTTTCATGGGGCTAAGCTCGCAAGCTTTTAGTTCTGATTGATATCCCAAAATACTTGTGGAATCTTGGCAGCTGAGAGATGATTCAACGTTAGGCCTTCCTCATGTGCCTTTCTTTTGTTTAAATTCTTTCAGCGAATGATTAGGAAAGCCAACTAATATAAAAGCGTGAGAATACAGCTTCCTCAACTTTTTTGCCTTGTCTCTCATGCTGTTTAATCAACCATCTGGCTTGCATGAGTTTCCTGTTAAAGCTCCAAGCAAAGTGAGTGGCTTTATTGGACAACCAAATTCTATTCAAGACCCCTCCACTATGAAGCCTATATTTTATTTTTATTTATTTTATTTGAGTAAATCTCACCTTCTGGAAAATGTATTTTATGGATTTAGATAAACGAGTTAAATCTTGGTTATTCCAAACTCTTATAAAAGGTGCATGTATTACAATTTCCTTATTACACCCATTGGGACCCATAACACAAATATATAAAAAAAACAAATATCTAATATAAAGAGAGATGCTTATAGATTTCAACAATGATTTCTTTTCTTTTTATATCCTAGATTTTTTATTTGGTATTCTAAAGTTGCATTGATTTGGTACAAGTCTTGATGATTTGTTTTTTATACTCATGTTTATGGATCTAACATTTTCGAGAAAATATTTTATCTCTTGGTTGATGCTTACTGTAAGAAAATTTCATTGATTTAAAAGAATTAGAGTTTTGGGATTGAATTTGAAGCTTCAGAGACTAGTTTACACGGTCAAAGGAAGAGTTCATGTTTCTTCTTCTTCTTCTGGTTACTCGACTTTTTCTTCTTCAAATTTGATCATTTCACATTCCATTTATTTATGGTTTGACTCATTAGTTTGTTTCACTTGTTTAAATACAGGATTTCTGCAATGTTGGGGAAATTTTTTTTGGTGCTGGGTTGATCCTGGGTTTGGAAAAATAAAATAAAATAATGTTATGTAAAAAAATTAAGGCTTAAAAGACCAAATTAAATCTAAAATAAATATTACGGACTAGAATGTAAGGGAAACTTGGTTGACATGTGCATTACACGTGCCAACGTGTGAAGGAAACCCGTCGTGTTCTAGTGGAGTGTGTGGCTTCCTCTAACGATCAAACATTGATGTTTTCGGTGGCGTTGAGATCATTCAAGAGAGAGGAGACATGTCAATCGATGAGTGACAACAGGAATTTCTGATTCTTATTTCTCACTTCTCTGTCGCCAAGACGAGCTAGGAAAAAACGACTTGTCTTGTCATTTTAGTTTTATGTCAAATTTAAGCTCATTATTTTGATATATGTGTTTTTCTTTCTTTGATTTTTTTTTTAATTTTATCATTTGATATTAGACTGAAAGTTTATTAAGCTCCATAATGTTTTTAATTGGATAACCGTAGTCTTATGACTTGGATCATGAATTTGAAAAGTTAGTTTAGATTGATATTGATTTTTTTAGATTTATTTTCTACACTAATTTCTTTTTTATTTTCATCCTTCAACATTATATATATTGAAAATAAACTTCATGATTTTGTGTTTTATATATATATATATATATATATATATATAAGATTATCATGATCTCATGACCTGAGTTGTTGGTCTGACAGGTTAACCTAGGTTAAGTCAAATATTTTTTTTAAATCATTTTTTAAGATTGAATATTTTTTTATTTTATATTTCAACATGTGATTTGTTTGAGAACTAAACTTCATAATATTTTTTAGTTTACCTAAATCTAAGAGGTTTGTCATACTTATTTTCTGGGTTCTTTTTTGTTGATTATTTTTTTATTTCATCATTTCACACATTTAGATTTAGATTGATAAGAGTTGTGCATTTATTATTATTATTATTAATAATTTATTTTTTATAAGACTATTTCATCCTCGCGACTTGAATAATAGGTCTAACATGCAAACTCAAGTTAACTCGGGTTATTTTTATTTTAATTATATATTTTTTAATTTTCTCGTTATATTTTTTTTGAAATTATTCTTCTAATAATCTTTTGTTTAAATCATTTTTTCATAATTATTATCGCGTTTTTCTTTTTAAATTCGGTTTAGTTACAATTTGTTTTTCAATATCATTAAATAAAACCGATCCGATCAATTCTATAGATTTGTTTTATTCTTTAAAATACAGATTTTTTTATGTAATTCTTTTTCCCTGCCGCGACTTAGCGCTGAGCCATTATCTAGTATTTCTCTGAAAGCTCTAAGAAGAACAAAAAAAATGGAAAGAGCAAAGGCACAAAACGTCTAGAAGAAGGGAGTAGAAAGAAAAAAGACAAGTAGAAAGAGAGATGAAAAGGGAGCTGGGTTAGATTCTTAAATGAGCAAAAAGAGGAGAAAAGGAAAGAGGAAAAGGAGAAATTAAGCGATAATGAAGAAGGAAAGAAGATAAAAAAAAGCACAAAAAAGCAAAGAAATCCGACGGAGGTATGGATGCAATTTACTGTTAATTGTTTTTTTTTAATGACATTCTTGAAGTTTGAAATTTTAGATTCTTAAGACCCTTAATCGTGCTGTGCGATTGATTATTCATGGATCAAAAGGGTCTGTTTTGTTTGTTACTTGGTTAGGAAATGAAAAAAGTTTCGGAAAATAGTTGGTCTGTTTGTTCTTCGACATGAAACTGCTGAAGTTTTGGAGAAGGTGATGAACTTTGGTTCTTCAAGCTTATGAAATTATAAACTTGGTAGTTGTAATTTTTAAAGTGACACTTTGGTCCTTAATGTCGGAATAAGTTTAATGATTGCCATGATGTTTATAAATAGATTTTCTATCATCAATTACGATTACTATGGATATGTGGCAACAATCAAGAACAAACCGATGCCCAGGAATGGATGACATGCGGAAGAATTCTCTTTATAAGGTCAATAAAGTCCTCTTGTTATGTTGAGAGACATGTATTGTACTGAAGATTTGCACATAGTTAGGAACAGGAAATACTTCTTTTACTTTTTTGGAGTTTTAGATGAAGCTTCATGGCTGAAGCAGAGCTTGTAATGGATGGAATATCAGCAAACATGTCAAGTTAGTATTAACAATTTTGGAGTTTGATATTTGGTAATGAAAGAATTGTACTGATATGTTAGTTTAAAAACTGCAGAAGTTTACATGGCTGGAAAGGTTATCGAATTATGTTTTCTTTCCTTAATAATAAAGAAACCGACACCTGAATTCAATACTTGTAGAGGGGGAGACAGTGAATCCTTTTGAGGTGTGTGCAGGCTGTTTGGACAGCTGCATAAAACATTATTTATAGGACTTGCAAAACTTTGAGTGTAAGGTATTTATGGATGAAAAAGAATTGTTTTAACTCAAGTTTACACTCCAAGAAATAGATAGATTCTCGAGCTTCCTACGGAAAATAAAAATCAAGAAGGTTATATCTGATAGATGGATGATGAATGGTTTTGTTCAGTTGTCAGGTAAGCCTAATTTCATTGCATGATCATGAATAGGTTTCTAGACTCTGGATTAAGATGAATGTGGATATATTGAACAATAAAAGAGTTGAGTTTTATAGAAGAGCACACACACAATGTTCATAATAAAAATAGAAATGGTGGCTTTAAGTGGTAAGAGGAAAACTTTTAGTTCATGCTGTTTGATTTTATTAAATCATGCTCCATTTCAAAACTTAATTACTAAAGATCTAGATTCTATGGAATTTCAGAAGATACAAGGTTTCGTTGTAAGAAATCTTGTTGAGGGGTGGTCTAGAAAATGTCTTGGGTAATTTCTTATAAAAGTTTCGTGAGAATTTATTACCACGAGAGGGGATTTACTTCTCCAAACAAATAGATCAATAACAAATCTTGTTTCAGTGAATGGTTACCTAATAGAACTGTGATTTCAAATAAAATCTCACATAAGGGGAGGGTTATTGAATTTAAAAACTTTCAGATGTTACGGTGGGGGGAGCACTTGTTTTCCTCAATTTTTGGGGGGGCTTAGGTCCAAACTGATTTTCATGTTTTTATTAACAGATTTATTAACTAAATGTAATGAAAGGGGTATCAATTCAAACAGGCAGTAGCAATATTAAACAAATCTTCAATGGGTGTAAATTGAAAAAGACAACAGGAGGCCTTTGTACCAACCAAATTCCATTTTAAAGGATTTGTTTTTCAAATCACAGGAAGCTTTCACTTTATACTTTTCTATGTTTTTCATAAAATCATGTTCATTTTTTATATATAGTTATTGTTTAAATAATTTTTTATTGAATATCATTATCTTATTTAAAGAAAACTAAATTTCAATAATGTGAACAATCCACTTGCTAAAATCACTAGAGTTTGTGCGTGCAAAGAGTACCATATGAATATTTAATAATATAACTATTAAAATTATAATATCACCTTTTTTTAACTCTAGTGATTCTGAGTTATACCCAACCAAGTCTACCACAAAATTCAAGGAATCCACCCACATCCCCTCAATTCACACTACAATACAATCACAGCTCTAATAAACATTTGAATTCTCTCAACATTAACTAGGGTTTTCAAATGCTGTTTCTGATTATATTCTCTCTATATTTAATTATATTTATACTATTTAAAACATTGGTGCTGTGAATGATGAAGTTGTTAAGCACTTATTTATTATTTCATTTCCACAGGCAGTTCTATAGAAAATTAAGGGGAGGATTAGGAAAAATTGTTGAAATCCTCTAATATGTATGGTCAAGGCAGTTCTAATCCCCAGTCTGGCAGCCAAGGTTCTCAAACACCTATTGCCCCTCCATACTTACACCGTCCTCCTATGCTCCCACACAGTTTCCAACAAGGCCCTCTACCTCCACCACCTCCTCATACTAGTCAGCCAATTTTGCCCGGATATCAGCATGTTTCTCTGGCCCAACATCTTGCAGTTCAGCAACTTGCACCTGGCAGGATGCCGAACCCAGGTCAGCCTTATTTACACTCTTCTGCAACAGTTCATGGAAGTGCTCCCTTGCCACATGCTTATGCACCTGCGCAACAAAGTTCGCAGCATTCTTCCTATTTAGCATTGGTGCCTCCTCCTCCTCCCTTTGGTTCACACCGTCCTGAAATGTTACAGGCCTCACTGCCTTATAGAGGTTTGCCTCCTCCACCACCACCTTCACAAGGTCAGGGGTTTTATAGATCTCCAGTTCATTCCTTGCCAAAACAGCTTGCTAGTGTGCAGGGTCATAATCCCCCTACCCTTCCACCTCCCCCACCTCTTCCTCCAACTTCCAGTTTCCTGACTCCTGCCCTCTCTGGGAGTTCTGCCGAGTCTCACGTTGGAAATCCTCAAATGCTTTCCACAGCTCCTCCCCCCCCACCAACCTCTTCTGCACCGCCCATTCCACCTCCTATGAGTAACTCTCAAATGATGCCATTGCCTGCACCTGTGATAGATGGTTCCATTCCACAATTTTACTCTGATTTTGCTTCCAAATCCAGCAAACCTTCTGGTGATAAATTGGGCCCTACAAGTTCCATCAATGAAGTCATTCCTCTCAATCAAGGTGGACATAATGTTCCTGTGCGTGATGAACACTTATATCTGGAAGGTGGAGGTGGTGCTGGGGTGTGTAGTAAATTGGATGAAGGAAAGACTTTTTCTGAATCCAGTCATTTGCTGGATGCGGTTGGATCCCACATGTCTTCTGACTCTGATATGGAGATGGAAGGTCAGTACCTTATTGGTATTTTCCCAGTCTACTTCATAAGGTGTTTGTTTTCTAATGTTTCCTTAGTTAATTATGTTTCTCAGATGTCTCTATCCCTCTCCTTGAAGCATGTAAATGTCATAAAACCTATTATCAATTATTTATGTTATTTTTTCAATCTTAAAGAAAATTTGAGATGCCTGACAGTTTCTCATGTACATCATCATCGTGAAATATGACCAAGATACAAAATATCAGTGGTTCTTGGAAATTTGTTGTTTGTGTCCAAGTTTTTCTAAAGAAGATTTTTCCTTGGTCGCGCTTTATTGATTGATTTATTTAAATTCAATCTTAAACTTAAGGTAATTTATCTAGTGGATATGGTTTGCTGTTTGTTTGTTGTATGTCAATCTGCCACCAAGTGGCTACTCCCCATGCTATTTTGTCAAGAAGTAATATATTGGTGCTGTGAATGATGTTTCATTGAAGTGCTTGTTAGTTTGTAGATGAAAAGATTTCATGTGAATGACCTGAACTGCTGATCCAACTTGGAGAAGTTTTCTTAACTGTTTATTTTATCTGTATGTACTGTTATGGATGAGTTATATTTTGTGTTTGCATTGTGGGTATTAGTGAATCATTCTCCTCATCATTTGTTTCTCACTCATTGGTGAGTGGTTTTCAGATGACATCACACAGTCTGACAATCACCAGGCATTAAATCACCCTGTTGGAGGTAAAACTCATTGCAATCATTTGATAGCTGGAGCATTTGATGTAAGAGAGCAGTTGCATGAACTGCAGAGTTCAGCACAATCTGATGCTGCCACAAAGGTTTTATCTCTTTCTGGCTCCTCAAGGCTGAATAATGGTGAACAAGGTAAATGTTTTACCCACTCACTGGTTTTCTCTACATGTACAATCTCTTCCTAATTTTTCTCCTTTGATAACTAGCTTGGATCGCCACAACATCAATATCATCATTAGAGCAACAAAGACAAAGGGATAGATTTCATCCAATGGGATTTTAGGAAACACCTAATTGATTGTCAAAATAAAGTATCAGTGCATTATTATATAGTTTAGAAGTGATATTAGTGCTTATTTTATGTTATTTAGGGTTTTATCTAGTGTACAAATAAAAATTATGATAAAAAAAGTTCTTAAGGAGCTCTGTGCGCGCGCGCTATAAAATTAGCATTGCATTAAGGGTATAATAGTTAATCAAAAGTTCTTAAGGAGTTGTGCGCGCGCGCGCGCGCGCGCACGGGCGGGTGTGTTAATTGTACAGGAATAACCTGTACACCTGTTGCATGTCCTTAAGTTTAGAGTTAATCTTGTTTCTAATTACAGGCCCAAAACCCATACATTGCTATAACCAATTGACACTTGGGGAGTCAGTTTCTGAAGTTCATAGCCCAGTCATTAATTCAGCAGGAGCTAATGAAAAAAGTTCATTAAGGATCACGGCAGCTGCTGGATGCATTGATTCTGATCAATATTCTGATGAAGTTTTAAAAGGCAGCAGTCCATTCAAACTTGTTCAAGATTATGCTTCTGAGGATTGCTCAGAAAATAATGAGGAGCCCTGTTTGAAAGATGACATTCCTAAAACTGCCTCAGACTTGGTTACTGTTGGTTCTGAAGATCTGCAGCAGCAGCAACCACCCTATGGTTTGGATCACTCTGCTATTGATAACATGTATGGTCTATCGGGGAAGGTGGGTTCTTCATCTATACTCCCACCAGATATTCTGGACTCAAATCAGCGGTCTCGCCTAACAGATTTTGGAGCAAAAAATCCAGCCCACCTGAATCCTTATCCAACTAGTTTTGAGCAGCTGCTCAACTCCGGATCCAGCTCTGATGTTTCAAGGCAAGAAAAGGTTGCATCCTACTCTTGTAAGGATGATCATTCTTCATGTTTGAACCATGCTTCACTTGATGGACAAGGTGTCAGTGTTGGAACAAGGCAGCCTATCCATTCGCCCAATTCTGCCAGGGGTGTTGCACAAATTATTCCTAGCTCAGGAGGTGATCAGTACGACCCCTTTTTTGACAGCATTGAGCCAGCTTCAAACTCATTTAAGAGACTTGATCACATTCAGAAGTGGGAATCCATTGACACTGATGTTACACCAAGGCTTAGTGCCTCAAACAAATCATTGGATGTTGAAGAAAAAAAGAAAGAAGTCAGGGGGGTTGCAGTTTCTACATCTCTTGAGAATGAGGAGTTTGGTGAGATTGCAGATGCAGAAGTGGGTGATGTTGAGAATCAGAGCCAGAGTACTCCTGTTGTAGTGAATGTGAATATGGGTGATGTGGAGATTGATCAGATTAAGTCTCCAAGGAAGAGCAAAACGAGCAAGGAGTCCAGATCAATGAAGCTCTTTAAGGCTACCCTTGCAGATTTTGTCAAGGAGATTTTAAAGCCATCATGGCGACAGGGTAACATGAGTAAGGAAGCATTTAAGACTATTGTCAAGAAGACGGTTGATAAGGTTGCAGGAGCAATGAAGAACAATCAAATACCCAAGTCCAAGGCAAAAATAGATCACTACATTGACTCATCACAACAGAAATTAACAAAACTTGTGATGGTAAATCCCTCTTTCTCTTACCTTGAAGTTGATATGTGAATAAGTTTTCTCATGAAACAAATACACACACAACCAAGCTCATTTAATGATGCTTTCATTCAAGATGGAAAAAACAGTTGATATTTATATTTATGTCCTTTGTGTATGAAAACAGAAGCTACAGATAATTAGAAAGGGTTTCTTTAAGAAATATCACACTTATTTATATATATGTTATCTAGCACTATGATTTCCAAATGGTACACATTCAATGATAGATTTCCCACAACCTCACTGCCCATCTTATGATTCTGCTGATTGAAACATTAATTTCTTACTACCAAAAAAAGTACGATCATGATAGTGGTTGTTGTCATTCTAGAACTTAGAAATCATGGATACGTGTGCCTGATGCACATGCAACTCTCCTGTCAATATGCTTCCTCTTCAATCCTGCCCCTTTCTGCTGAAAGGGAAGGTGCAGAACATAAATTCTTAACCGTTAGCCATTTCTATATAGTAATGTTTTCAGTGGGACCAAGGAGTTAGGATGTGTTGCAATGTAGTTTTTTAACTCTACAATGAATTGTACAGTTGTATTTCATTTATCAAGGGAAGGCACGGTTGCACCAACAGCCTTCCACAAAAATGGTCCCATACTATTGAAAACGTATAAAGTGCAGACACAAAATATCATTCTTAATATTTCAAAATATGATTGCAACTTCTTTGCTGTAAATGGACAAGTTTTGGGGCACCAAACAGGGAAATTTCTGGGAGGCGCGACTTCAAAAGGATGTTTTGTGCATGATTAGATTCTTTATGGTCTTAATTATTGTCCATTTTTTCCCTTGGCAATACCATTTCCACATTTTGTTCTGCAGGGTTATGTTGATAAGTATGCCAAAGGGTAAAAGTTGATATCAGCATTGGTTTCTGGTTAAAGACTTTTATTTTGCTTGGTTTCTGGGACTAGTGTCAATGGAGCTGCAGAACAACCTAGAATTTGTTGCAGGGTGCAGGGCTGTAAGAATGGATAGAAAACAAATGCTGGCATAAGTAGATTTCTTGTATTTTGCGAAGTTTGCATCTGCCAAAAAAAGAACATATTAAGGTCCATGACCTGATGAACTCAGTCACAACATATTCCACTTCAAGGATATTCTTAGAAGGCTCCAAAATGTGCATGTAATGTGCTTTCTTTTAAAGAAATTTTGCATGTGTTTTTTGATGTGGAGCTATTTTGAACTCATATTTGATCGCTGATTTGTTTGTTGTGTAATCATTGCAAGGAGAGAGGATGCCAAATTGGAAGCATAAATATAGAAAACTTTAGATTTAGTAAGAGAAGAAAAATAATTTTCTGTTGTCAGTTCGCTCAAGATATTCTTAGGACCATGAATCGTCTCCTTGATTTGTAATATCTCTTGGAATATGATTTTCTAGTCAAAACTAGAAAAATTGAATTATCTTTCTTTTTTCCCTCAAAGTATTATATCCATGCATGTTTCGGACGAGACTGGCTTTTGATTAAGAAACAGGTGCTGCAGCGTTGACTTGGACTTCTAGTGACAAGTTGGATGTACATAATGTCACCAAGTAACATCTGTATATTGTATTTGCCGTCCCTAATCACTGTATAATTGCAAATAAAGGTAATGAGCAAATATTTGACTGCATCCATGAATTATCTGACAGTGATTGGTAACTTTGATCTTTTCAACAGTCGCAAGCATGATCACAGGTTAAATAAATCTATAACCATGCATCTGATTGTAGGTTGCACAGATTTTCACTATTTTATCTGCCGCCCCCCCCCGCCCCCTTGTTTGCAGCCCTTTTGCAACAGAGAGCATCGAGCGGTCCTTTTCAAGAACTGGAGCAGAAGCTTTCTCCAGAGCACACAGCCAGCAAACCTCTCGCATGCTCATGTTGTCTGTTCTGCGAGTAGAATCTTTCAGTAGAATCGGATTGTTATGGTGGACTGTGAGATTGATGACTTTATTGAACTACAAGAATTGAGATTTATTAATTTATTTTGAATGCATGAGATGCCGGTATTTTGCTTCTCTTTATTCCTTCCTTGGTGAACGTTGACGCATACATGTTTTGATGAGAATCCTGGAACATTTTAATCTTGTAAAACATGTTATATGATGCGTATTTCAATCTTGAATTGGATTGCGGGTGGCTGTACGGCTATGGCTGATAGTTATCTGATATTGGGATGGCTTTCTTATTTTGGCTTCTAATTCATGAACTGACCTTGATCTTTTTTCAACAATTTCTTCTTGCTCAACCTTTACTATCGGATTCTAAAATAAGTTGTCTTTTTGGTCGAGGAAATATCCTGAGAATTGTGTGTTTGGGCTCAGCGAGATGAAATCAAGTTACACAGAATCAGTAAGTGTATGCTTTGACAAATGAAGTGGCATTTCATTTAGGGCTGTCCAATGAAGCCGAGGTTTTGGATTTGTATAATGTTTTCTGTAACGAGGCGCATCATCTGCCTTGTTCCTTTCCAGCAACACAGAGTTTGGCATCTTTCAACTGCAGTGGAGCTGGTTTCGCCGACCACTTGTTCTTACATCTTAAACAGAAGGAGGAAGAAAGAAAACCCTTTGGAGCAATGTGGGCGGGTGGCGATTGTAGGAAGTTTTACATTTGGCCTTTCTCTGTAAATATTTCAGTCAAAGGACCTGCTGGCATAAATATGATGGAAAGTTTAGAAATAAATAACAGTGAGTTATTTTGAGAAAATGATTTTTTTGAAACTGTTTAGGTGAACAGGAGTGATACATAAAGACTGCAGCTAACTGTAATGTGTTAATGAATATTCTCTTGAAGTTTGATTAATGAAGGACATGTTCATGGTGTTTAGAATTATCTTAAGAGTATGCAAGAACAAGACTTTGGTTATTTTCCTATGTCATCCAAATGAATGGAAATGATCTTTTAATGAATTTAGTTTTGTAGGGATGAAATGTCTAGATTATATTATGAAGATTTTGGTGATGTGATAATTTTTTATTCCAAATATCATATAAATAAATAAATAAATAAAACATGGTTTGTGCATCATTTGTAGGTATAAATCACCATTATAATAATAATGTTTTTTTAAGGATGTATTTTTGTGTGATAAAACTAATTTTTCTTTTAGATAATTATTTTGAAATATTTTTAGAGACAATGAGTGATAATGTAATCACAAGCTGTTCTTACCAATGAAGCTTCTTCAATGGCCGAAAAGGTGAGAAGATTTTCCTATCATCTCGTCATCATTTATATGAATAACATACTAAGAGCAATGCTATGAAAAAATATCCCTTTTTTAATGAAAAACTCATAATTCAAGTATTAATTATTATGGAATATTTCAATTTTAAAGTATTATAGCAGCATATGCTTAAGAAATTTGATCTTTTTGAAGCTATTTCGCTTACAATTTTGCATGGTTCGAGAGAAAAGTGATTTTTGTTTTTAGTCACTAAGTATATCTTCGGAGATATCAACTCAGCACAAATAATATGTTGACTCAAATGTCCTGCAAGCTAATAATGTTGAGTGATTAAGTGATTTTTAGTGGAAATTACTTATTTCCTTGATTATTTTTATTCTTATGAAAATATTATTATTATTTTATGTTTTTTTTAATTTTTATTTTTCTATTTAGATTAAAAAAATCAAATATTGTGCTTGATAATTTTATTTTTAATATTTAGTTTAGAGAATTTATCTTCCTTGGTTATTGTTTCAACTTCAAATCTTAATTAGTTAAAACCAAGGTCTATGTTCTATTGTGGGGTTATTGCTCCTCCAAAATTTGTTCTTGGAATGCAGTGCCTAAAAGATAATGCTTTGAAGGATAAAATATCTTCCATGAAAGTCTAATATTTGCTAAAATTTGAAAAACATCACAAGAATTTTTGCAAGCATTGTTATTGTATATAATTTAGATAAATAGATCAAAATCCTGAAATTGTAAATTACTATTTTCGGCACTTGTGATTATGTATTCATCCATGAACTCAAGATCTCACATTTCTCAAACCCTATCATGGCACCACCTAACAAACTATTGTCTTGCAAGATATCTGAGTGGACACATTGTTCATGCTCATTTGTCCGAGTTAATTTGATATTTTCAAAGAAATACTCGTGATTAGAAGCAAGAAATGACTTTTATATCATCTGTCTGGCTTTGGCAGCGCTTGCTTGCTGTTGAGTTATTTGACATCACTACTTGTGAAGCTCCACAAGTTAACGAGTTTTGGCTGGTCAAATGAGCTCTGTCCTGGAGAAGTTGGTGATTTGAGAATATGCAACTTGTATTCCAAGGATGCTTGTGGGCCAGTTGCTCCAGCACTGATGGAAGCAGAATCTGATATACCTCCCTTCAAATATAATAGCCAACCAAACCCATGTGAATTTGCAGGTATTGACTGATTGCTTTTCTTAAAATGTTATAATATGGCCACTGAAATGTTTCACAGGAAACTATCAAATAATCCTATTCCACTCCTGAGTAGTAGCCATGCTCCACATATGCTCATGTTGTCTGCTCTGCGAGTAGAATCTTTCAGCAGAATCGGATTGTTATGGTGAATTGCGAGATTGATGACTTTATTGAATTACAAGAATTGGGATTTATTAATTTATTTTGAATGCATGAGATGCCGGTATTTTGCTTCTCTTTATTCCTTCCTTGGTGAATGGTGACGCCCCCATGTTTTGATTAGTGATTTATTTTGGGACTAAGAAATCCTGTCGATAGTTATCATGTAAACCTGTTCTCCAAGAACCCTTTCAATGCACCTATGTAATTGTTTCTTCTCATCTGTCTGAATTACCGAAACCCATTTTACTCGAATATGTAGAGAAAAAGGATTTGGGAAAAAGACAGTTTTTTTCTAGTTTGCTGTTAAGGATCACACTGTCGTCATCCTCTTCGATTATCAAATAAGATTGGGAGACCTGAAGACACGGATCATGAAAACGAGCATTCGAGTTGCAGGTGATGACGAAAGCAGGACGAGAAAGAAGTCGTCTGATGGGAACGAGAAGCGTGGAAGAGCACAAGCTGGGGCTAATTGCAGGACCCTCGGATTAATAATTAATTGCACTTGATTAGTTACTTTAAACTCTAAACTTTTGACAAAGCCGCATTTGGAGCTTTCATTGAAATGGATCCTCGTCAGGATAATATTAGCTGTGCTGATTAAGTAAGAAGCTTAGCACGTTTGTAGCAGAAATGCACGTCGGTTATGTGTTGATGTGATTCCATCTGTCTGCATGCCTTCATTCTTTTGCAGATAGACCATTCAATAATCGGAGTTTGGGTGGTAAAGGTAGGTCCCAGGAGACAAATTATTTATGTTAATATCTAAATTGTTAGAAAAAATGTTTTGAATTATATATATATATATATAAAAAAAAATCAAAAAAGAAAGATAGATAAATAGACACCTTAGATATTATCAAACCATACCAAGATAGAAAGGGATGGAGTATTATACAAAGGAAAAAGAAAGCATATAGCTACCAAGTCTTTATCAGCTACTCATCGGGAAAGAAACTGCCTCGTATGACTTTCCTCTACTTCCCTCAAACTACAGAGAGAGAGAGATTGAAAGAAAAAGTTTTTTTTTTCGGAATTTCTCGCACCAACCCAACAATAAACAATAAACACGAACAAAACCCTCTATTTCTCCTTTTCCAGAGATAATATAAAGAGAAATAACGAAAGGGGTTCTCTTGAAACCCAAAAAGATTCGATCTTTATAGAGAAAAATTCAATCTAATTTTGGCTTTTAACAATGAGTAAAGACGATGATGATCCAGGAGAAAAGGGAGATCGGTCGAGGCCACCAATATCACCAGGGCCGTACAGATGGTTGACAGACTTTCACAAAGATCTATTGGCAGGTGCATTGCTGGGAGGGGTAATGCATACAACAGTGGCGCCAATTGAGAGGGCAAAGGTGCTGTTACAAACCCAAGAAAGCAATTTGGCAATTGTAGGGAGTGGACGCAGGAAATTCAAAGGAATGGTTGATTGTATTGGTCGCACAGTTAAAGAAGAAGGGATTCTTTCGCTTTGGAGAGGCAATGGCAGTAGTGTGATTAGACATTACCCCTCTGTTGCTCTCAATTTCTCTCTTAAGGTCAGTAAAGTTGGGTTCTTTTTGGTTTTTGGCTTGCGGGTAAGGTATTTGATGAAATGTGTCAGTGGGAATATTGAGTGGTTTGTTTCTTAGTACTTTGGGTGTTTTTGTTATCTGATGATGGTTCTTGATGTGTGTGTGTGTTTGTGTGAAATGTTTGGTAAATGAGTTCGTGTTTTTTAAGTGGAATGTTGTCTTTTATGATAGTAAAGGATGGTTCTTTATTTTAGTTGGTGTTTGTCAGGTTGTAATTTTAACAAAGTAGAATCTTGAAGTTAGAAAGAACTAGGAGGATTATTTAACTTGGGCTGATAGGATTTGATGGGAAAGGATCTTTGGAACTGATTGCCGCCAGTGGAATGAGGATTTTAGAGTTAGTAAAGATGCTGATAACAGGATTTTGGTACAGTTGAATTTGGAGAAGTTTTAAGCAATTTTCTAGAAGAAAGGTCTTGCTAATTAAAAATTAAAAGGAGAATGAAATACATGCATAAGTTGTCAATTTGAAATTGGAGATCAAAATGTTCCCCAACTAGAGAGTTCCTGGCTATACGTGGACTCCATAGATTCATTATGTCATCTAAAACGGTTGGATAGATTTTGAAATTTTGGTGAATTAACTTTGGATGTATAAATTGTGAGAAGATCCTGGAGTGAGCTTTTGCAAGGAATCAAAGAAACGCTGTTTAGTGAGATAAGATGGCATGGGCTTTAATTACAGGTGCATTAGTTTGTGCAAGACGGTAGAAATGAAGATCCAAGAACTACTCTGTTGCACAAAAGGAGAGCGAAAAGAGTTTAAATGTGGACAAATAAACTTTAGATATTAACAGGTGTATTGAATGCTTTGAAGGCTGAATAAAACCTCTTACCGATGTTTTTGGGTTGGCTGTTGACCTTTCTTTTCCACAAATTTAAATTTTTAAAGGCTCAGTCATGTTCTTGGAACCTCACGGTAACACTAAGTTTGCCTAAGCTTTTTCTTAGGACATGCAGATAGCTAATACCACTTACTAGTTTTTTGTTGATTGCAAGATGTTATAAATAGGACTGGTCTATCTTAGCTGGCTGGGTTATACTCAGAAATTTTAAGATATGGAAAATGAATTTTTCCTTGGAATTTTATTTTTTAGCTGGTCTCTTTGAGATCCACGGTGTCATTATCCATGGCATAAGAAAAGTTAACGATGCAAATAGGAGATAATGATTGGGATTCTAACTTATTTGGTTGCATAAAAGGAACTGATCTTGTACTCTGATGATTGTTATCAAAGTTTCAAGTAAATAATGATCTTCTCCATTTTGTAACCTCATGGTTAATTTCTTCTGCAGGATCTTTATAAAAACATCTTGCATGATGAAAACCATCCAAATGGTCCTTTTCTGTCTAGCACACTTGCCAACTTCACTGCGGGTGCTGCAGCTGGCTGTACAACCCTGATTTTAATCTACCCGCTTGATATAGCACACACCCGCCTTGCTGCTGACATTGGAAGAACTGATGTCCGTCAATTTCGAGGCATTTTTCATTTCCTGACTACTATACACAATAAAGATGGGATTCGAGGAGTGTACAGAGGACTTCCTGCCTCTCTGCAAGGAATGGTTGTTCACAGGAGTCTATATTTTGGTGGGTTTGATACAATGAAGGAGATTTTGTCTGGAGAGGCAGCTAAACCTGAATTGCCATTGTGGAAGCGTTGGGTGGTGGCTCAGATAGTCACCACATCTGCTGGGTTGATGTCCTATCCACTGGATACAGTTCGAAGGCGGATGATGATGCAATCTGGTCTGGAACAACCAATGTATAACAGCACACTTGATTGCTGGAGGAAAATTTATAGGGCAGAGGGGGTGGCTTCTTTCTATCGCGGGGCAGTTTCAAACATGTTTAGGAGTACTGGTGCTGCTGCCATTTTGGTTCTGTATGACGAGGTCAAGAAGTTCATGAAATGGGGTGGCTTGTAGCAGGGAGTAGTTTTGGTTAGTTTTTCATCTCAACAAAAGGATTGGAGTCAAATGGGGCGATACAGTTCATAGAAGGAAAATACTGTGAACTGCAAACGAGTTCCATACAGCTAGCAAACACTAGATGGTATAATTGACATTCATTTGCCACTTTACCTTTTGAGGTTCTGGCAATTCACCCGTTATTTTTTGTTGACAAATAAATAAGTCGAATGTGATTGATACAAAGCTCGTATCGATTCTTGGTAATCACCTGTATTTTTTTCTCTGGTTGCGATTCTTGTTTGGTGGGAAATGAGAAGGGTTCAAATGGAAGGATATTGCACAGGATTTGATTCTTTAGTTGCCGAGAGTCACTGATTCTGTCGATAACACAGTTTACTTTCAATCATATATGAAGAAACCTGACAATTGGATTGGGTTTTGATTGGAAACAGACTTCATCGCTTCGTGCGCGCGCAAAGAAAGTGGAAGTCTTGCGATGTTCCCCAGTTTTCTTGACATCTATTGATTAAGGATCTCATAAGCCTTGATGTCATGTTTTGGGCCTTAGGGCTCCATTTTAACATAAAAACAAAAGCTTGCCCTGTTAGAAAAACACTAGGCTCCTGTCCCCCCCCCCCCCCCATACTGCTAGACAGCAGACTGAATTAATGGCTTAATTAGCGACTTCACCCGCTGACTAGGTTTCATGTTTTTTATTTATTCATTTTACCTAAATCTATAATAAAAATGAAAAATGTTCCAAGTCCTGAGGAATTAGATCCAAAAAATACAATCACCTGCGAAAATCTATTTTCCATATTTTTATGGTTGATTTAAAGCTAAAAAAATATAAATGATAGATAATCATGTTCAAAATCTATATAGACGTTATTTAATAATAAAAAATAAATTTTAATCAAAATTCCATGAACAAATTTTTATTATTATTATTATTATTATTATATCGAATAAATATTCATCAAAAAAATAAATTGTTAAAACTCAACTAAGAACTTATAATATTATTTAAAAACCATGTCAAAATTTAAAAGCAAATTAGCATTTGTTTTAGTGAAAAATAAAAAGAATAAAAAATCATCTGACACTTATAAAAAAGAACGATAATAAAATCATCACTTGAGGAAAATACCTACATAGATAAAAAAAAAATCAAATAAAAAATCCAAACAAATAAAAAAATATACATAAAGAAATGTAAAAATAGAAATTGCAAAGATTATATAAAAAAATATACATAATATTTTCATTAAAAGGAAAAGAATAGAGAGAACTTAAAACATGGGCCATGTTATCATTTCATGAATTTAAAATTATATGGAAATATTTTGAATTCATTAACTAATATTGAAAAATAAAAAGAGACAGGGGTGCATATAATTAAAGCATCGAAGAGACTGTACGTTTTAAAATAAAATTTACCAAAACCCACAAAAAAAGAGGAATGAACTATATAAAAAAAAAAGTATGTAAGAAAATTTGAAAAAACATCATCAACTTGAACCATGGCTGTTTGGGATTGTGGTTTAATTTGTTTTTTAAAATATTTTTTATTTAGAAATATATTAAAATAATATTATTTTATTTTTTTAATATTATTTTTAATATCAGCAAAAAAAAATGATCTAAAATACTGTTTTTTAATTTCATACAAAAAATAAAATAAAATAAAATAAATTTAATTTTAAAAAAAAAAAAAACACTTTTAATCTTTGCCACAGAAGTTTTAGTCTGTCTCCCTCACAATGTGTGAAAATCTCCGTTTTTGCAAATAGTTTGCCCCATAAACATCTATCAAAACCTATAAAAATCATTTTACCATCTAGAATAGTTTAAAAATATAAAATTAAGTTGAGAAAAGCTTTATCTTTCAACTTTAATTGTTTGTTTTTATAGTTTGAGGTTCAAACTATTTAACTCTTATAATCAAATAGAACTCGTTAGCATTAATTTTAACCATTTTAAATATTGAGGTTATTATAACCAAATATTTTTATTTCTAACTTTATTTTCCCATGGATCTCTCTCTCTCTCTCTCATTTAGGGATCGAGAAATTAAGTAAAAAAGTACTTTTTTAATACCAAAATGGGATTTGGCGAGCATACGTGGGTAGCCATCAATTGTTTTTGGCATTTACTTGCCGTTTCTTCAACTTTTGAATTGATATTTCTTACCGTAATTTTAAGAATTGTTCCATACAATTAGGTCGGAAAAAAGATGTGATTGATAGACCAAGAAATAAAAAATGGACCAAGATGAACTTTGCCTCTGAAATAATATTGGCATTATATTACTTTGTGTTATTCATTTCGATCCCCTATCATTGATTTTTTCCTATTCCAAACAAGATTTTATAAATTGGTCATCAACATGGACTTAAAATGATACAACTTGAAAGAAATTGAGTGCAGAAAAAATTGGTAAGTTTTAGTATATGTTAATTTATAACTAATGGCAGCCAACTAGTTGACTTTTTGAAAAAACATCCAAAGAGGTTTCTATTTATGTTTTCCAATTATTATCAATGTTATAATTTTATAAAATTATCTGTTTGATTTTGAAATTTTTTGACAATTGATTGCTCGTTCTCAAGGACACAAAAAGAAGTATTTCTAAATTTAAATGAGAGAACGAAAAGTGAAAAGGATGCCAAAATATTATCCTTACCTAATCTCACTAAGTGCGGTCTATACATGAACTAGCTGGGATGCACATTGATGAATTTCAAGGAAAGTTGGATGCTTGAGCCCTGTCCACCACTAGCAGTATGAATAAAATCTAGCTGGGCACTTGAGTTACTAGCGGGAGAAGTGACTTGTTCCTTTTATCTGTGTCAGGAACAATTTATAGGGTATAATATTCTCGTGGTATTTTATCTATTCATTGGGTTTATAGGGTATTCAGTGGATCCAAAGATTAATTGTGACGCGTGCAAGCTGGTACAAACATTCTAATTATAAAAATAAAAAATTTAGCTGGTGCAACTATCTGGTAGATAGTGAAAGATAAAAATTTGAGACTAAAATATTTGTTTTTCTTGTGAGGTGACACTTTGAAAATGGTCATGCGCGAAAATGTGGGTGAGAACTACTGTTGGAAACCAGAGTGACAAGGGAAGGCAGTAGCGAGGTCGACGAATGGGGCTGGGTTCTTCTTCAATTTCTTTGGTCTCTGTCAGTGCTTCCAGATTCCAAAATACATACACATAGTCCTCATAACATTCTTGTTCGGAATGATTAGTGATCGACAGAAGTCAAATTCTATGATATAAGAGCTACAGTTGGAACAAATTCAAAGATCCTCCTCTCAGCAAGCACATATTGGTTCTTGATCAATCATAAGAATCGAATCTTGGGCTTCTATGGACTCAATTCTCTTTCCCGTTGCCTGGTTTCTGTTTATTTGACCCCCCCCCCCCCCCAAAAAAAAAAAAAAACTCTCAATCTTTTTCTTCCATGGCATCATCAGGCATCAAGAACAACAAGACCCCAAAAGAAAAACACGAACAGCTAAGATTATTAAAAAGAAATGGTATATAATAGTGAAGTAGTGGGCTCTATTAGACAGGGGATAAAAGAAAAACTATAATCAGAATATGCTGTCCTGAAATATCTCAGTGCCATATGTCCATCACATCACAAGTTCTTTTGGCAGCTGCTTAGAGACGGGAGTGTTTTTTTTTTCCTTTCTTTCTCCGGGAAGTGATGTAAGACTGACTGAATTGTGCAATTACTCGGCAGATGGTGATTTGTGAGTAAACTATATGAGGAATATCTGGGGAAGGTGTTTACTAAGGTGGAGATGGACTGTTTAGGGCTAGTAATATATACGATACGGTGGGTTTAAGCCATAGTTTTGAAACTCGTTGGTTTAAAATTTAATCTAAGCTAGATTTATTATTAAATCGTTTAGAAAAATAAATTGAATAGATTGAATGGCTTGATAAATCAATCTGTATCTAGCTGATAGAAATAAAACCCCATTATAATAATTTTTATTGTGTAAATAGATATTATTTTGAAATAGATCTGGATTAACACGAGTTGATTGAACCACTCGGGCATCTAACAGCAATATCTGGAATAAATTATATTGAATAATAGTATAATAAATTGGTGAATAAAATCTGTGGAAGCAAAGTGGGAACCTCGTAAAGAAGGCTCGAGTTATTAAGCAACCATGACTTCACCATTCAAAATAAAATTAAAAAATAAAGGGGGAGATGCTTTTGAAGCTTTAGACTGATTATTTTTAGAAAAAGTGCCACCTAAAAACCCTACCATCAAGGAACTTTCAGTGGGGTTAGTACTTGGATTGCTTAATTCCCATTTCCTCTTATAAAATATTCATACATACATATAATATATATATATACACATATATATATTATATGTATGTATGTGTATAAGATGGGGATTACTGCTACTCGTCCCACAAATTACCTCGCTTTTATGGAGTATTAAATTGGTGATATTTTTCACATATATGGAATCACAAGTTGATTTTTCTGACGTTGGACTGTAAAGAATAAAGATTCCAGGGCTGGGTCCAGCACTTGCTAATGAACACCAATGCATGTTTGCCAAGTGTGAGTCATTATTAAAGAAAAAGAAAAACAAAATTAAAGTGAAGAAAGCACTCTAATGGTGGGGGGTGGTGGTCGTGGTTGTGGTCTGTCGATGTTGTTATTGTCATCATCACCTAGTCTGTAGGCTGTAGCTGTCTTTTCCAAGCCCAGAGGAAAATGGGTCCCGATCTTCTTATGTTAGGGTTAAGCCTTTTCTTACCATAATTTATCACCCTCCATGCCCCATCTTCTTTTCCTAAACTGGAAAAGATCTATGAAGTGCCATATATTCCATCTCTCAAGTTGTTTCTGATTAACAAATTAGATTCAAAATCAGCCTGGCTAAGTAAAGGGAGCAAATATTTCAAGCAAGAATAGGAAAAATATCTCCAGGGCTGCCTTTCATCACTGTCCCTGTCTCTGTCGATAGTCATCGTAACAGAGGTAAATTATGGTTTCTTACTTCGAACACTACGAAAAACATTATTATAACCCATTTTGTTTCATTAAAGAAATGATCAGCGACAAGCACATGGATTCAGCAGGATCTTCACAAGGTATGCTGCATGCGTGATAGCCATAGTCACGATCGAGCCAAGATGAGTGACGTTACTGTGTTATTTGAATATATAGCAATTGATCCCTCACAAGTATACCTCCACATATATATTTAATATATTAATCGATTGAATTTCTAAGTGGGGAAGTTGATGTCAAAAATCTCGTGCGTCCGTGGATGTCAAATGGTTGAAGATTTATCGATGCCATCATGAGTCGCGACACAGCCCCCTCGCAGCTGCCTGTCTCATGGAGTGCTGACAAATTCGGCATCACCCCTTGATTTGGTTTTGAATCTTTTAAGTTCTAGGGGAACCTTCTCTGTCAGATTCACGAAAATATACTACTATATACCTATCATCTGAACAAATTAATCTATATCGTATTTTGTCTTTTGTCTTTTGTCCAGTTAAGTCACAGCTAAGTTTTTAGCTCTTCAAAAACAGATCACCATGATCAGCTCATCTCAAATTAATACCAGAAAAGTTTAATCTATATACTAGTAGGTGTTGACAAATCAAAATCATACGACTTCCTAGCCTGGTCTTTGTGTTTTTTACCGCAAATGAAGCAATAGATCTACACGGGTCGTCCGTACAAATACAGTAGTGTGATGAACTGTAAGGCGTGTATTTGAATCTAGCAGGTGAGCTCTACTGGTCTTTTTGTTCTTGCTAGTCCAGGCCGTGACTAGGCACCACCTTTTCCCATTATTCTCTTTCAGATTCCAGGCAGGAAAAAAGGGAAAGATCAGGAGAAGTCATGGTTTCCACCATTAGTGCTCTCTCTTTTTCACGGCCTGGAATCTTGTTTCCACAACATTTTGAAGTGAACGTGAGCTGTTCCTACTTGTTATTCGGTTCTCAAATCGAGTCCGGTCCGGGATTTCAAAAGCAGACCGGAAAAATAAAAATCTGGAGAATTTGCTAGGGCTTGCATGATTTTGGAAGCAATAATTGAAAGAATTTTGTCAGAATCTCTGACAGAAACCCACTCCCTCTAGTCTCCAGTACTCTCCAGTCTCCTGTCATTTTCACCAAGTACTCCGCTTCCCATCTCTCCTTAACCCCCCCAAAGATCACATTAACCAAACCAGAACCAAGAAAAATGAACGGCTCTGATGTTTCAATTATTGGAAATGGGCCCCACACATTGTGTGCATGATTGATTGTTCTTTAGCCGGTAGCGAGTATTAAATCAACTCATGGAGAAGAAGAAAAGGAGAAGGAATGCTCATGAAAATCTTGAAAACCTGCGAGTGCTCCTTTCATCAATCAAACATTACACACTACTTCTTCTGGTACTGGTACTACTGACTTGATCGACAGCCCGATGATATTTAATCAGACAAAGTACTTGCTTAATCTAAATTCAATTTAAGACAAAAACACAATCTTAAACTGAAAGCAGACTTTTTTGATTTCTTCTGGTACTGCTGCTGCTACTATATTGTAGTGGAAACCCTTAAATAAACAGAGAAATTAATTATTTCTCGCTAGGAATCATTTATGTTCACTTACATTAATAGCAGTAGATTAAAAACCCAAATCTAGAATCATAATTTCATTTCCCCTCTTTTCATAATAATAATATTAAATATTATTATTACGAGGATATGATAGGATTGTTATTATCATACCCAGGAGAGAGAGCCAGGACACCAACTTCAACAAGCTTTGGCACAAGATGTCCACTGAGGTGAAGAGCAACAAGAGACTCGAGACCACCAACACAGGCGCCACCGATGAAGACCGCGGGGGCAAGAGAGGAGGAGGAGGAGGAGGAGCCGTCTTCAGAGGCGGGAGGGAGGGCGGAGATCTCGTGGTCGTCTAATTCGATGACAGTAGGGTGAACACCAATAGTGGCAAGGAGCTTCTTCATGACATGACACATGCAGCAAGAAGATCGAGAGAAAATGATAACCGGGTGCTCTGATATAAGCCGCTGGATTCTTGTCTCGGTGGATTCTGCACCGTCGATGGATAAGGAGGAGGAGGAGTTTGGTGGGGTAGCGAGGTCAAGACGAACGACGTCGTTGGAACAACGTCGACGTAGTCGTTGCATCGCCAGGACGAGAATTGGGAGAGAAATGAAGTGCCGGTGTTGGAGAGGGAGAAAGAGAGCCGGTGTGGGTTTATGTCAACGGGGGGAGCAAGTGGGAGCTTATAGAGGGAGGGGTGTTTATATTTATAAATGAAATGGAAGGGAGGAGGAGGTGGGGTTGCTTACATCACAGACTACTGTGTGTGCACCTGCAATTTACAAGTATTTTGCTTTCTTTCTTTTGGGATCAATGCTTGTGGGAGTTTTTGTTACTTTCTCAGCCCCACGCGCCGATACGTGTGGGTTGAATAACGTTTGTTTTTTTCACCATTTATTTCTTAAAAATAGTTTTGTAGAAATCAAATTCATTTATATTGCATGTAATTATTTATTTCAAATTGATTTTAACTACACATATATATATTTTTAAACTTACTTTATTAAAACCATAACTAAATGAGCTAGAGAACCTTAACTTTCTCAGGCTCTTACAAGAAATATATATATTGATTCAAACTCGAGACTTACTGTATAAATTATAATTTTTTTATCAATACACCACACTCTTTAGATACGAGATCACCTTATCGATAAATGATTGAATCATTGAAATGGTAATTGATAAAGAATAAATATTTAAATAAAAATCGATGGAGCTCGTAAACTTGAAGGGGGTAAAATAAAATTACCTGAAACTTTTATACAATAATGATAGCTACAACGAAAAGTTACTGTTGGGAGGATGGGTTCAATTTTTGTCCGGAAAAAGAAACTCAATATTGAAGACGGTTCAGTAACTTACTCCTGCATTTACGGAAGAACTGATATTATTAATTAAAGAGAAAAATACAAAACTACAGTAATATAGTAGACCAGAAGGAAAGGAACAGCCTCGGCAATACTACTCTACTGTCAAGTGATCAATTGCCTCGTCTCTCTCTCTCTCTCTCACCCCTCCAGCAACAGCTGGTACCCATGGCAGCTCTCTCTCTCCTCTCTCTGCTACTTCTGCTGCTTATATTTATAGTAGATTATGGGAGACAGTCTTCCCATTTCACCCAAGATCTCTACCGACAAATCTTCCCTTTATTTGCAGCCATGATTTCAGCTAGTTTCGAATCCATTTTAACCCCTCCATTCCAGCACTCGTTCTCTCTCACATTCGTATGATGCATGAGATTTATTTTATGCTGATTAATTTTATAGATCATGGAGTTAATGATCATTACATGATCTCAAACCTGAAACCAAAGTTGTAAAATCCGTTCCGGGTGTCGTTCCGGTTTTTTTATTGGAACGGAACGTTCCGGTTTCGGTGCATTCCGGCGTGCCGTTCCGGTTTTGTACTGTTTATATTTCATTAATTATATATATATAAAAAATAAAATATTAATTTAACAAGTATAATTTAAATTCAAGATAAATGAACTTTAAATTATACAATACAAACATAATCTCAAAATTAGAAAAATCTCTAAAATTCCAAAATATTATGAAAGTAAAATGTTCTGAAATAAAAGAAATATACATCAAACATCTTTTACATCATTAATATAAAAATAAGGATCTTGATCTTGTTGTGGAACATAAGGAAAGTCATCAACAAGACATCCCAATAGTTGGTCATTAATAGAAATTTTGGTTCAAGATAAAAATTCATAATCAACGAGAATCCAAGTACTATCATAGATAAATGTTTTCTATACATAAATGCCAAGTTTTATAACATGTTATCCAAACAACCTTACACATATATAATTACACATGCATCCATAACTTTACTATTATTTTTTCATGGTACAAAGGTACTACAAAAACTCATTAGGTTATGGAGGTGGGACAAACCAAAGCGATAGCTTACAGGATTGGCAATTTAACTTGCAAATAAGACAACAACCGTGCATCAATTAAATTTGGAGGATGAACATTGCTTTCCATTTATAACTGCATTTATAATGCAAAACTCTTCATGGAAGAAAACTAAAAATAACAATCATGTGTTAACAACTTGACAATCAAACAGAAAAATTTGGAGCTACATCATTAGAACCTCAACAATACTCCAAATGTAAAGGGTCCAAACTCCATCTTCAATCACTCTGAACACGATAGCCTAGGAAAATAAGACTCGGATCCTCATCATTCATCCCCTCTTTTTGAAGGAAAGAAACAAAGATCCTACTGTCCTCTATAGGGATTGATAATAATCCAACTGAAACACAGCAAATTGATATCGAAAATTACTCCTTAGTAAACACCACCAATCATATATCTTCCTCAGCAACATTGTTTGATAACAATTCAACAATACCAAATAACCCAACAATTGTCATTTCAAAACTCCAAACAACAGAATCGGTTCAAGATAGAAATTAATTGAAATCTGTTGTAAGAACTAAAAACAAACCCAATAATTTTACACCCACAAAAATTGATCAAACACAGCTAATAACAATCGATCAAACACAAACCCAGTGTCAACAATATCATTTATGCCCAGTTTCATGATTCATCAGTTTCAATATCATAATAAATTCAAGGATTTTGGGACTAGAATGTGTACCTTTCACTTGAAGTTGCTGCCGTGAGATGATTTAAGGAAGAAGTGAACAACCGATGAATTGAAATTTGGGGAAGAAATGAAGATTTGGTGCTGCCGTGTGGATGAAGAAGAACAGGTTCGATGTGGAAGAAATTAAGAGTTTTTCAGGTGAGGGTTAAAGATTAGGTGAGGGAACAGATTAGGTTTCGAAAACTTGAGATTTGAGTTGAGATTTTGGTTGATTTTTGAGGGATTCCGGATGAATTGCGGTTTAAGAAATGAAATTGATTTGGGAATTATGGACGGAGGTTGTTTCTTCAGTGTATTTTATAAGGGACATGAAACAACGTCGTTTTGATGAACCCGGAACGGAACGTCCGGAACCGAACTGAGGTGTTCCGGCCGGAAGTTGGCCGGAATTTCCGGAACGATCTGGAATTAAAACCGGGACAAAAACGACGCCGTTTTGTCCCGGTTTTATGCGTGGAACGACATGTTCTGGCCGTTCCGGCCGGAACGGAACGACTTTCACATCTATGCCTGAAACTATATAAAATCCAATTTTAATCATTGAAGTTGTGGGAGAACAATTGCGAGATGAGCAGACAGGATTGGATGCATGGAACCTGAATACATTGTATGGAATAGGAAAATACAAACGATTTAATGGTTTATTTGGTCCTATACATTGTATTTTATTATATTATTTGTTACTCACCGTGTGGAAAAAAACATTTGCGAAAAAAAAGAGGGGGGACCCAATTGAGATGTATACAAAATAATCACCGAAATTATATATATAAAGATGATGATGTTAGGCTTGTAGGCTATAAAAATAACTAAAAAATTATAGAAAAAAAGAATTTGGGAAAATGTAAGTGAGCATGCCAGTGTGGAAGTAGGCACGAACCCAGGATAGGTTAATTGAAATCAAATAAAAAAAAGGGGTCAAACTCAAACTCCAAATAAATCAAATGTAGTGAGATAAAATTAAAAAAAGTACTAAACAAACAATCAACAAGTCAGACAAGCCAGTCAAACTCTACAGCCCGATCATGTAAATGAAACAAGCTAATAAAAGGCAAACCATAAAAGATTAAAAAGCTTAATTTATAAAAAAGCTCAACATATAAAGACAAAATATAAAAAATATTCGAATCAACCCGGACCAGCGAAACTCGTGGTCTAGGTGATAGGGCTAGGATAAACAATTAGAAAAAATTGAAAGAAATAATAAAACCCATTACCATAAAAATTAAATTTAAATGATGAAATTAAAATAAAAAACTAATTTCCAAGCAATCTAATGGATGAAGCCACCAAAAAAATAATTTGAAAAAACATTGAAGAGGAAAAAATATCTATAAAAAATGATGATCAAATTTCATATATATATATATATATATATATAAACAAGCTATTTTACTATTCTATGTAAATTATTCTGCCCCTACACAATTTAAAAATAACAATTAAATTACAGTGAAAAAACCTTATTGCCTACAAAACAGTTTGCAGTTTTTATAGCTCAAGTACACTCTCATGAAACACTGTTTGATGAACAGTGTTCTGAATATAAAATTAAATTGCTGTGGAAATTAATATTCCTGCAGAGTCAGAACATTGCTCCATGTTCCGAAAAGAAAACTAAAACTGTTGGGAAAATCAGTGCATCCCTAGATTCAGCACACGACTCCACCCCACTAGACTGACATCAACTCCTATTTATTTTTGAAAAAAAATAAAAATGCAAAGAAATGAAGGCATCAACATAAAAAAATAAAATAAAAATAAAATTTAAAAAATAGACTAAACTGAAAGGTAACAGTAAATAAATAAATAAATGACGACGGATAGAGCTGTGTGGAGATTGGAATTCACGAGGGCAGGCATCGCGTGAAGTCATAAAATTTGTTAATAAGCACATAATTGAAGTGATGGTAAGTAACACGGTAGTTCGGAAGTACTGGATAACTGCTGGAGAAGTGGTCACTCACTAACATGGGGATGGGTGTGGTGATGATACTCAAGTAATTGACCCTCACGTCACTTTGACTCTGACGTGGAACCGTAAGATTGAGCTGTTACGTTACCCAAAGCCACCCGCCTTCATAAAAGCATCTTCTTCTCTTTTCTTACAATAAAAAAAACATTTCCTAACCGCTTTCCCTATAAATTTAAACTAAAGCCGTGCTTGAAAATTGTGTTAAATGTTATTCTTAAAGTTTTTTTATTTAATTATATATTAAAATAATATAATTTTTTATATTTTAAAATCAAAACAATCTAAAAATAGTCAAAAAAATACAATTGGACTGCAAAAATAAACACAGCTTAAGTTATTCTTCAAGTGTATATTTTCAAATCATTTTTTATGCTGCAAAAGAATTTATTATCTTAATCTCAAATTTTAAACACAAAAAATAAAAGAAATAAACAATTTATTTAGAATATCAACGAAACTTCTTAGTTTTTAATACAGCTTGCTAAGGTAGCAAAATGGTCACTCTAACTTATACTACCATTAATTTATAGGAGATGCTGCTTAAATAGATTTGATCGAGAAAGAAGTTGTTGGAGAGAGATTTGCATGTTCTTTGATTCAAAGTCTCCGATAATTTGCTTTCCTTTAGATCGGCAGCAATGGCGGAACAGTAAGTACATGGTAAAACGAGATGAAAGAGATGACTTGGCTCAATTATTTGAAGTTTTTTTCTATTTTAAAAAATAGCATTTTAAAAGAAAAAAGAAGGAAAGAAAAAGAAAAAAGTCAGCTGACGTGGAGAAGAACTGCTGCTTATGATGGTGGACCCGTCCTCATGACATAATCATCGGAGTGAAATTTCACTTTCCTCGTCATCATGACGTTCCCATTTTGACACGTGGTGGTGCTTTAACTTTCCTTCCGGCGTGGAGATTGTGGTCTTTGGGAAATAAAATGGGGGGAGGTGTGCCCATCTTCACTTTAGGGCGTTCACGAGCCTGGCCAATGAATGGTCTCCACGTGTCTCGGCGGCCTGCTTGATGGTGAGCGGTGGGGTGGCCTTGTGGAGCTGCGGTCCCTACCATCATAAATCAGGGAGAGTTCTTAAAGTTGAACCATTGATGGTGGTAAATATGGTGTCTGCCATATGTTGTGATTGATGAGTAAGGGGATCGCAACACCCAAGAGGCGTGGACCCCCTAACCTTCCAAAATCCAGATGCCCTCTTTTGTAATTTTACACTCTATTTTCAATAATTAACACTCATTTTTTGCATAGCATAAATCGGAAATCCTTCAAATAATATATATATATATATATATATATATATATATATATATAGAGAGAGAGAGAGAGAGAGAGAGAGAGAGAGAGAGAGAGATTCATCGAACTTGTATGATGACAATAGCAATTTCAATGCTATAGTTGACCACGATATATATGAGGTGCATGGGAGTATCCAGGATATTACATGGTGTTAAATATTTTATCATTACTTTCTTTCTTCTATATACTTAAATAAAATCTTTAACTTGAATGATTACGACATTTAATTGAGATTTTTGTCGAATATATATTTTAATGTTAAGAGGAAGAATGTCTAGACTATTAAATTCGTGGATTAAAAATAAATACTATTTTATCGTATAATCCAAAAGCACAATGATTTTTGCACTGAAAGCATCCGTTTGTTTTCGACTTATTTACATAGAAGAACAGTGAGGCATATTTAGGTCAGGGTTTTGATGTCATGCATGGTTGGTGTGCACAAACCTCACAAAAACATTTATAATATCTATGTCTTATGTTTAAAAATATATTAAATTCATTACAAGAACAATTAAATTTAATTTTAAAAAGAGAGAGCTGGTGGTGAATGACAGGAATGACCTCGGGTGGAAGGCCGTGTTTGTCTCCAGCCTGGAGATTATTCTCGATACTCCACTTGATTGGATCTAATGGGAAGATTCAAGTGTAAGAAAATGCAATGTTCATAGGAGACCTCACAAAGTAATGGGAAGCGTGGACCAAGCCTCCTTTTATAAATTAGTTTTGTGGGAGTGGTACTCGTGGTCACCATGCACGCTAGGTCAAATCTAAATATCAAGTCGATCGTAAGTTTTCTTCTTTTCTTTTCTTGTGAAAAACATCGTCATGCTTAACATCAGCCGCACAGTGCCTCTCTTTAATGTTTTCGTGGAGAAAATCATAAAGGCTGTCGCCGGTGCTGCTTCCTTTGCCCTGTCTTAACTCGGGGAAAAGGTCAGAAAAACCACCACTGAATAATGGCAGGCAACCAGGTTCTTTACCTAAACACAATTTCTTGGTCAGATACGATGATCTCTTTCGAATTGACGCGAATTAGAAAAAAAAAAACTTATTTGTATGGTTAGTTTTATCCCAATCGATGGCTTAAAAAAGGAAGAAAATAATAATTGCCCAGTGCTATAATTGATCAAGAATGGTGACGTGGATTGTTGATGCATGAAAAAACTAATTTGTAATTGAAATGGGATTGAGATACTCTTACGTTATATTCTCTTAACCTCGTTTTTGAGAATAAATAAGTGGCCAAGTTAATATTTATTTAATATAAATAACACTAAAATTAAGTGATTATTGACTAGTGTCTTTAATTATGTTACTTTAATGCTTATACGATCCTTAATCCCCTTTTTTTTTTCGGTGTAATTTTTTTTGGATGCAAGGAAACTTCGTTATTTGAAAAATATATTTTATAGGTTCAAAAATTTCAGTTATTTCATGCTTTTACATGAGGTTTATATTTTAATTTGAACTTGAGATTTGCTGTGCAAATCGCAAGCCCTCTGATATTACGACATGTCCACTAAAACAACGCCATATTTTTTTTCATTTTATCCTTATTTTTTTTGTTCATGTCATAGTTGTTTTCCTTTCTTTGAGAAACTGTTTAGTCTGGGGAAATCCCTGATAAATAAATTACCTAATATATGCATATTAGCTGTACCTATAAACATATTTTTCGGTTCTTATATCGACCGCCTTCGTCAATTAGTCATGTAACAGAAAATAATAAAATTGTGTTTATTCTAAAAATAAAGATCTTATCCTTAGCTTGTATTTAATCCGGGCTTAAATATTTATATAGCTTTTTTATTAAAGCACGTTAAGGGACATATACAGAGCTATTCTTTTACATTTTTGTAGCCGATTAAAATTCTCAATAAGCATCCCATTTAATAAACGGGCTGGAAAAGCAGCTTCCTACAGATCTTCGACTGTTCATGAATCATTCAAACAGGAATTTCCCCAAGCAATGCATTTTGTCACTATAGTTGACCACCACATACGTAATTGAGGACAGGCCATATGACATATGCAATGACACCTTACTGCAATTTCAAACGTTTCAAACTTCATGCTCAGCAAACTGTGTTTTGAAAGTATTTTTTTAATTTTTTTTTTTAATTTTTTTAATGTATTTTTAAATAAAAAAATATTTTAAAAAATAATCTCATGACAATCAAACAGTCGTACAGACACTTCACCTAAGTTGCTCTGTCTTTTTCTCTGATGGTTCAGTTTTTTCTAATGTCAATTGACATGTCGCTTGAAATCTAATGATCATACTTCATGCTAGAACCCTTTTCTCTGCTAGCTGTGTAATCCTTTAGATACCACAGCCAACCAGCACTTCACTCTCGATTCAACAGAGGCAGCCATCAATAATTCACATAGGATTCGAATCATTCGCACACGAGTGGTTGAGAATCGTTTCAAGTTTTTTGTAGCGTGTATTGTTGGTTCGTATTGGAAAAATAATAGAAACTAAATACTTAAACAAAAACTTCAAACTCTTCGGATTATTCCTTCAATTCAAAAGTTTAGGTTGTTAGGTGAAGTTTTAAGATACGATTTATATTATTTTTTTAACACATTTCTTCAACTTAAAATTCTTTAAATTTGAAACTTTTATATAGATCCAAATGATCTTGTGTTTTATTTTTATCAAATAGAATAAGAATGCAGAGATTTGAATTGATGATCACTGGGTCAATAAGACTCTAATATCATGTAAATGAAATATCTAATATAAAAACTTAAATTGTAAAATAAAGTCTCAGGATATAATTTATATTATTTTATTATATATATATATATATATATTGCTTAAATTTCTTAATTTAATACTTAGATATGAGCTTTCTGTAAGTTAGATATTTTGGTGTACCCATACAACGTGCACGTGTGGTAGATTTGTCTAGATATTGAACTTGGAATTCGAGAATCCGTCGAATTCCCTCACCACTGAACATCTTTAACTTGTGTCATGCATGGAAATTCAAGAAAAAATATTAATATAGAAAAAACATTATACTCTCTTCTTTCAAAGATATTTAAGATTCAGCATGGAGCTATGAACATAAACGTTTTTATTAAAATTAATTCCAACAATCACCAACCCATTTCCTTATAGAAAAAAAAGAGATCAACCAATTGTTTTCTTATCATCGATGGATCCTTAGTTTAATCTTTTTTTCTACACGTGAATAATTCGTAAGATTTTGTATCGTGCATCGGATTCATTCGACATCATATAATAAAAATTTATATTTTAAAAATAAAATAACTTCAAATGATATGGTTTATATTTTAAAATCAAGTAAAAAGAGAGTGGAAGGGAGAAGGAGGACAGCTTCTGTCACCACATCCGTACCCGTGAATGTACCCGGATCCGCATAACACCCATATGGCGCATATACCCCTAACGCGCACATTAGCACGACCCTACACAGTGACCACCCACTGTAATGACACGTCCTTAATTTGCTCCTTTAACCTGTCGGCGCCGCTGTCTATATTGTTTTAATTTTTTTAGGTCGTTGACTGATCGAGGGTGACACCCGGGTGACGTAACTTACATGACAGTCTGGTCATGAGTGGGTCCTATGACGCAATGATCTGAATCCGTGTCGGCTCTTAACGGTGTTTGCGATCGTTACTTTCACCCTTCTCTCTTGATCCTTTCAAAAGAGGGCATCTTCTTCTTTCCATACTGGCCCATATCAAGGCACAACTACGAGTCCTCGTTCATCGCTGTCCGTCCACGTGGCAGTCACACTGTAAGTGGGCCCATTCCGGGGAGGTTAAATCATGATGAGTCAATCAAAGGGGGTGTTGGTGAGATTTTTAGGCCGGAGAGAACGAGACAAGGGGCTGCTCGTGGAGAGAAGTGTTGGGGTCCGTCCCTTCCCTGATTTCAATTATTTTTAGAAGCTATGGAGGAGCTTAGCCTGGAGGAGTACTACGACTACACTGCTGCTGACGCTAGCCAGTACCCGTCTGTGCAAGTTATGAAAGGTCGCATGTGGTCAATGAAAAATATTGCATGCTCAGTGGCCAGGAGGGATTCTGCTGAACTGTCAATGCGTTTACGTATTCTACGTATTTGAAATTGTAGATTCACTTTTTTCTGTTTTTTAAATTGAAGTTTATATATATTTTTTTACTGAAGAAACTTTTTTTTATATAGATATTTTTTACAGGTTCGAGTTAAGCGATTAAAACCAAATTGTCTCATACTCTTACAGGTTAACTTGCAAGTTGAGTATGTCTTGACTCGAATCCAAAACTTGCAATGCATATCTTAAATTCTTTACCACCATTCTAAATTAGAGCTGTTTATCTAAAATTATACTTGTTTATCTGTTTTTTTTTTTTAAATAAATTATACGGTTTACCCCCTAAGATTACCCATAAGAAGACTCATGATTCGTCTCTTTGATTCTTCACAAATCCTCTTCTTACCCAGCACTTTCAATTTCTTGTAGATATTCATAAAATCTCTCAATCTAGAACCTCTTCCATGGACCTCGAAATTAAGGGAGGTTCATTGCAAGACGTTGGTGAAAGAAGTAAGTAATTAAATGCTGGTTTTCAACATAGATTAATATCGACCGCTTCATGTCCAACCCTAGATATTTGTACCCACACTTGACACTTGCCAACAAGCTGAAACATGCTGGTGCCCCCTATCTTGATACTATTGTCACAAACAAGAGCTATCCACCCTCCATAATTAAAAAGTGTGGATTGCTCGATCTTTTGAATCTGGGAGTGAATGCTCAGCCCAACGCCCCCCCCCCCCCCCCCCCCCCCCCCCTGTAAATTATGAAGAACAGCCTCGGTCTTGCAAAAAATTGGTCGGGTCTCCTCTGCGCAATCTTGACAAAAGACTGCAAAATGGAGAAATGCTTTGACGTATTGTAGTTTGATTTGTGTAAAGATTGTGGTTTCATAATTAGGTTTCTGGGATCTTCGTATTTGTTTAGGATATGAAGTCATGGAGCACCATTAGATTAATTTCATCATTGATCATGATTGTGGGTTTGGCGTGGCTGTAGGTTTATGGTTGAAGATTGTGGCTCGTGACGAATTGAAGGGAAAGAAAGGTGGTGACTAGGTTTGGTGGAAGAAATGGCTAGGATTTTTTTTATTCAAAGACAAATTTATAATATTTCATATAAGAGTTCTTTATTAAATGATAACAAGCCTATAAATAATTATATGATTTTTGTTTATTTTCTTACAAGCGTACCGGGTGCATGGTGTAAAATGTTACGTGGACTAAAATTTAAGACGCAAACTATATATATATATATATATATATATATATATATATATATATATATATATATATATATATATATATATATATTAAAAATTGGTAGATAAATGCAATTTCAACCAAATTTTAAAATCATTATTTGTGAAATTCCAGTATCTAACTATTTGAGTTTTCATGATGAATAATTTCTTACTATAACATCATAGCTTAATTGATTAAAAGGCTAGGAGTTGGAATCTTAAATACATGATATAATTTGATATTAATTGAATATATATGATGAAATTATATTCTCCTAACATCTATCATGTTTCAAATCTCATGATTGCTTTTGAATGCAATATTTTAAATTAGATGAGAGAAAAACCTACAGTAAGTAAGTTATAAGCTTTCGTTATTCTCATCATAATAAAGTGGACATGCTTCAAAGAGGAAAATTCGATGGATTTTTTTCTCGAACAAGAGAGATTTATAGGAAAATTATACTCACATGACTAATTGCGTGCGAATGTAGTAAATCTAGATCTTGATTATTTCAATTCTATTTCAATATCTTTATGATACGATCATATCTCGCAGAGAATTGGAAATAAAATATACATGCAAGTGGCAACGAGACCACTTTGAGTAGTAAACAAAAGTACGATTTCATTAACTAGAATAAGAGTTCATCCCACGTTTTCATAATCCTTGTTTAATTTATTATTCTTGTCTACACGTATAGAGAGAGTCATCGGGAGTCCCTTTTTCTCCAGGCAATGCGATCCCAGTAATCATGTTGATTATTATAGTATTTGCAAGCGACGAGCAACGAGATGAAAGTCGTCATGACTTGGTGGGTTATCAATATACAGTAGTTAAAAACGAGTTTTAAAGGGCGTAGCGTAATGATAAATGACTTGTGACATGGATAGCAAGTCTCGAATTCAAATTAATACGTATATTCTACAAGAATTTTACTTGCTTAACTAAAAATGAGATTTTCTCGTATGCAGAAAAAAAAAGTTGTGAGTAGGGCATCCCTTCTGACCACTCTTGTCGAGCTCGATTACCCTTTATTTTTAGGGTTTTACCGTTGAAAGAGGTTAATGACTGCTATAGAACAGTCTCAGATCAGCAAGTAATTAAATATAATATGAACACATAAAGGCATCCATATATATATATATATATATATATGGAAGTGATATACAGTAGCAGAAGTCAATTAAGAAATGACTCGAGGGCCATAACTTCCGGTAGAAGATTCAGATGTCAGCCGGGGAGCAAGAGGGGCCCTTCATCTGTGGACAGAGTTGAGGGGTTTGGTGCGTGCATGTGCAATCTCATCTTATAATATACAACTTTTCAGTCTTGTTCGAGCTCGATTAGCTTCCTTCTTTTTGGACTTTTTTTGGAGCAACAGAACACGGTGTCATGGCCTGCTTGTCTTTCTTGAAATTCTCAGCCAATTCTCTGTGTATGCATGCGAGAACCAGATGGAGATAGGCCCCTTGTTTACAATTCACTCTTGTCGTCTACCCAGGGAAATTCATTAATTGTTCTTATATATATATATATATATAGTCTTTTATACTTGTAGTATCTTTAAATATTATTAACAAGACCACTTGAATCAAGTGTGCGGTTTAAATTCTATACGAAGAATGGAAAAGTTGGTATATATTTTTTAAGTGTTTAAATAATAATAATTTTAGATCACAGCTCAAGCGGGTTTGAGCGTTGGCTGGGATTCTATTTTGTGGCATGTTACAAACCATAGGTTATATATGTTTCATTTTTTTCAAAAAAAAGAAAAGACGAGGATTCCATTTAAAATGAAAACTTTTTTTATTGTTTTTTATTTAAGTTTTTATTGTTGTTATATTATTGAACTGAATTTATGTACCGTTGATTAAAGCCTCCATTTTCCCTAGCAAATCATTATCTCTTTAAATAATAATATTATCCTTACTTATATTTTAATAATATTTCCTCCTTTTTCCATAAAAACAATCACTCCAATCGATTCATCAACCATTCAGCACATCAAACATGTTCAGAATTATTATTATTTACTCTAACATTATCTAAAAGTCTTTCATTCCACAAGCAAAAGATTAAAGGGTGTTATGATTCAAGATGTTTTTTTTGTTTGAAAATATATTAATATTAGATTTAATTAAAAAAATATTAATTTAATATAAAGAGAGCCAAAAACAAAGAGAGCCGGGCTCGAATGGAGGCCCATTCATCGGACCCAATCAGCCGAAGTGGATATTTTGAATTTACTTGAGTGATGTGACGGGCCGCACACCTGATTCAGAAAAAAGGACCAAATCCAGCAACGAGGCCCAAGAGAGGTTGCTGGGCTGAGTTGTAATTGTTGCTGCTGCTGTTAAAATCTTCCCTTGCAAAATATCTTAGAACAATTGAGAATCGTCTAGAACTTCGAGGCCTGGTTCTATGAATTCGGAAACCCCACACTATGTCAGAAAGTTCTGAAACAACATGACACGTTTCCACATCTCTCTTCCTCTTTCTAGTGATGTTCTTTCCTACGTCGTATAAAACCTCACTTCCTCTCTCTAGATGTACAGACTACAGACGTTGAGGCAGAGACGACCTCAAAGTTTCAAACTCTCCCTGCAAAAACGCTAAACACAACCAGAAGCTTCAAACTTTAAAAACCCAAGTGATCAAAACACTCAAGCAAAAATGGAGGGAGTTGTGGTGAAAGAAGAGGAGACAGTGACATACACTGGTGGTGGAGGTTCTTCATCTTCATCATCTTGTAGTTTGTCTCCGCATCCAATGGAGGGGTTAAATGAAGTGGGCCCGCCTCCATTTTTGACGAAGACATATGAAATGGTGGAAGACCCATCAACGGATACAGTGGTTTCGTGGAGTGGAGGTCGCAATAGCTTCATAGTTTGGGACTCTAATAAGTTCTCTACTACTTTGCTCCCGAAACACTTCAAACACAGCAACTTCTCCAGCTTCATTCGACAGCTCAACACTTATGTAAGACCTCATACGCCCTTATCTTTTTTGATAAATGTTTACATGAGGTGTGATAGTTAATCTTTTGTGGTGAGTGCTGATTATGATGCTTCTAATTTGAATGGAGGTTAGCTTTTAAGCTTGTGACTTTCCAATTTCTTAATTGAAGTGGATAATCTTAGGTTGGGGATTGGATTTTAATTTTGCATTTTTGAGTTTGTGTGGTCTATGTTTTGTGACCACAGATGAAATGTTTGTGAAAATGTCGATATCTATTAATTCAGTCTAGGTTTCTTGCTTCTTATAGTAGTTGTGATTGATTATGTATTGGCAAATGCTATGCTGTTTTGTTTTTGTTTTATCCTATTTGTTTGTCAACCACTCACTTCATGGTAATTTCAATTTCTTTTAAGTATATATGTAAATTTTAATACAAAGTCTCTTTTGTCTGTCGCATTTCTGCTCATGTGAACTACCTTACCTTTGCTTTTTGTAGTAATATTGATATGCTGTTTTTCAAGGAACGCTGAACTCATTCTTGTTGCACTGTGATGCAGGGTTTCAAGAAGGTTGATCCTGACCGGTGGGAATTTGCCAATGAAGGATTTTTGGGAGGGCAGAAGCATCTATTGAAGACCATCAAACGGAAAAGACATCTCTCACAGAATACACAGCAACAAGGTGGAGGAGCTTGCATTGAGTTAGGACAATTTGAATTTGAAGGAGAGCTCGAAAGGTTAAAAAGAGACCGAAACGTGTTAATGGCAGAGATTGTAAGGCTTAGACAGCAACAGCAGCAGTCGAGGGAACACATTGCTGCAATGGAGGATAGGTTAGAAAGCACAGAGAGAAAACAGCAGCGGGTGATGGCATTCCTTGCTAAAGCTCTCAACAACCCATCCTTTATCCAGCAATTTGCACAAAGGGCTGCACAGAGGAGAGAAATAAGAGGTTTTGAAAATGGCCGTAAGAGGAGACTCACCGCAAGCCCAAGTGTTGAAAATTTGCAAGAATCTGTGGCATTAGGTGGCAGCCAGTTTGTTGATTACACGAATCAGGATTTAGCAACTATGGAGAATGAGATAGAGACACTTTTCTCTGCTACCTTGGACAATGAATCAAGCAGTGATATCAAGGACCCAATAGCAAGTTCTATGCACACAAGTGGTGGTAGCAATTTGGATGCTGTTAATGAGACAATATGGGAGGAGTTATTTTCTGATAATTTAGTTTCCGGAGATCCTAATGAAGTTGCTGGGAGTGATGAACCAGAAGTTGATGTGGAAGTTGAGGATTTGGTTGCAAAACCTGTGGACTGGAGTGATGATTTTCAGGACCTTGTGGATCAAATGGGTTATCTCAGGTCAAATCCATGATTTAAGACATAGCTGTTATTAAAATGATTTATGGGAGTTTTTATGGTTTTGAGTTGGTCGCTGCTACCCCATTCCTGTTTCCATAATGGTATACCTATGTATCCTTGTTTGGGAGTTTTTTTTTTTTATTTAGATTTCCTTGTTGTTTGTTTGTGACTGAGGACTAAATTGTCTGTCATACAGGAGGGAGTGGTGGAAGTTGCAACACGGCCAACAAATGTCACTGTTCTTCTGTTTCCTTCTTGAATTATAATGAAATTCCTCAATATTTCTTATTTTTTAAAATTATTTTCTGCCCCTGAGATTCCATTGATTCTTCTCTGCTGAATTTTTGCAGGCAGGAACGCCCACAACAAATTTTTCGGAAGGGTGTCCGAATTTGAATCATCGATTTCTAGACTCCACTGCTTTATATGTTCGTTTTCTCAACTTCCATTGTTGGCATTTTCCTTTTGTGTACGTCCCACTGTTATATATAATTATACAAAAACTTGTGTGTATAGTGTATATGATGTATATAAATGTATGATACATATTGTAGGTTTTAGATATAACTAATTTCCTGTATGTGCTATCCACTACTTAAATTGAGAGATTTCTCTGGACCAAGACAGCCTCTAAATATGATTGTTATCCGTGACCAGCTTTTGCGACTGCTCAGACTTTCTTACTGCTGATACTGTGATTGCCTATTCAATGCTGCAATCATGAATTGGTGATGCTTGAATTTGGAACTATATGACTCTGTTGGAGCTCAGATTCCTATTTGAGATCTCATGGTTATACTGATTTATAATTGAAAGAAAGATTTGCTTCGTATGGCTATCAGAAATTTAAAACATTTCAAATTTCAATTAATAGCACGCATAGGGCTATGATTGTAAATCTACCAGACCTTGCATTGTCTGACGAATTCCAGACACTGCCCTTTGATTGTTCAAGCCAACAGCTTACATTTTCTTGTTTACTTGAGTTGATTGAATGTAAACTAGTGATGTAGGTGGTTCTAATAAGTTGGTTGTGGGTTATGGGATAGTGATGGGCCCAAAAATAGGCATGGATCATGTTGAGTAATTAGCTTGATGAAATTCTCATATTTTTTTTTTTATTTAGTAGTGAAATTCTGTCAAGAGGTAGCTCACTCTAACCCGCTGAAGTCCAGAATATTTTTAAATTAGGCTCGAGTCTAGATTTGGTTTTTTTCCTCGTTATTTTAGTTTGTTTAGATCAGATTTTATTTTTTAGGATTATCTAAGGAATTGTAAATTTTTTCATAGAAAATATTCAATAACTAAATTAGGTATTTGTTTAATGATTCTATTCGATAGATTTGTTTTTCTATTTGCATTAATTAGAGACTATGTTTCTTGTTGGAATAAGTAGACATGCATTATGACTTATGAATCTGAATCCCAGATGGATTGAGTAGTTGGAGGGTGGAAAGCTCCTGTCCATGATTCTATAGGATCTTGTAAATGTTGAGTTATGCCAAAGCACTTGTTAGGGTTCCAAGGGTTTTGATCATGGTTGACAATGGATGTTGTAATTCGAAAGTTACAGATATCTGGGTGCTGTTTTCAGTGTTCGTTCATACAAAGGTTCAAGGCCTCCCTGAATTTGAGTGTGAGATCTCTAAAGGTGGATGAAGTACACGTAATTGGACGTTTGAATTTGCAGCTGGAACTGGGAATCAACTAGTCTTATAAGAATGACTTTTATATGGGGCAATGACACCGATTCAACTGTAATTTCTTTTTTTGAATGTAAGGAAACTCTACTGCCGGAAAACACATTTTGTGGATATAGGTGAAAAAATAAAACTCCGGCTATTTCATGTTCTTACAGGGGATGCATGTGCAATTCAACTGTAACGTTCTAGGCAAAGAGGTTTCTTTAGGATGTTGCAGGGCAACCTGCAAGTTGTGTAACGGTCCCATCTCACATAATATTGGGTGTGAGGTTGCTGCACACGAGGACTTTTGATTTCCGGGTGAAGTCATCAGTATGTGAATGTGTACACATTTCTGCAATTTTATGTGATGAATTGGCTAGCACATACCTGTTAATTTCATTCAACAGGGTTTTGAGAAGTGGCAACTGGCGTACTGCAATGGCCAAACATTTGGGTAAACTTAGCTAGCACATAATGGATAAACTCTGATGCAGTTCTTGTACACCATGGTTTCAACAGATTCATTTCGTCGTAGACTGGCCTACTGAGATGATCGTACGCCTTGGAGGTTTTTCTGACATGGGACTGATTCCTGGTGCTCCCAAAAGTAATGCTGCCAGTCAAGAAGCTCCACCTGCAATGATACACGCATGCTGGCCAAGAGAAAATTGAATTTCTTTGGCCAGCACAGTGCCGGAGAAAGCAAGGGGTTCCACTATACTTTTAACTAGAAAACAAGAACAGAATGCCGAAAAATTGATGTCATTTTCAACCCTTTTCAGAGCCATTAAATATTCTAACATGGTCATGCAATAGCGACACGATCTAGTGTCTGTCACTGTGATGTGTGAGACAAGCATGCGCGCAAGATGCGTTCTGAGATATATCCATTGCCATCTCAAATCCACTGTATGCGGAGACAAAGCTACATGTCCAAGGAATCCCCAAAATCAAGTTCATAAACAGATAAGCTTCGGGTCATTTTGATGGTAATGCATCGAAGGAGCTTTCACTGATCGCATAAACTCACTGGTATGCAGGGGATAGGGCTCGAGAATGTCATTGCAAAATGGATAGCGGAGACTTGTTTGGTTTCTTGACTCTCCCACAAGCCATCCGTTGTCAGCACACATTCTTTGCTTTCCATGGATGTGACTGACCATATTATCTGAACAGGGTCACTTTTCGACTTAAAGATACGCATATTCTCTCGTGGATGGCATTCAATGATCGAAATGGACTAGGTTAACCGAATATAATTTGATGACTTCAACTTGCAAATGGAAAATATATAAATAAAATTCACCACAGCATAATTTTATTAACATTTTAGATTACAACTCAGTTTTATAATTGTATTTTGATTTTAATTTAAAAATTGTAATGTTTTATGTTATCTGCTTCGAGTTTTTTTTAATATATTTTTTGTATTCATTACAGGCTTTGCTAATGATTTTCCCAATGATTCTTAGTAGTCTCCAATTCTATGTATGCTTGTCCTTTTCCTCTGTTTTCCGGATGAGTGAGATGATATTTAATATGGAAATAATTTAAATATGTATATATTGATTATATGATGAGTATAGCTAGTTATTTTTTTGAATATTTGTATATGTTTTTATTTTATTTTATGAGTACTCATCCATTCTTGAATTTGCATTTGCATCCTCTTGAGTTAAATTCTATTCTTGAGTTAAATTCTATTTGATATGATGATATTCATTTGCTTTGATAATTATGTAAATATTTGTCATGTCTTGTTGTTTGTCATAACTAGTTTATGTGCACATGGTAGTCTTTGCATTTAAGTGGTGAGAGAGACACTAACATGTGGCGATCAATTCTTCTATAGTTATTAGAACCACAAACATCGTCTGTTATCAGAACCTTAGGGTTTTGTTTGTTATATGTTATCTGACAAGTATTCCACTACCATATACTAACATGCTTGATAGATTTTGTTTTAAAAAAAAAATCATAAAAACAAACATCTCAAAAAATCATAAATTACCAACAATAGAAATGAAAGGCAGCGAAAAAAGGTTATAACACCTTCACCTCAATCTTTGAAAACATTTTCAGGATGATGTTGAGTATATAAGAAGTAACAATTTAGATGTTGATCAAAACCTAAATGAGAAATCCAATGGTATGATGTCTCATGCTCACAGTGATTTGGATAAGATTGGCCGGGACAGACCATGCAAACCATGACTTTAACATCCCACAACTTGCATATAATAAATATCTTTGTAAGAGATTTTAATGTCGACACTTTCCATCTTTAAATGAGTTGATAACTATGAGGATCCACAATAATTTTTTGATACAATATGGCGAAGGTGTGAGGCCAGGGAATGCACAAATTATCATAAAGTGACTTTAACATCCTTTAGGTTGGAAGGTGAGGTGACAAAGAATTAGTAGAGCATAAATAGAGAATGAGATGGAATTCAGATTGTCCAAATATACTAGCTATATGATACAAATTGAGGAGAGTAAGATCATGAGGTTTGTTTGGGGTCATAATAGCTATCTCTTTAAAATTATATTGGAGCTCACAATTTTAAAATTCACTCGATTGTAGTGAATCGTACCAAAATTATTGAGCACGACCGTTAGAGGATAGAGTACTAATTGGTTCGATTTAGAGGCTCAAGGTAGTAACACTCAAAATACACACTTGAAGAGAAAATACGTCACAAGTATATGCACTTATCTTTTTTTGGATGCGAGGAAACCACACTTCCCAGAAAGTATACTTTGTAAGATCAGTTGAGCGAATGAAACCCTAATTATCCCAGACTCTTACAAGGGATGTATATCCTAACTCGAACTCGAGATCTGCTATGCGAATCACAAGTCCTTTATAATCATATTATGTCCTTGGGACTATATGCACTTGTTTGATCATATGATAATAAGACTTTTTTTCTTAAAGTTTAAATTCAAGGACAGATTTCATGCAACGAGGGGAGTGTTGTAAAACCCATGTTTCGGGCACCCAAACCCTAACCCAGGTCCTATGCCAGATAATTTATTTTCCCTTCTCCTCTTTTCCCTCCCATGCCCTAACTTTTCTTCCGAATAATTGACAACAAAGGTGCCATCGCTCTTGCGTTGCTAGTCAGGGCCCCAAGATTCGGTCATGATCGAAAGGATCATTTGCCGCACAGGAAATATTTAACCAAGAGTTGATAATAATGGACATCAAATAGTAGTCGCCACTATAATGATTGAAAAAACAACAAAGACAGTGCCCAAAAAGATACTTGGAGAGAGAACCACTTCTTTCCCATTCCCCAGTCCCCACATTTTGGTAGTGCTATAAACATGGTAGGCTCTCTCCTCGTCTTCTTATCTCTGTAACGAGCACCCATCTACTTCGAGAGCAACACTCTCCAAGTATGGATTTACAGGTTTTGTTTACAGATGTAACGATGGTCACGGCTATTCTTTGCACAGTGTCGGCCATGCTTTTGGGATTATTGGGTTACTTGTATGGACCCTACTGGGGTGTTAGGAAAGTGCCAGGCCCTCCAGTGTTCCCTTTGCTGGGTCATCTTCCCTTGATGGCGAAGCATGGCCCTGATGTGTTTTCAGTTCTTGCAAAACGTTATGGCCCCATTTTCAGGTCAGGTTACAGCTTTTAATCTCTAAATTCGCTGCCATGCTAGAACTGGTGAAAGTTCATGGTTTTTTTCTCTGTGATTGATACGTATTACATGCTTTAGGGAAGGACTCTGAACTTGTTTAGAGGATTGATTTTGTAAAGTCTAATTTGGCTTCTTGTTTTTTTTCCCTTCTCTGAAAAGATATTTTTTGTAGCCTAACTTCCTCATCGAGTAATGAAAATTCAGGTAATTGGAGAAGGAAGAAATGTTAATGGAAGTGGAGAGATAGGTGTCCCCCCAGAAGAAACTTTAGTATTTTGTAACTTCTGTTTTGCACTCTTGTTTCATACAACTAGCAGCTTGTGGATTCGCATCTTATTTTGTACATGTCAAATGTTATCACTGGACAAGGGCTGTTGATTTGCCAGGCCCCTTGTGTTAAAATGGTGAAACACTGAAACTAGGTTAGGCTACTGATAAATTTGGACTAGAATATTAATTTTAGGCTTGCTGGGATCACTATGGAGCAGGTTTCATATGGGGAGACAACCACTGATCATAGTAGCTGACCCAGAGCTTTGTAGAGAAGTTGCAATAAAGAAGTTCAAAGACATTCCAAATAGAAGTGTTCCCTCTCCCATCTCAGCCTCTCCTCTTCATCAGAAAGGTCTCTTCTTCACCAGGTAACATATGTGATATGATCACAGATATTAAGCATGCTTATCTTCTCTATAATACTTTTCAGTCATTTCTTTTCACCAAGGCTTCATCCAGATTTAGTATACAAATAACTGCGGACTGTGAACAAAGGTTCTGGTGAAATTTGAACTTGCAGGGATGCAAGATGGTCAACCATGAGAAACACAATACTTTCGGTCTACCAGCCGTCACACTTAGCCAGCTTAGTGCCCACCATGCAATCATATATTGAGTCTGCAACTGAGAATTTTCAATCTTCTAATGAAGAAATATCTTTCTCCAACTTCTCCCTCAAATTAGCCACAGATGTGATAGGACAAGCTGCTTTTGGTGTTGATTTTGGCCTCTCTAAACCACAATCAGCCAGTGATTCAATCAAAAGTTTCCATAACCAAGACAAAGAAGACAACTGTGATGTGTCAGAGTTCATTAATCAACATATCTACTCAACAACACAACTTAAGATGGACTTATCAGGTTCCTTTTCAATTATACTAGGTCTACTTGTCCCCATACTGCAGGAGCCTTTTAGACAGATCCTCAAACGAATACCTGGCACTATGGACTGGAAAGTTGATAGGACTAATAGGGATATAAGCAGCCGGCTTGATGAGATTGTCAGAAAGAAAATGGAAGAGAAAAATAGGGGTTCAAAGGACTTCTTGTCACTAATATTGCACGCAAGGGAATCAGAGACTATGTCAAAGAAAGTTTTTTCTCCAGATTATATCAGTGCAGTTACTTATGAGCATCTTCTTGCTGGATCTGTCACTACATCCTTCACATTATCTTCAGTTGTTTATTTAGTTGCTCAACATCCAGAAACTGAGAAGAAATTGCTAGCTGAAATTGATGGGTTTGGTCCTCATGAACAGATTCCAACAGCTCATGATCTTCAAAACAAATTCCCCTATCTTGACCAGGCAAGTCTCTTGAAGTTTTTCTATTGGTCTCCAGATGCGGCATCATTACTTTCTCCGCATTACCAGGCCAGCAAAATTTTTGCGGTCATTGCAAATCTTGATCTCCATGTTTCATGGAGTGTGCTATCAAACTGGAATTTCATTTTCTGATAGATGGTTTAATTGCAGGTAGTTAAAGAGGCAATGAGGTTTTACGTCGTTTCTCCATTAGTAGCAAGAGAAACATCAAAAGAAGTAGAGATAGGAGGTTATGTTCTCCCAAAGGTATGACTTTTACGTTCTAGAATTCATACACCTACCATTTTAAATGTTCTTATCGTTTCCTTTTTGAAGAACAGGGTACATGGATCTGGTTAGCACCTGGAGTTCTTGCAAAAGATCCTAAGAACTTCCCAGAGCCAGACAAGTTCAAGCCAGAGAGGTTTGATCCAAATTGCGAAGAAGAAAAACGAAGGCATCCTTACGCTCTTATACCCTTTGGAATCGGACCTAGAGCTTGCATTGGCAAGAAGTTTTCCATACAAGAAATCAAGCTCTCTCTGATACATTTGTACCGGAAATATGTATTTCGACATTCCCCGGACATGGAAAAACCTGTTGAATTTGACTTTGGCATTGTTCTCAACTTCAAGCATGGTGTAAAGCTTAGAATCATAAAACGAACTTGAAGATTGTTGTCCCGAGATTAATCTCTTAGAAATATCACGTATCTATCACTATCATGGAAAGGCCATCCTTTCGAATAAATAGTTAATAAATCTTCGTGTTCATAAATGTCCCTTGTACAACATCTATTACTTGTTCTTGTGAAAATTTGTTTAATTAATATAATTTATATCAATTATGGGTGAATGAAAAATTAATTTAATTTTTAAAAACTTAAATGTTGATTTATGATAACTAGTTACATATTGATAGTGGTAGGAGTTAATTCTTATTATTTCTTCAATATTTTAAATGTAAGATTTACTAAAAAAAATTAGTGGACTTGACTTTTTTTTAGATATTTTCACATTTCCTATTTTATTTTTAGTGTTTTAATTATTTTTTTATATTATGTTTTTTTCTTCAAAATCTAGATTTCAGGTGAGAGATATTTGAGTTTTTTTCTTTTCTTTCAAAGATCTTATTTAGGAATGTATCTAAATCAAGGTGATGTTATTAGAATGTTAGGAGGTATATTGCAAACATTTTAATTCACAAGCAAATAGCAAAAAAATAAATTAAACACAAATAATTCATCACCAACAGCAAAAAAATTGATTGTTTTAAAGTGCCTCAACATGTATTCTTCTTTGTTTAAAATTAAATATAAATATATTCATGTTATAATTTTGAATTGATATTAATTGCAAATTTGTGTTTTCGCATGTTCATAGTTTCAAACAAATATGGATCTATTTAGTATATGTTTTTGGTGATGATAAACTAAATATCTAATATATAATACATGTTTTACAACGGTATGATGATGAGGAGAGCATGCTTCGACCACCTATATTTCATCCGAAGCAAACTATACAAGTTGCAACGAGCTGTGGTCATGACTTGAAAGGAACAGGATTGGTTCCAAGCCAAATCTCACTCACTAGACACCCACTTTTTGAAAGGAGAAAAAACACACCACGATACCGATGTGATTTCACAATATTTGAAGTTGATGGCACTAGTGCCCTGGAACAATCCATTGATCTGCCACAATTTGGTATGATAGGAGGAAGATGCTGGTGGATATAACATTCACAGCCATGAATGAACTATTTTACAGAATGGATAGCCCTCAAAACACTAGTATACTCATCAAGCTGTCTTGGCCTACAGGCTTACTAATGATTGCAGAAATGCTCCTAAATTGTTACACATCTCAACAATGGAGAACAACAAGTCGTTGAAACTTCTTAATAAACATAAATCAATCCATCTAGTCATACAAATGATCCGTTGCTCTTACTTGTTTCATCGAGCTCTTGTCAAATCTTGTCGGCAAGTGAAGTGGCTTGGATAAATTAAGTGAAGGATCAGAACCAGCACTGCTTTTTGAATCTCCATTTGAGAATGCCCCTGACTTTTTGAGAAACTGAAACTCGTCCATGGACTGCCTTTGAATCCTATGAAATAAATGACCTGATGTTTTTTGCTTTGCCTTGGTTGACTCGGTCAGGTTCATGTAGTTTGGCCTGCTGTTACCACTCTCCTCTGTTTTATCTGAGGCCAAGCCAGTGTTTCCTGAGATTGGTGTTGTAGAAGTACAAATTGATGAAGAGGCTGAGCTCTCATCAAAGCGGACTTCAGAACTTGGACTTGAAGATGAGCGGGTAACATGCCCGGTTGGAGGTCTCGCTGAAATTCTAGTGGTTACATTGTTCTTTCTCACTTTCACTGAACTTTGCTCAAAAGATTTCGAATGTGTGCTTGCATCTACACAGGACTTGGGTGGTGGAGTCACTGAGGGTTCGGTATGGGATTGTTCCATCAATCTAGACTCCCATGGCTTGGCTGCCATCCAACGTTCCAGCCAACTCCATCCCCAGCTATTCTTATCGAACTCCTCATTCTTGAAAGAACATACCGAGTTATTGGGTCCAGTGTTTGAGCTGGGGTTTGATCTCCATTGCTGGAAACATAAAGAAGTTAGTGAAGATACCTAGCTTATATAAAAGATAAAGACAGCACAACATATGATGGAGGAATACTTTTTGAGCAAGGGAGTAAGCAATGGCTCTTTCTCTCTTGAAGGCTCCTTCTTGCCTCAATTGCAGTTTTGACTTCACGTCTTCTAATGTCCCCTTTCTATCACACCACCCTTCCTGAAATTAAATCAAGATCCATAGTGCATTGCGATAAAATCAGCATCGCTAATGCTAAGGACTACCAGAATGGTCATTGACATGTATCTATTTAGTGGTTTTCATCATACCTCGGCATGTTTCAAGAGGTCAGCCTTGCTACGTCGCTCATTAATCATATTCTGCACTGCCTGCCCTTCTATGGACATTCGCACACGACGAGCCCTAACATGAGCTTGAACTCGAACAAGAGCTTGCATGCACTTGAGTGTCACTGCAGCCTGCTTCCTCACTTGTCGACCTCGAACTAGAGCTTGGAGTCTCACCACTCCTTTCAAGGCCCTCAGAGCCCTTCTTGCCTACACCAATTATTTAAAAGTTCAATTAAAAAAAAAATGTAAATTGATTTGCCATGTATTCTATTCAAAGTTTTTTGCTTTGAAATTTAGCAAGTTGTCTCTTGTATATCAACCCATTTCCTTTGTTTGATTAGTGTTTCATTTGCTAACATGGGATTCAGTAATGTTGCAAATAGAGTCAGTGATCATCAGCAGATCTTGAGCTTGATCATGTAATATTTTAACACAGCATTTGTTCGAATTTATCTGAGATGTGTGGATTCTTCAATTTTCCCATTAAAAGGATTGAAGGAAGTTTCCATTTTTTCTAGTTGAAAGAATGGGGAAAGTTCCTATTTTTCCAACAAAAAGTAAATGCAAAACCCAAATCATAAAATTTCAAAATTGAACTTTCCCTCCTATTCCATTTTCTCAGCAATAAAACAGTTAAAAAAAGATTCAAGAACAAAAAAATTTTTTTTACCAAGAATCCACGAAAAGCAGTTTGAATCCTGATAGCAGCCCATTCTTGCCTGACAACCCTGAAATCCTTAGGAGGAGCTCTAACCACAGTAGCCATTGCAGCTGTAAAGGGGTCAGCCATTGGTGAAGCACCTGATGCCTCTGATGCTGCTCTGTGGTTCCCTTTGAAGCCTTTCCATGAAGAACCCAAATCTCCTGATGAACTCCTCCATAGCTTCCATTTCTTGCTCCTTCCAATCACTTTCTCCTACAGAAACAACACATATCACTAGCATTACTATCACTACAGTAAAGAGCATAATGGTCGGATCTTTTTGGTTGACAGCGTTTAAGCTTACATTTTGGTCTTGATCTTTATCAGACTTTTTTAGACCTATAAGGGATTTCACCCATTTTCCTGATGCACCCATCACTAAAAACTTCTTGCTCAAGCAGAGCAGGCACGCAACAGGATACGGTGTTTTAACCTCTTAAAACTTGAAAGATGCAAACTTTTTCTTATAAAAAAAATGCAGCAATAATGTATCTTGATGTAGTGTTAGAAAGAGCCTAAGAATGTAGAAATCTCTGAAGAAACCGAGCTTGAAAAACAGCTGGCTGAAGAAAGCAAGAGAGAGGGAGATAGAAAATGGGCAAGAGTTGAGACGTGGGTTCTGATGGTGGGTTAGTGGGTTGATAGGTTTTCTTTCCTTGCTTTTACATTGTCCAATGTGCCCGTTGGATATTTGAAATTCAAACAAGCAAGAGACAAGAAACGACTCGTCCCGCTCGATTTCTAAGGAGAGATTGCTTGGCCCTTTGTTTAGTACTATAATATGACAGACAGACGGGCCTACCTCCTTTTGGCAAAAAAAAATAAAAAACCATGGAAAGGCACAAACCCTTTGGTTACTCCAAAAGCATGCCGACAATAAATCTTCTCTAGTCAGTGTAACGAAGATCTGGTGTTTTGTAAACAAACAATATTAGTTCTGTCAAGCTGTGTGAATCAATCTACTACTTGTTTATATGAATCGGAGGGCTCAAAACTTTCACCAATTGGGAGTGAAAAAGTTGAGAGCAAATGACTAGCTGATCAGTAACATAATGCCAGTAAATGGAAAGCAATGGCACGTTCAGATTTGCAATCCTGGCTTGCAAAGTGCCATAGATGGAGTTTGAATTTTCAAGTATGGAGGTGTTTGGATTTGTCCCTGAAGCCGACAAAATACATGTTTTTGAAATCTTGTCCAATGGGACTTGGCTTATTAGTTTACTTTTTGCATTATTTTTTTTAATTCGGGCACAGATCTTTAACTCAGTAGCTCGGGAATGTGTTCAAAATTTAAAGAGAGCATCCTATGTTAGTTAATAATTGCATTGCGTCTCTTTTCAGTATGTGCTGTGAAGTATAAAGATAGGTACAATATTATAATCTACAGCTAGAGTTTTCCTAGCTATAATGTCTGATCACACACACATCATAAAGACATAAACAGCTTTCCCTGATGCTCTCTTTGGATAAATTAAGTCCATCGGCACAGCCACCTCTTGCTTGTACAGCTTGGATGATCAAAATAAACTCAGCCTTGACTCATCTCAACTCGCAAGAGTTGTAGTAATCAATGGGGACTTGGCGAATCTAAAAGCCGATTCGCTAGAGAGGAAGAAGTAGAGGTCCGAGCAGGGAAGTTTGTCTCGGTAAACTCCTCACCATGCGTGAGATGATTCCTCACCAGTTCCAAAGTAAAAACTTTTCTCCAGTTGCTTCAAGCTGCAGGTAATTTGCAAGCATCTAGAGAGCCCAGACCCACTGCAATAAATGAGCTAATGATGTCTTTTCCTTGTTAATTACAATGGAAACCTTGACCCCATTGAAGTCATTTTCCTTGTTAATTACAACCATGTTTCCTGCTGCTACTGTCTCTGTCAGGGTTCATCTGTCTTGTTAGGTTCTACAGTAAGATTTCTTCATTTCCATTTTGACTCTTTATGGTGCATGCTAGTTTTTTTAATAGCGTGTGTCCGAGCCAATTTGTGTAAATTTTAACTAATTTTATGAGTTATGTATGTTCATTAATTTTATATATTTTACCAATACAATCCTATAAATCTCTAATAATTATTATATTAACCAACACAAAACTCGTTAAAACTGAAATTAAAAAAGGTATAAACCTTTTAATCCTTAAATCTTATCTTTTACCTGCTAGATGTTTAATTCTTCTTTCTTCTTTATGTGCCGATTTGACACCCTACCTTTCCTCTTGCTCAAATCAACCTCCCATGGGTGGGTTGTGTGATTGTGATTGAATTATATATTTTTTTTAAATTATCTTTTTATATTATTTTAATTTATCTTGACTTCATTTCTGTTTGACAGTGTAATTGATATTGTTTTTTAAAATGTTTTTTGTTTAAAAATATATTAAAATAGTTTTTTTTAAAAAAAATTATTTTAATATCATCACATGAAAATGATCTAAAAATACTAAAATTTTATAATTTAAAAAAAAAACAATATTTTTGAAAACCACTTTTAAAACACACAAACAAGATTTGATAGTATTAAAAATAAATATAAATAATATTTTAATATATTTTCGAATAAAATAGCATCCACAAAAATTAAAAATAAGCCCTATATTCCAGGCGACTTGAATGCCTTCCCACTAACCAATAGCGAGATAGGCCAAAACAGCTCATCATGTACATTAAATGAAGTATACTCTACTACCTGCCCCGTCAAAAATCTATCTACTACCTACACGTGGATGAGAAAAGAATTAAGTCTCCTTTGAATCTTCTCCTTTGAATCTTCCCTCTGGGTTGGAAGCCCAGCCCAAGAGAGTGAGCTGACAGGCCACATGCTGACAGTCAGCCCACCAAGAAAAATAAAAATAAAAATATAAAAAAATACAAAATTTGCATAAAAAATATATATATATTTTTTTTTAAATATATTATTTTCGAGCATATGGCCAGTAAACTAACATATCTTGAACATCCCTTTCCAAAAAAAATATATTCTTAGTTTAAAAAAATACATTTTAGCATGGATTTCATAAACACAAAAAAATTATTTTCTCGTATTTTTGGATTTTACAACATGGTTGTAAAATCCAAAGGGTATTGGCTAATATTCCAAAAATATCAAAAATCTTATTTTTGGGGATTCACATTATTCACTGTTAATATTTGAGTAAAGAAATTATAAAGGGGTTAATATCCAAAATATTAACAGGGATAATTCGTTATTATTCATTGTTGATATTTGGGTAAAGAAATTCTAAAGGGGTTAATATCCAAAATATTAGCGGGGATAATTCGTTGTTATTCACCGTAAATATTTGGATAAATAAACATTAAAGTGGTAAATATCCAAAATATTTTTACAGGAATAATATGCCATCATCATTTAACCAACATATTTTTTTTGAAAGATCAACACCATAGCAAATTATGGGCAAACCAAAACACCAAGCGGCTTACCTTAGGTAGGGGCGTACTAAGAGTGCTAAAATCTTTCCTTTATGCAATAAGTCTCTTGCCTTAGAATCTCTGAAAGACCAGTTTAGATTTTCTAGTAATCATAATATTAGGTGGTGATTCTTTTTTTTCACGAAAATAAAGATAAAACCCCGATATGAATTCCCCCGCTTGCGGGGAGAGTCATTGCGATGCCGTGCTCTCGCGGAGGGTGCGACAATATTCATAATTGAGGAAAATTTGGACCTTAATCCATAAAAAATATATTTGTTATTTATGTTATCACTCAAAGCAATATAAATGTTTTAAATGTGATTCCAAAAAAAAAGTTTGATAAAATGCATGTTATATTTTTTTGAATTACATCCCTATTTCATGTCTCATCTTTAATAGGTAACCAAAACAAATATTCAGTTTTTTTATTAATTTTTTTAAACTGAAGACTCATAAAAAAATCTTTTTTCAATTGTGATTATTTAACCTAAGAACATAAATTATAAGTTGGGTTTTTAAGATTCTAAAGAGAGGTATTTTAATAGTGCCATATTATGATTTTTATTATATTATAGTAACTAAAAAAAGAGAAACAAAATAGAAAAAAAACCACAGTATTGATAGCATTTGATGTTGTCTACTCACAATGAAGGATAGTTCAAAAGAAAGATTTCTTTGATCTTTTGTAGTTCCTAAAATCCATAAACCTTTCAAGTAATATCTTTGCCAAGTTTATTCCTCAATTTCATTCCATTTTATTATTTAATTTTGAACTTAAGTTTGGTTTTAATCTCGAGTTTAATAATTTTAAACATTGCATTATTATTTATAATGGTGCGAGGTTTTGCATCCAATATTTATTATCCGATTATATGTCATACGACAACCTCATATCTATTTTTTACGCACTTACCTTGTAATTATCTTGTATAAAGATTCCCAAAACTATATAGGATGCTCTATAAACTTCTATGTAGAAGAAGGTTATCTTTGAGGAGAGGAAAACCTTCGAGAAAAATGGCATGTGGGAGCTAATTGGTAGTTAAGATAAAATAAAATTGCAAGGTATAGAGCTTGATTGGTTGCTAAGGATTCATGTAGATTTATGACATTAATTATTTTAAAACATTTGCTTCCATTACAAAGTTATACTCTTTCATAGTTTTTAATTTTATCAGACATAATTAATTATGATTGGCCTTTGCAATAGCTAGGATGTAAAAAACACATCCTTTAAATAAAAATTATAGGATTAAGTATACATGGATGCACCTTCATAATTTGGTGAAAAGTTTGGCATAAAAATATGTAAATTAAAAAAGCCTTTATATGAGTTAAAATAGTCATTAGGAGCCTACTTTAAGAAATCCCTCTAGTTTTTAAAGTCAAAGGTATAGCTAAGGGCAAGGTAATCATACCATGTTTACAAGACATTCATATGAAAAGAAGATATCGATTGATTGTGTATGTATATAATACAATTCATAATAAATATGATGTATTTTTTTATGGTAATTAAAATATATTATTGATGAAAAGGTATGATGTACTTGAGAGAAATAGATTAATAACTTTCCTCTTATCAATATTTGAGATTAAGGACTTGAATCTCCAAAGTATTTCCTCTTATCTCTTTCAAGGACATGATATTAAAAGACATATGATATATCAAACTCGCTTTGGTAAATTGTTTTTGAATATGATGGATTTTAAATTTGAAAAATATAAAAAATATGCATTATTGACTTTTAGATCATATATTTATATTTCATATATTTTGATGATAATAATATAATAAAGAATTAGACTAGTAATATGTTTGATTGAGAATAAATATTAAACATGTCTATATGAAGATCAAATCAACAGGCATGAATGATTTCATGAAGAAATCAATGAAGATGTCCAAGATGCAAAGCAAGTGAAAATAAATAAATAATTATTCATTTCAATGATTATGTAAATACTTACACCCTAGTTTAATAATACAATTAAAATGAACTCACACACTTCATTTTGCATGCATGTAAAATTGATATCAATTCAAGATTCATCATGTTTAAACTGTCAAAATCTAGTATTTAAGCTGAATTATTCGATTGTTTGTTCATTTGTGATAAACATATTGGAATTTGTAGGAACCGGCTAAATAATTGGCTTGACCAATCTAAACCATTCAAACTTTTAAGACATCAGTAGGCTTCTAATGACTAGAAATGACTAGTTTTTTTTTTTGAAAACTTATAAGTAACTCTCATTCTTGCTACAATATAAAAGGATTCCAAACACACATATTATAAAAAGCTATTGTAAAAAGAAAAAATCATCAATCTTACCATACTCTAAGATCATGCTACATTGAGCTTTCATACTCTGGCACAAATGTATAAAATCTCACACTCATTGCACCTAAATATCTTCATACCTTTAAAGTTCTATTTATTAAGTTATAAATATCATAGATTAAATTGTATTATCTACTCTCTGAAAGAGTATTGTTACAGATTACACAATTATAATCCTTTCAAAGTTAGGATAAAAACTCATAATATTGATAAAGGAATATCACCAAGAAAAAACTTGAAAATAACTTATCTTCAAATGAGTAAAAAAATCTTGGTATGGTTCCATCAATTGACTATTGTAATCTTGAACTTAGACTAGTGAAAGAATATAATGCTCGAGATTGGTTTGGTATTTGAGATTTTGATGTAAGATCATCAGACCATGTAAAAAATCGAGTTTACAATTTTTATCCCTTTATTCTTTATTTTACCAATTAATGGTAGATTGTATATAAGTGCATTTGTTATTATTAATAGAATATTTAATTCAATATGTATAGATGCATTGTTGCTCTAACCATAAAAGAAATATCAACACCTTTAATTTCAATATTATTCTTAGAATTCCAAAAGAGTTGTATATAATAGTTTCTTGGAATTTTCAGGGGGTGAGGATGACCCCGAGTCAAAAGTCAAGGCACATGCTTCAACCAAAGACCAAGGGAACGGGATAGGATCATCAAAATTTCGACGAAAGACACCTGCTGCCTTTTTCTTCATCACATTTGATTTGTTTTTTCTTTCTTCCTGTTTATTAATGTACAGAAAACAAAACAAAACAAAATCAAGTTGTCAACAACGACCAACCAACCTCCCCCTTTTCCATGTTAGACAGCGAGAGAGGCTGAGAAGATATTCTCACCTCTTGCATGAAATATCACCAACCCTTGTTATATAGCACAATAAATAAATAAATAAATAAATCAACAGCATAAGACAACTCTGAGATTAAAAATAAATAAATAAATTTTATTTGGCTTATTATTAAATGTGCAACTTGATGAAAAAAGAAATGAATAGAAGAACAAAGAAGGATGGGTTAATTGCCACTTCAATGTTCCCTCGCTAGAAAAGAAAAAAACCGATGGTAAGGTCACGAGAAGTGCCCCCCTTGTCTAAGCCTCGAGCCCTCTTGAACATATTTTTAGGCCGAGAGCTCATCCGATCGGATCAAACCTCCAAAACTCAGAAAACACGATGAACATGGGAATGAATCACTTGGTGAAAGTGAAATCTCACTCTTTAGCAGGCAGAGCTAATTAACGGATACCCTTGGGCTAGGAAGTCCCATGTATGCAAGCCTTGGCGAGACTCGAACCTTTGGGCTAGGCCGCGGTGAGGGGATTGGAACACGATTCCCTGCACGACCAGGAGTGGTCCTTGGCGATAAGTTGACCTGCTCAAGTGCCCGGCACTGTAAATCAGCTGGATAGTCCCGCACACATCCGATTCGGGGACCGTATCCACTAGTCCACTTGCATGACAGACGCCTGCTCAGATCAAATACTGGTGCCTGCAACTTGTCTGCATTAACTTCTTCTGTGCTGTCCTGTTGAGTAATGGCTGTCGTATCATCAATAGGCACGTCCACATCATCAGCTTTTGTGTCGGTAGATGCGATTGTGGGGAAGACTTCCTCGATCCCCTCCTCTTTAGACTTATCGTCAACGACTTTGAAGGAATCATTCTCATCATCTATCGAGCATTTCTGTAAGAAAAAAATGGTGAAAGTTGTTAATAAGCCACATATGAACACATGAACATGGCTGTCTCCGTACTGATGCTTTGATCTTTTAATTACCTTAACATTTGTCATGTCAACGTTATGCTCCTCAAGAAAACTGATGAACTCTTTGAAATTGTCCTCGTTAGGGAGGTAATGACCACTGTATGGCCAGATTGCCTGAAGAGTCCCGTCCTGGGCTACCAATCTTCCAGCTGCTGTTGTGGCTGCTCCGGCGAGGAAACTCGACTGCTGGAAAACCCCTTTGTTCTTCTGCCCTACATACAAGGATCTTGATGTGCTTAGCACGAAAATCCACTTCTTATCACCCGTCGTGCTAATAAGAATTCCGGTTTGGCGGTACGCAAGCTTGCCATCCTCTACAATCACCTCGAATGCTTCTCTTTCTTTCTGCAAGGACAAAACACCATGTGAGAACTTGAATAAATGCATGAAAAAACTAGAGATATATGAATTCACAAAAGGGGTTTGGGGGGCTGGGATGAGACATTACTGGTCCAAGGTATTGAATGCATTGGCGTTGAAGCTTGTTCCTTGAGATTTTCTCGAGGTTTACTTCTTTACCATCACCAATGTCCAACCTTCAATTCCATAAAGACATTAAAGCTGAAGGTTAGGCAATGCTCGTACAACTGCATATCAAATTAAGATTTTGGTTTTGCTCGAGTCTGAATTACTTACCAGTAGAAGAAAGGTTCTGTGCTCTTGCTGCTAGACCAAATATCATAATAGAAGTGTAAATTGTGTCCATAACGATGGCGTGGATCGATCTGCACAACATAAGGGAGGATTTTATTAAGCAAGGTGATCAATTAGTTGGTTTAGATGAATTCAATAAAAGCCACAGATAAAATTGTTGACTTACTGCTTCAAGCCAGTGCTGTAGAGCTAACTTTTGAGCCTTCTCATCCTTGGACAAACCCTTTCCGAGCTACAAAAACAGAGAATACATGTTATTTTATGATACTTTTAATGAATCAACTCATTCATTTGTTTGAAAGACACCAGCAATTAATCGCCGTACCTTGGCAACCCTTGTCTTGGCTCTAGCCCACTTTGACATGGCAGTTTCATGTTTTTCAATGCTGAAGAAAGAAACGGAGTTCCTTTTCAAAGTAGCAAAATCCAAGGCCTTCCACCTGCAGCAATTGAAATACCGAATGAACATCACAACAAATTATCACAAGGAACACAATACAAATAAGTTGAGAGTTCAAGAAATTATGAATATTGAAAGACATACCAGAGTTCCTCGACAACAACTGCACAATCTGCAAGGTTCCTCCTCGTCCTATAACTCTTGTAGACTTTTTGAACTGTGGTTGCAGCCGCATCAAGCTCACTTACAGGTCTTGGAGAAAAGAAAATCACAGGTGGTTCAGGGAGTGATATTGTAGGCTTTGTTAGGTGGATTATTTCATTAGCTTTGCACTTTCGAGAATTTGAGTTTTTGGATGGATCAGATGGCTTAGCCTTTGTTTCATTGGATTCCCAGTTTTCAAAGCTCAATGATCTCTCCAAACTCATTTTATCTGAGCCATCAAACTTTCCAGTGGTTTCTGAATCATCTGTCTTGAAGCTGTTTGTTCTTGGACCCATTTCTCCATCCCTCCTTCCAAAGCTCAGAGACCTCATAACAGTATCCTCAACAGTATCCTTCGAGCCAAAAAACTTGTGTCCCAGAATTGCAGACCATGCAGATAAGAGTAGTGAAAAAGAAAGGCCCATTAAAGAACTAACAAAATTGATGCGTGTTGTCGGAATTTCCTAGCCTGTTCATCATGAAAACAGCCATAACCATATTAACAAGATAATCACATAAACAAAGTAAGACTCAGAAAAAAAGGTTTGATCTTTAACCATGAAAACAATCAAAGTATCTAATAACCAATTCTACCGCAAGAACCCATCAACATGCACATAAATAAAACTGTAAGAAAAGGGCTTAGATCAAGATGGCTCACCAACAGTGTCCGAAAATAGTTATCTGCCTGTCTTTTCGTGCTTTGTTTGATTTTTGTTTGAGAGGTTCCAGAGAGAGAGAGAAGCTTCGTTAGCTAGCTAGGAGTAAGACATGCTTCTGGCAGTTAAACTACTTGCGCAATATATAGGGCAGCAAAGCAGTATGAACTGATTGATCTAGACTGGTGTTCTGTTGGCGACTGCTACCCGGTGTTCTGGACTGTCGTGCTTGAAAGACCAGAAAATCGGCTCTCATCGTTCGACATCGCCAGTTCAATCACCAGAAAATCGGCTCTCATCGTTCGACATCGCCAGTTCAATCACCGGCTGCTATGAAAGGTTGTTTTATGTCAGCCGATGCCGACCCTCCGATTGATGACATTTAGATGAACAACAATTCTGGATATTTCTAGTCTTGCAATTTTGGAAACAAAGAAAAAGTCACACCGGCAATGAAATTTAATATCGAATTGTTTTCCGAGAATAAAAAATGAGCGAATCCTTAGTCAATGCACAAGTTTAATCTTTAAATCATACATTTTGATTCTTCATTTTTCTCCCCTGGGTCGTGAAAATATTAGCAGTGCCCGGTATTTTGTTCGGGGCCTCGAGTTTCATATTACGATCATTTTTTATTAATTTTTTTTAAACTGAAGACTCATAAAACAATCTTTTTTCAATTGTGATTATTTAACCTAAGAACATAAATTATAAGTTGGGTTTTTAAGATTCTAAAGAGAGGTATTTTAATAGTGCCATATTATGATTTTTATTATATTATATTAACTAAAAAAAGAGAAACAAAATAAAAAAAAAACCACAGTATTGATAGCATTTGATGTTGTCTACTCACAATGGATGATAGTTCAAAAGAAAGATTTCTTTGATCTTTTGTAGTTCCTAAAATCCATAAACCTTTCAAGTAATATCTTTGCCAAGTTTATTCCTCAATTTCATTCCATTTTATTATTTAATTTGGAACTTAAGTTTGGTTTAATCTCGATTAATAATTCTAAACATTGCATTATTATTTATAATGGTGCGAGGTTTTGCATCCAATATTTATTATCCGATTATATGTCATACGACAACCTCAGATCTATTTTTTATGCACTTACCTTGTAATTATCTTGTATAAAGATTCCCAAAACTATATAGGATGCTCTATAAACTTCTATGTAGAAGAAGGTTATCTTTGAGGAGAGGAAAACCTTTGAGAAAAATAGCATGTGGGAGCTAATTTGTAACAGCCTGGCCCAACCTGCCATATATTTTCCGCTTTGGGCCTTACCGTCCTCACGGTTTTGTTCCTGGTGACGCGAGCCCACTTTTGAGCCTGACGCCCCAAAACGCGTATGACAAGTTAGCAACCAGCACTCTTAATAAGGTCAGCTACCACCCCGTCACCCGCCGATGTGGGATATTACAATCCACCCTCCTTAAGGAGCCCGACGACCCCGTCGGCACAACCGGACAGCCAGTGAGGTCGGCTCTGATACCAAATGTAACAGCCCGGCCCAACCTGCCATATATTGTCCGCTTTGGGCCTTACCGCCCTCACGGTTTTGTTCCTGGTGACGCGAGCCCACTTTTGAGCCTGATGTCCCAAAACGCGTATGACAAGTTAGCAACCAGCACTCTTAATAAGGTCAGCTACCACCCCCTCACCCGCCGATGTGGGATATTACATAATTGGTAGTTAAGATAAAATAAAATTGCAAGGTATAGAGCTTGATTGGTTGCTAAGGATTCATGTAGATTTATGACATTAATTATTTTAAAACATTTGCTTCCATTACAAAGTTATACTCTTTCATAGTTTTTAATTTTATCAGACACAATAAATTATGATTGGCCTTTGCAATAGCTAGGATGTAAAAAACACATCTCTTAAATAAAAATTATAGGATTAAGTATACATGGATGCACCTTCATAATTTGGTGAAAAGTTTGGCATAAAAATATGTAAATTAAAAAAGCCTTTATATGAGTTAAAATAGTCATTAGGAGCCTAGTTTAAGAAATCCATCTAGTTTTTAAAGTCAAAGGTATAGCTAAGGGCAAGGTAATCATACCATGTTTACAAGACATTCATATGAAAAGAAGATATCGATTGATTGAGTATGTATATAATACAATTCATACTAAATATTGATAAGAGGAAAGTTATTAATCTATTTCTCTCAAGTACATCATCTATTGAGTATACCTTTTCATCAATAATATATTTTAATATTTGAGATTAAGGACTTGAATCTCCAAAGTATTTCCTCTTATCTCTTTCAAGGACATGATATTAAAAGACATTTGATATATCAAACTCGCTTTGGTAAATTGTTTTTGAATATGATGGATTTTAAATTTGAAAAATATAAAAAATATGTATTATTGACTTTTAGATCATATATTTATGTTTCATATATTTTGACGATAATAATATAATAAAGAGTTAGACTAGTAATATGTTTGATTGAGAATAGATATTAAACATGTCTATATGAAGATCAAATCAACAAGCAAGAATGATTTCATGAAGATACTAGATGTCCGAGATGCAAAGCAAGTGAAAATAAATAAATAATTATTCATTTCAATGATTATGTAAATACTTACACCCTAGTTTAATAATACAATTAAAATGAACTCACACACTTCATTTTGCATGCATGTAAAATTGATATCAATTCAAGATTCATCATGTTTAAACTGTCAAAATCTAGTATTTAAGTTGAATTATTCGATTGTTTGTTCATCTGTGATAAACATATTGGAGTTTGTAGGAACCGGCTAAATAATTGGCTTGACCAATCTAAACCATTCAAACTTTTAAGACATCAATAGGCTTCTAACGACTAGAAATGACTAGTTTTTTTATAAAAAAAAACTTATAAGTAACTCTCATTCTTGCTCCAATATAAAAAAAAAAAAGGATTCCAAACACACATATTATAAAAAGCTATTATAAAAAGAAAAAATCATCAATCTTACCATACTCTAAGATCATGCTAAATTGAGCTTTCATATTCTAGCACTAGTGTATAAAAGCTCACACTCATTGCACCTAAATATCTCCATACCTTCAAAGTTCTATTTATTAAGTTATAAATATCATAGATTAAATTGTATTATCTACTCTTTGAAAGAGTATTGTTACAGATTACACAATTATAATCCTTTCAAAGTTAGGATAAAAACTCATAGTATTGATAAAAGAATATCACCAAGAAAAAACTTGAAAATAACTTATCTTTAAATGAGTAAAAAAATCTTGGTATGGTTCCATCAATTGACTATTGTAATCTTGAACTTAGACTAATGAAAGAATATAATGTTGGAGATTGGTTTGGTATTTGAGATTGGTTTGGTATCATCAGACCATGTAAAAAACCGAGTTTACAATTTTTATCCCTTTATTCTTTATTTTACCAATTAATGGTAGATTGTATATAAGTGCATTGTTTACTATATTTGTTATTATTAATAGAATATCTAATTCAAGTATAGATGTATTGTTGCTCTAATCATAAAAAGAAATATCAACACCTTTAATTTCAATATTATTCTTAGAATTCCAAAAGAGTTGTATATAGTAGTTTCTTGGAATTGAGGATGACCCCGAGTCAAAAGTCAAGGCACATGCTTCAACCAAAGACCAAGGGAACGGGATAGGATCATCAAAATTTCTACGAAAGACACCTGCTGCCTTTTTCTTCATCACATTTGATTTGTTTTTTCTTTCTTCCTGTTTAATAATGTAGAGAAAACAAAATCAAGTTGTCAACAACGACCAACCAACCTCCCCTTTTCCATGCTAGACAGCGAGAGAGGCTTAGAAGATATTCTCACCTCTTGCATGAAATATCACCAACCCTTGTTATATAGCACAATAAATAAATAAATAAATAAATAAATAAATAAATCAACAGCATAACACAACTCTGAGATTAAAAATAAATAAATAAATTTTATTTGGCTTATTATTAAATGTGCAACTTGATGAAAAAAGAAATGAATAGAAGAACAAAGAAGGATGGGTTAATTGCCACTTCAATGTTCCCTCGCTAGAAAAGAAAAAAACTGATGGTAAGGTCACGAGAAGTGCCCCCCTTGTCTAAGCCTCGAGCCCTCTTGAACATATTTTTAGGCCGAGAGCTCATCCGATCGAATCAAACCTCCAAAATTCAGAAAACACGATGAACATGGGAATGAATCACTTGGTGAAAGTGAAATCTCACTCTTTAGCAGGCAGAGCTAATTAACGGATACCCTTGGGCTAGGGAGTCCCATGTATGCAAGCCTTGGCGAGACTCGAACCTTTGGGCTAGGCCGTGGTGAGGGGATCGGAACACGATTCCCTGCACGACCAGGAGTGGTCCTTGGCGATAAGTTGACCTGCTCAAGTGCCTGGCACTGTAAATCAGCTGGATAGTCCCGCACACATCCGATTCGGGGACCGTATCCACTAGTCCACTTGCATGACAGACGCTTGCTCAGATCAAATACTGGTGCCTGCAACTTGTCTGCATTAACTTCTTCTGTGCTGTCCTGTTGAGTAATGGCTGTCGTATTATCAATAGGCACGTCCACATCACCAGCTTTTGTGTCGGTAGATGTGATGGTGGGGAAGACTTCCTCGATCCCCTCCTCTTTAGACTTATCGTCAACGACTTTGAAGGAGTCATTCTCATCATCTATCGAGCATTTCTGTAAAAAAAATGGTGAAAGTTGTTAATAAGCCACATATGAACACATGAACATGGCTGTCTCCGTACTGATGCTTTGATCTTTTAATTACCTTAACATTTGTCATGTCAACGTTATGCTCCTCAAGAAAACTGATGAACTCTTTGAAATTGTCCTCGTTAGGGAGGTAATGACCACTGTATGGCCAGATTGCCTGAAGAGTCCCGTCCTGGGCTACCAATCTTCCAGCTGCTGTTGTGGCTGCTCCGGCGAGGAAACTCGAATGCTGGAAAACCCCTTTATTCTTCTGCCCTACATACAAGGATCTTGATGTGCTTAGCACGAAAATCCACTTCTTATCACCCGTCGTGTTAATAAGAATTCCGGTTTGGCGGTACGCAAGCTTGCCATCCTCTACAATCACCTCGAATGCTTCTCTTTCTTTCTGCAAGGAACAAAACACCATGTGAGAACTTGAATAAATGCATGAAAAAACTAGATATATATGAATTCACAAAAGGGGTTTTGGGGGTGGGGGGGGGGGGGGCTGGGATGAGACATTACTGGTCCAAGGTATTGAATGCATTGGCGTTGAAGCTTGCTCCTTGGGATATTCTCGAGGTTTACTTCTTTGCCATCACCAATGTCCAACCTTCAATTCCATAAAGACATTAAAACTGAAGGTTAGGCAATGCTCGTACAACTGCATATCAAATTAAGATTTTGGTTTTGCTCGAGTCTGAATTACTTACCAGTAGAAGAAAGGTTCTGTGCTCTTGCTGCTAGACCAAATATCATAATAGAAGTGTAAATTGTGTCCATAACGATGGCGTGGATCGATCTGCACAACATAAGGGAGCATTTTATTAAGCAAGGTGATCAATTAGTTGGTTTAGATGAATTCAATAAAAGCCACAGATAAAATTGTGGACTTACTGCTTCAAGCCAGTGCTGTAGAGCTAACTTTTGAGCCTTCTCATCCTTGGACAAACCCTTTCCGAGCTGCAAAAACAAAGAGAATACATGTTATTTTATGATACTTTTAATGAATCAACTCATTCATTTGTTTGAAAGACACCAGCAATTAATCGCCGTACCTTGGCAACCCTTGTCTTGGCTCTAGCCCACTTTGACATGGCAGTTTCATGTTTTTCAATGCTGAAGAAAGAAACGGAGTTCCTTTTCAAAGTAGCAAAATCCAAGGCCTTCCACCTGCAGCAATTGAAATACCGAATGAACATCACAACAAATTATCACAAAGAACTCAGTACAAATAAGTTGAGAATTCAAGAAATTATGAATATTGAAAGGCATACCAGAGTTCCTCGACAACAACTGCACAATCTGCAAGGTTCCTCCTCGTCCTATAACTCTTGTAGACTTTTTGAACTGTGGTTGCAGCCGCATCAAGCTCACTTACAGGTCTTGGAGAAAAGAAAATCACAGGTGGTTCAGGGAGTGATATTGTAGGCTTTGTTAGGTGGATTATTTCATTAGCTTTGCACTTTCGAGAATTTGAGTTTTTCGATGGATCAGTTGGTTTAGCCTTTGTTTCATTGGATTCCCAGTTTTCAAAGCTCAATGATCTCTCCAAACTCATTTTATCTGAGCCATCAAATTCAAACTTTCCAGTGGTTTCTGAATCATCTGTCTTGAAGCTGTTTGTTCTTGGACCCATTTCTCCATCCCTCCTTCCAAAGCTCAGAGACCTCATAACAGTATCCTCAACAGTATCCTTCGAGCCAAAAAACTTGTGTCCCAGAATTGCAGACCATCCAGATAAGAGTAGTGAAAAAGAAAGGCCCATTAAAGAACTAACAAAATTGATGCGTGTTGTCGGAATTTCCTAGCCTGTTCATCATGAAAACAGCCATAACCATATTAACAAGATAATCACATAAACAAAGTAAGACTCAGAAAAAAAGGTTTGATCCTTAACCATGAAAACAATCAAAGTATTTAGTAACCAAGTCTACCGCAAGAACCCATCAACAAGCACATAAATAAAACTGTAAGAAAAGGGCTTAGATCAAGATGGCTCACCACCAGTGTCCGAAAAATAGTTATCTGCCGTCTTTTCGTGCTTTGTTTGATCTTTGTTTGAGAGGTTCCAGAGAGAGAGATAAGCTTCGCTAGCTATAGCTATGAAGTAAGACATGCTTCTGGCAGTTAAACTACTTGCGCATTATATAGGGCAGCAAAGCAGTATGAAAATAAATAAATAAATATATTATATATAACAAAATATTATAGTCAAATTAAGTATGTTAAAAAAGTAAACAAATTTCCTTCTGTGACTTCTCCTCTGCCCGCCAGCGTATGGAATAAGCCCGTGGCAGAGCGGGGACTTTCAAGGAAGGTATGGGGAAAGGTTCGGGAAGGAACCGAAATTAACTCAGCTCGGCATGTTTTATATGTGTAATTGAATCGAGTTTTACTAAATATATTTATTACACTTTTCATTATGTATTACAATGGCAAAATAATAATTTCGTTTTTTTCAAGAAAAATAAATGTTTTAGTTGTTGAGAATAATAAGAAATTATAATATTTTTAAAAGCAAAAATTATTAAGCGGGGGTTGTTTTGATTTTGATTTTGATTTCATTTTTTAAAGCACATTTAAATATAAAAAAATTGTAGAATCAAAACTTTTTTAACTAGTATCTAGTTGTTTTTTTTTTTATCAAGTTGGATGAGACACAACTTGACATTTTATTAAATAAAAAAAATATTTGAATAAAAAAAATTGTTGGCACGTGAGTTATTGTGCTAGTGTATGGGGATTTCCATGTCATTCTAGCAATGTTTGAGGGTTTATTTGACCTTCCTCTATGGAAGACATGGTTGACCAGCAGATCTTTGGTCTAGTTTTATCCTTCCTGATTTCCATTCCTAACTCTCTTTTTTTCATATCAGTCATTCAAATTGTTTTTCTTTCAAATTTGGTCTATATTTTTTATTATTATTTGTTTATATATAAAATTGGATTTTTTTAGTTTCATCCTCCTTTGGCTCTTTTGTTTATCAAATATGATTTTGATTTTTTCAATTACTATTTGTTTTATTTGAGATCATTTTAATTATTATTTTTTATGATTTCCTCCCTCTTCATTTTTTCTATTCGTTTTTACCTTATTTTTTATTTATATTTTTTTCTTTGAAAAAACTCTCAAGATTGATATTTTTCAATTTCATACTTTAGGAATTGAGCTACCGGTTTGTAATTTTAAGAGATTAATTCCAGGTTATGAAATTTTACAGGTTTGCTTTTTTTTTTTTTTGGTTGTTAAGTTCATGTTTTTCTAGTTTTATCCTTCAATATTTATTTGAATAGAGATTGAGCCCCAATAATTTATTTTATTTGCTTTCTATAGAATTTTTCACTAATTTAAAAATAACCTAGGTTATCTCATATCTTTTTAATTGTTATACTTTGTTAAATTTAGTTTTTTTAAGAAAAAAAACTTTTTTTTTTCAAATTAAATTAAATTAGTTGATTAAATATAAAAATAATATGTTCACTCCATGATATCTTGATTGGTTTTATTTCTGGGTCATTACTTATTTAATTTAACTTTGAATAATAAATTTAGAATTAATTGCGGGATTTAGAATACAATCGGTCAAGCGCTATTAGAGGATTCAAAACCCAACTGCAAAACTGTACTTTTCTACGATGCTTTGGAAGATTTTCAAAACCGTGTTACAATTAATATTCATTCTATCATGTAGTTTTTTCCTTCAGAAATGAGCCCTTCAACTTAATAGTTAATTACATTATTGCTTACATAATCTACGCCGACCACTTAATATTTTTATTTTTTTTATCCTTTTTTTTGGAAAAAGAAAATTTACTTTAAAACCCTCATACACGGGAATCTGAAAACAGCATCAAAATGAACATTTTAGCATGAACAGAAGAGCAAAGTGATAGGGGCCAGGGTGTCTTTTCACGTTCTATTTATACAGGTTTATATTTAATACCCATATACTTTTCTGATCTCATTTGCTTTGAAAAAGTCAAATTCAACTCTTCAAAGTTATAGTCGATGTTGACTTTGCTTCCCACTGCATTCTTGTGGAAAACATCCGTAGAAAAATGGGGTGAGCACGTAAGATACACTCAAGAAAACTGCGTCCATGCATCTCATACCTTTGTTTATTTTATTTATTTATCTATTTTATTTACCTCAATAAAGTAAAAAGTAAATGAAAATGGAAGGGACAGGCGTAAACAGACCTATGATGGAGAAGCTCACGTCTCGTCTCGTCTCGTGGGGACCTAGCAGTCACTGGCTTCTCAGCCCACTTGCCTAGCTATATATATATCTATATAATTATATTTGATAGAGATACATCAGCAGCATTGTCTTCTTTCATTTACTACGCGGATAGATAATAAAATGAAGATGATGAGATTTCAATTCGTGATGATTGGGTCATAAAATTCTAATGTCAATGAATAATTTTAATTAAAAATTCTAATTGATAGATAAAATTTAAAAATATAATTTATATTATTATGTAATATTAACCGGTAGAAGTTGGCGTTATCAACACTTTTAGTTCCTGGACATTGATTCATTTTTAACAGTGGACTGCATATATATATATATATATATATATATATATATATAATTGACATCCCAAGATATTTTATTTCTGCTCGAAGCATAAATTAAGCGGAGATAATGCCTCTTGATCTCTTACACGTCGTGGGGCTGCATATGCCGGGCATCCCATCAAATTAAACCATATAATATTTGTGATGGATCTGTATAATATTCTGCACGAGCTTGCAGCAATTATTATTCATATATTTATTAATCAGTAGGTTTTGAAACCAGCCATCATGATTCTGTGTACACGTAGCAAAAACCAGGGTTAGCGGCGACGACCATGAATCAAATTCTGCAGGTCAACTAACCAGCAGCAGCAGCAGCAGCAGCAGCAGCAGCTCCATGGATGACAGCAACGGGAGGTCATCCTTCAATGGCCCATCGAACAAGTAGGAATAATAATCAAACAATTCTCGGACATGACGTCTAAAACCTTATCATTTGCGTTTTTCCGGTTTGAATTCTTCGACCAGCCAAACGAGCAGTAGAGTTGAACAGACAGAGGACCATTTTGAATTGACCGGAACACCATTTCTGGGAAGGGAAGCGATTGAACATCGTATGGAACATGCTGTCCGAGCACCATCATCAAGTCTCACGCGTCAAGAATGGGACTTTTTCATCCACGGTGCTGTTTTCCGTTGGAAATAAAAAGGGGAGCGAGGAGGGGGCAGGCTGCTTTCATCAAACAATCAATGATGGTGGCCTGTGGAACACATGGAGGTTGAAGATTCTAAATTATAATTATTATATTTATGATAACCTTAATGAGTTCACGGATTTACTCTGCCTTGTGAGTTAATACTCCATTACAGTGTATTTACCTTTTCTTTTTTTTCTTTTTTTTTATCTCTCTACACTAAAATCAGTGATCGGTTTTTTTACTTTTTTTTTTTTTTGTAAAATAGCTTTGTTGCTCTTTAATGAAAAATATATGTATAAACCTTGCCTTCAAGGTTTTTTTATTTATTTTTTTATTTTATTAGCATGGTAAAATATCATAAATACTTGAAAAATATCCAGCTAGAGGACGGTGTTTTTTTTGTCCTTTCCTAGTTTTAGCATAGCAAAACAACATATTTAGCCTTTAAATAATAATAAAAAAACTAAGGTTATTTTTCGAGGGCATTTTCATCTTTACATTCAAGTGTTGTTTAGTATTTAAGTATTGTTTAGTAATTTAACATATTAAAAAAATCTAATCGTGTCATCTTGTTTGCATTTATTTCATATTTGATTCTTTTTTTATTATTTGTTTTGATTTTAATGTTTTTTAAAGTATTTTTTCATACTTTAACATATTATTAAATTTCAGTTTTATATTCAATTTTTTTCTTTGCTTTTCCTTCCTCTAAAGGAAGTGTTTTTATACTTTGCTAGATAAATCTCATTTCTGTCATTATTTTTAATGCAAATTTTATCTTCTTTTTTTTCAATTTAATCTTTGATTATTTTTTTTTCTGCACAAGATCTAATTCTCATTATTTTTATTTTTTTATGATCGAGAATTATACTTTGTTATTTTTTTTCATGTCTTTTACGAGGTAATCATGGTCTTATGACCCTGGCCATCAATTTTGAAGATTAGACTTGTTTAAGTTTTTGTCAAGTCCTCTTAAGAAAATAATTATTTCTCAAACTTTATTATTCAATATCAAGTTATTAGATAACCAGCTTTATAATTTATTTGTCTTTATCTTATACATATATTTTTTATTTTTATCATTTTACATTCAATTATTGTTCAAGTTTTGTAATTTTATTTTTATTTTTTTTCCCAGCAGAGCTATCTTGAATGCAAGCCAGTCAACACATGCCGAGTCATATTTTTTTTTTAATTGATCTACTTTTGATGTCTATTTCTTTCAATTTTTAATTATGATATCGTATCCTGAATTGCATAATAGTCAAGTTAAATCTGAATCACATACTAGTCTGGATTTGCTTTATCATCAACCAGATTATTACTTTTTATGTTATGAGAAATTTATCCACGAGTCACCAGTCTAGTCTTTTTTAATCTACGAGTAAACAAATGCCAGTCAACGACAACCATTTCTATGAAAATGGCCTCGTGTTCGTGGGCCACCATGGCCAGCGTCGTTACACTGACCTGTGACGATGATTCTCAACCTGCCAAACAAGACTAAGAATTGTGGGACACGAAAGTTGCCTCTAATTCCCTGTGGCTTACGTTTATATGCATCACATTAAAACGAGCACATTTTATAAAGACTTTAAAGACAGCAGCAGTCCAGTCACCTAATTTTGATTCCAGCAATGATTTCAATCCAAATTGGGCTCAAAATCATCTTGAAAATCAAGTGTACCGCACGGAGAAAACCTTATACCTGTTCATCAGATATCTCACAACAATGAAAAATTACTAGTTGAGCACTGTATAGTTGTAGTTGAAACTTGGTCAGCTGGAGATTTATCCTGAAGATATTGATTGAGATTTCTGTCGAGGTGGGATTCGAAGCCAAACCTTCATCGTGTCATATGCAGCGAAGCCAATTGCCACAGACGGAACGATCTGGAAATATGCAGCGAAACGATGTTATTAGCTACAAAATCACTGTGAATCCAGATTAAAGAGCAATTACAGGATGAAGAAAAACAAAATCTTAGCGAGCTTTTTGAAAGCATCGAACCACTCAGATTAGTTTCAAAACACTCCCCACGCCATGCATGCATGTCATTAGTGGGACTGAATAATGCAATGTACATGGCCTCTATAAGGATTCATGAACCTGGTAATAGCGAAGGCCATTTACTTGATGAAAATACTCTCTCTGCCTTTTTTTTTTCTTTTTACTGACCAGTTGGTCAAATTTATGATGATGATAATGATACTTGGTCCAGCATTTCCACAATGCTCTGCAAAGTCATGCAACCACAAAGAGGTCGGTGCAGCAGGCCTTCAAGAACAAAGGTGTTTTGAACAGGCAGATTTCAGATAGTCAAAAGAAGGGGGGAAAGTTTCCAGATATCAGCAGTGCATTAGGTTTTAACCAGAACCTTCCTAGTCCAGGATAAAAATCAAAATTCTATCATTTTCTCTATTGAATCATAACAATCAAGAAGATTTTAACCAAAGATTTGCATTACGCTTTCCACAATGCATTTCTAGAAGACAGAAGATCATATTCTTGTAGTTTCTTGGCAGATCAAAATTTTACAAAGCATCTATGCAAATAAATAAACTACCAATAGCATGCCTATAATAGCTAAAGAGTAGGTGAGGAGTTTTAGGCACTGCATGAATCCATGTAAGCCTATTAAAAATCAAAGCATTCAACTCAACATAAAAGTTGAAATCGATATACAAACCATCTATGTAAGAGTCTTCAGGTGTAAAAAATGATAAAAATACCTGGCAATTTATTGTAGTACTCCTAACATCCAATATAGCATGCATCCCAAATTAAGGGATCACAAACAAAATTCTATTCCAATCCAACTTACTTATATTAAAATGGCTGTCACTTGAATGCACCTAAAAACAATTTTTTCCCCATTTTATCAAAAAACTCAAAAACCAAGCAGAACACTATTAGCAAATACTATCTTATTTAAATGCGAAAGGAAGTTCACGTGCAATGGAAGTACATATTTGATTGTCAGCAAAAATGCATTGATAACAAGAGTCTAATATCATTTGTAATCTTCTATGAATTAAAAGCACCACCTTGATATAATTAATGCTCAGCCCAGCAAATAACTGTTTCCATCCTTGATTGCGGACTATAGTAGAAAGCCCTTCGAATGTGTTCCTGTATCTTGCATTGCCTTGGCTTGAAGGTTGTAAATTCTCAACCTGTTAAATACATTCCAGTAATACTTTAAAACCTAACACTAAAAACCTCAACTAAAAGACTCATTTTTTTTTTTTTTATAAATTTAAAACAGGTTACACCAAGTTTGACTTGCTTTTCCTACCAACATTGAACTATGAAGAGGCATATGATAATCAAGCGGTTAAGCAAATGGTCAATTCACTAATATAAATTCAGGAACCAGAAAATCTAACGTCTAGGATACATTCAGACATCCAGAAGCAGCTATCACTCGTACTTGAGTTCATGTGAACAGGGTTACAGCAAGTGCCCTGTAGACTAAAGTTCACTCCCTGTATTGCTGTACCATGATAATTTTCCATATCCTACAGAAATAGTCATGTCTAGAATAGCCAGCTAAATGAGGATTGCAGAAGTATTGTGATATACCTGCATCTGTCTTCTAACAACATCTAGTGGGTATGTAATTGTCTGCCCAAATAACCCTGCAATAGCTCCACATGAAAGACGCATCACAATAGACTGGTGCTCTTCAGGGACATGCCTCTTGAGTTCCTCGTAAACATAGAACTTCAAACCCGCATAAGGGAGGATTCCAGTAAGGGTTGGACCTGCTCAAATAAAGAAACTTCATCATTGTGGCCAGCTGAACAGGGCAAGTATCATGTGCACATGTAAAATAGAAGTTAAATCATAGTAAAGCTTAAAAACTATTCCAACCATGGTTGTAAAAATCACATGTCAATACAGGATCAAATTTCCCATCGTTCAAGATATGATGGGCATTTTAAGAAAAAGCAGCAGGGTGGAATCAATAGTGACATGCAAGTTACACAGTTAAGATCAATGAAAAGCGATCTCCTAGTGATTTTAATGTTTCCATGTTACAACTGTTCTGGACTTGTCTTCAAGATATCTGACTGAGATGCTTTTGGGCTCATGTTTGTGGGCATAGGGGGAAAGCTGAAAGAGGCATACTGGCAAAGCTGAATTGAGCTATAACTAGAGGAAGTTTTGGGTTTTGACCAGAAATATTCAATAATCCAATTTTTTGGTTTTGTGGAAAGACACAAGTGGCTGATGGGATTTAGGAAAAATCTTATTTTTGTATTCAATGATAAAAATTATCCAAGTTTGAATTCATCAGAAATGGTGAGTTTTGTAAGCAAGGATAATGGTGATGCAGCAGCTTCCTCAACAAAAAAAGAAGAGATAAAATGGAGTTGTATAGAGGTTTGACTTTTGAAAGTAATTGTCAGTTTAGGAAAAGATTTTAGCAGTTGCAATTATTTTGAGAATGGTGAATGCAATATCATTTCTGTTTTGCATGCAATACACTTTCTATATCTATGTTTTTTTTTTAGATTATCCATCTCCATTTTGTTTGTGTCATTCTTTTTTACCATAAAATACAAATCGGGATACTGATGATAAAAAAAGCTAAATCATATTATCACTTAAAATAACTAAAAAAATAGATTAAATCAAACAATTGATCAGATATGGAAACTTGGTTGATTTGGAGAAACCAGATAAAATTTAATTACACTTTGAATTTTACCACCACTGACACCATTAATGATTTAAATCCATCCAACTAAAGTTGATAACGGACACGATAATGCTCCTATGTAAAAGTAGATTTATTCAAATTTTTATGCTTAATAATATACTTATAAGCACAGGTAGTGATCACCTTCACACACAAAGGCCTACACACCGCATCAGAGAGCAAATCATCATAAAACAAGCATACACGCACCTATTCCTCGATACAATGCACGCATTCCCCCTTCCTTGTAGACACTTGTAAGTACATCTTTTACACCGTTATAAGCAGGCCGAGCACATATACTTTTCATACCACGCCTGAAACCCCCTCTTGTGTCCACAACCTGCAGAACAATTAGAAAAGGGACAGAAGATTACATGCTGAACCATCTCCTCCTAGAAAACCATGTAAATAGAACAGTTAAAGTGTTAACAACATGAGACTACTTTGAGTTGAAACATAATTTAGACAGTTTCCAGATAATGAAAATGAATTGAAACCAGGTTTCAGAAACAAATTAGAACATGCTTTCATTGTTGACCACCCTTTAACATGAAATCCATGGGCTTCCATCAAACTCAAAACAAAAGCTAATGACAATCTTGAAAACTAGTTACCTGATAAGCAAGCTTAGTACGAGCCAGGTCTAAAGGGTACGTGCACAAAACAGCTGTTCCACCAGCCACTGATCCAGCTAATAGATCTATCACAGGCCCTGAACCAAGGGCAGGGCAATTATTCAAGATCCAAACACGATATTGCTCATATGTCATGAAATGTAAGGCCGCATAAGGAACAATCCGAATAACACTAGCTCCATTCCCCCTAGAAGAAAACATAAAAGCATAACCATAAACTATGATAAAATCATGACTGCTATAAATAAAAAGTAAATGAAGAAATAAATTACAACTTACTTATAAAAGCCAGGGATTCCCTCATGCTTTAATAGTTTCTTCAAGGACTGAAACACCCCTAGAGATTGGAATCCTTCAGTTCTTGTCTACAAAAATAAGCAAGAAAGTTAAGAGAATTTTTTTTGTCAGAAATGCAAATTGATTGGAACATTTGAAAACACCAACTGATCAGTGCTGGAAGCAACTATAATGCAAATTTCCCATGCAGCACCAAATTTGCATAGCAGAATCCTCTTTCAGGCTTAAACTAGGAACACAAGTTTTAGACAAGAACCCATTTTAATAAACTCGAGTCAAGAATTTTAAGTTCTTCCTGGAACCTGCTGGTTCAAATTTCAAAATTATGTTCAGTTAACTAATGGTTAAAAAAGCTAGTTTTTGCAAAAGTACAGGGAAACTTGCATATCATAAACAGTTCCTACCTAGAGTTCAATTTCAGCAGAGCCTAATAAAAACTAGCTTTTTAATCCAAACAAAATCTAACTACATGTAGCAAAATCAATCAGTCAAACGAAATCCACAAAATCATAATAAAAAAAAGGAGAGGTGCTGCACCTGTAAGAGTATTTTAGTTCTTTCAAGGGGTGCAATGACAGTCTTAGCAAAGGCTCCAGCAGTACCACCAGCAATGAGCTCCTTCACATAAACAGGCACATCATCAAGCAAAGAAACGTCCCTGTGAGCAGATGAACCATCCACCAGCTCGGCGACATTAGAAGACAATGTGGACCCTTGCGAGGAACTCATTTTCCAAAAACTCCAATTTCCAAACCAAAATTACACAGTCTAATTTTTAGATGGATGGTGATAAAAATGGTAATTATCCACTCTGAAGCTTGAAAAACTCCTTATCCCATCTATCTCTAGGGATACAAAAAGAAAAGACCTTTTGTTCAACAAGTAAATCCAAGGGCCCGAGAACACCCAGAAGCGAATTGGGCAAGTTCACAAGCCGATCCTCCTCTTCAAGAATAACAAGATTCATCAACAAACACAAAGAAACTAGTCACACCGGACCAAGTAATCAAATCCCTTCAATCATAAACAATTTTCCCATGGGTCTATCACAAACCCACCAGCAATCATTCCAAAATAACCACTTCTATCAAACACTACCAATCCAAAATAAAAACCAGATTCAATAACCTCCGCCAAACCAGCAAGAACAAAAATCCAACCAATCCCAGACCAAAAAATCCAAACCCTTGTCTCAAAATCAAAACTTTTCAATCAAGCAATACAGAATTCTCAAAACCCTTTTATAATGCCAACCCAAATGACCAAATAAACAAAACCCACGTGAGATCAGTCAAAATTAACACGGTTAACCCACCCGTAATTGTTGGAGAAAACCTACCCGTAAATGACTCTTTCTTGGGTGACAGGAGAGCAGGGTAGTGAATTTAGCAAAACCGCGTAAGAGTATCGTTGACCCTGTTCTATTCCCCTATGAAGGAAAGATTAAGGAAGGAGTTAGGGAGGTTTCTCCAACGCTTTACTGTCCTGTATCTTGTTTTCTTTGCTTCTAATTAGGCGCTTACCGGAAGGAATTTTAAAAGGGCTTTTATTGATATATATATATATATATATATATATATATATATATATATATATATAGAAAAAAGAAAAGTAGTTTAATAATAATAGGAGTGTGTGTTTTCTTGGACTTTTGACTCGATCTCCCTTAGCTGTCTGGGTAATTTCTGGCATTGCGCTCTTCTAGTCACGACTAGAGTTTATATTTGTTTAAAATTATATAAATGTAAAAATATACATATAATAGCATGCATGCATGCTTTCTTTAAACATAAAAATAAACTATTGCTAAATTATCAACTATATATATATATATATATATATATATATATATATATGCATGCATGCTTTAAACGTAAAAATAAACTATTGCAAAATTATCAACTATATATATATATATATATAATAGCATGCATGCATGCTTTAAACGTAAAAATAAACTATTGCAAAATTATCAACTAAATATCTGGATTTTATGTGAGACTATGATAATTTTATAAAAAATAATTCAGGAAAAAAATTAAAAAAAAAAAGAATAGGAGAAAAATATATAAAAAATCATAAATTATGTAATGTAAAGAGAAAAAATTATGAAAGATGGAAAATTTATTTATCTATTAAATAAACAGCTACTTCACTGTACAAATAGCTAAGAAGCTAGGCTTTTACCCCAATATTTCGAATGGAAAATAAAATAAAAAGTAAAGATGGAGTGTTCTGGCTAGTGATAGGCCCATGGATATCTAATGGGCTCGCAATCTGTAGAGCTTGGAATGTGGTATAAAGACATAAGCAGAGGGCCACGATCCAGAACTGGTGTAGCCCATGAATCAGAAATCTCTTATGTTTGCACCTGGGTTGTAAGGGTTTACTCGTAATTTAAAATAATTAATTATAAATACAGATACTCGTAAACAACTTAAAATAATTGAGAAAATTATGGAAAATCCTTAAAACATGTTTTAGACAATAACTAGTTTGATTTCAACAAAAAATAACCAACAAGTTAAGATAAATATGTGTACTCAAATTTCTTATCTCATATTATGATAAGTTATTTAATTGTTTGTTTCGAATATAAATAATTTAAATTCTATTAAATAATTTTCCTCTATAATTCTTTATTTCTTGTTGGTATATTTATTTCAATAACAAAAACATATATGTTTTTCAATAAAAAAAACCATATATATTTTTACATGGGTTCTTAATTTGAAAAAAAAATAAAAATAATTAGAATAAATAAAAATATTTTTTTCATTCAATATTAATAAGTGAATTACTATTAAAACTGTGCTTATCGTGCTAATATATAATTATCCATGAAAAATTTGAATATCATTGTAAAAAGCCTTAATCTTCTTAAAAGCAATAAACAATCAGAAAGGTTTTTTAAAAAAAAAACTGAAATCACTATTTAAAAAATATTTCATGATTGTAGTTAGAAAAACATTTTTCAAGATAATGTGTTCATATTTTTATGTGATTAAAAGCTTAAAATAATAAATACAACACAATCATTTTAAAATCTATTTAGAAATTTAAAAAAATTAATATTCATGATCATTTTGCATATTATATACATAATAATTAAAAAATATATTTCAATTATAATAAAAAACTGTACTATTATTTAAAAATCATGCAAAATTAAAGAGTATATAAATTATTCTGTTCAACATTTTTTTAGAGTGCAAAAAAAAGGAAAGAAAGAAACAAGAGATATCATAAAAAACATCAATAAAGTAATCTCTTAACTTTAAAATTTTAAAAATTTGTTTAAATACACAAAAATCAAATTAGAAAACCAAAAAAAAAAAAAAAAAAACTCTCTCAAACCTAAAATACTTTTCCAAACAAGATAATCTAAGTGGATTACTTGACACCAAGCAATAATCTTTTTTGTTGTTTTTGATGAATTTCTCACATCTCTCTAACTCTTGGACTAAGAAATAAATAATATAAGCTCTTAGACCAAAATAAAAATTATCTAGAAATTATGATTAGTTGTATATTTTCTCTATGTTTTACAGTTTTTTCTTATGTCTTTTAATTTGGTATTTTTACCAACTTAAAACCTAAATTTATCTAACTATGTAATAGAACAATTCAATTAAAAGGGAAAAAATTGAAGATGAAATAAAATAGATGGTTGATTGTTCATATAAACAAAAAAGCTAATCCGCTTCACCATAAATGCTTTAATATTTTTTTTTTAATATTGACTTTAAAAAAAATGAATTGCATTTTTAATTTAGTGATGGTTTGAAATTGTGGTTGATTTTTTGAAAATATTTTTCTTTCAGAAATACATCAAAATAATATTTTTTAAAAAATATTTTTGATAATAATACCGTTAATACGTGAAAATAATTTAAAAACATAAAAAAACATTTAATTTAAAATAAAATTAAAAAATATTTTTAATTTTTTCAAAAATAATTTTAAAACTCAATGCAAACAGGTTAGACAAGTCATAATAATAATAATAAAAAAGAATATGAATGTCAGAAGTGGGATTTGAACCCACGCCCTCTCTCGAAGACCAGAACTTGAGTCTGGCGCCTTAGACCACTCGGCCATCCTGACCAGCTATGATTATTCTACATTTAATAATTTAAAAAGCAAACAAATATAACAGGACATCTCAGCGTCTACTGCTCTCAAATTATATCGACAATTATTGATGAGGGATTATAAACCTCCTGGAGCTGAGGACATCATTATGTTTATGCAAAAATCTGATGCGCGCCATATATACAACGGGGTCTCTTCTGCGAAATCTTGAATTGCCGCAGAACTGAGATCTTTGATCGATAGTAGGAAATGACAAATCACCAAGAAGTTTTTAAAGAAACTGCTTTGAATACAGGTTGGATTTCCAGGCACTGGATAAAACATTTCCACCAGACTATCAGGGAAACCACCGCTTTCAGCACTACAATTAGCTATATTTACTTGGTCAATCCTGTCTGCAGTTTGAATTGCCAAAAAATAGAGTCCTGGCTGTTGTGATATCCTTTTTTCTAAATTTCGGAGGTTACCTTGCGCAAATGGTGGTAGATATGGAAGAACAGCTTCACTCAGGTCTAGTGGTGATATCATTGTAGAAGGAAAAACAATTCAGACCAAACTGAGGAATGGCTGCCTCAAGTAACATTTTGACAGATTTTATTGCATCAACAACTTAGATTTCCATAGCAAGATAGTATTGGTATCGGTCTGGTCTGGTTGAATGTCATCGTCCTGTCCTGGAAATATTTGGACAAAGAAACTGCATAAATTGTCTACTTGGGAGATCAAATGAATGCTAATTACTGATAGAATTCATTTATTATAATATAACTATCAGAATTGCTAATGTATTGTAAGGACTATGACCTTGTCTGTATCGAATTTGAAATCCCAACAATTTTAGCAGGAAGAAAACCATTTTCGCTTCTGATTTTTCTCATGGAGTATCATAATAAATCATGCACATTTATTTTTTAAAGAAAAGAAGAAGAAGAATATGGAAAGAAAACAGAAATTAAGATGATCCGTTAACATCTTCTTCACCCTCTTCTCTTGAGACTCCCTTTTCCCTGTCTTGAGAAGGAATTGCATTTATATCAATTTGAGAATTCTGCCTGGACATGACCGAGAAGGAACTCGAGGCCTTTTTGTGATATGTTGAGATTCTTTTTCCCTTCCCATCATAAATCACAGCTTCCTCTTCATCCGGTACCTTACACTTCTCCCCTAATATTATTGTCTTCATCCAGACTGAATCCTCATGTTTCGGTTTCCCTTTCTTCTTTTGATTCTTTCTGTCATCTCCGTCCTTCCTCGCCATTGACATGCTTCTCGGCAACTTCATGCTTATGGCTTTCATGCTCATGCTGCTTAGACTCCTCGTGGAGGCAGATTTTTTAATGCAGTTGTTGGCGGAGATGGTCTCGGCTGCCAATTGCATAGCCGGTGGTAAAGGCAATTCTTTTGTTTCCTGGGCATCGCTCTCTTTTATATCCTGAGATTCCGCTGCACCGCCTGCTTGTGCACGAGGAGGCGCCGTTCTCGTTTCCACGGCTGCTGCTTGTGGCGGCGGCGATGGGGAGGCTAATGACGGTGTAGTGCTCACATCCGAATTCGATTCCCCTCTCCGTTGAGGCGATTTTGATGCTTTTGATCGTGATCTTCGGAACCGGGCACCGCAGAGACTTTTGATCATAGCCATCGCTCCAGCCATTTTAGCAAGGAACACAGAAAACGAAAATGTCAGACTACGTATTCATGGACCATTGTCCAGGGAAATCACATACAAAAACCAGTGCATAAACAACACAGGAAAAAAGGGTCAAGGAGGTTTTCTTTGTTGATTTGAACTGTTTGTGGCGGTGCTAGAGGAGAAAATCGAGAAAAAACGGCCACTTATTTTGTTTTCTATAATTTCTGAGTATCCAAACAGAATACTTGGAGTTAGGATTGAAGGGAGGGAAGAAATAGAGGTGAGGAGGCAAAGATGCCGATATTTGACATCTGGTTGCTGCTTCATACAAATAAGCCCTTCATTGACGGTTAAGTTAGTTGGAAAATCTCCATCATCCATCGTCCATCTTTTCTCTCTTCTTAGCTGTTAGCTAGCCATGCAATGCAAAACTAACCTCCACAATATATAGGAGGATCATAGGAAAAACAAAACAGAGATCGATGCTTAGAGATCATGATATGCTTGTGGCCATACGATTTTCACCTCGATTATCTTAACTAACCACGGTTAAAAAATCAACTCATCTAAAAAATTTAGTTATTATATAAAGCTCTATAATATAATTTATATTATTTTTTAACACACTCTCTCAAGTTAAAACTCTTTGGGCTTCAAACTTGCAAGTTCACACTACTTTGTGCTTGATCTTTATCAAATAAAATAAAAATGATAAGATTCAAGCTCGTGACCGCTGGTCAACAAAACTCTCATGCTATTTTAATAGTTTAAACTGGTGCGATTGTAATAGCTTAAGCTTGCAATTCGTGTTCGGTGCAGTGCTTGAATTGCCCGTTTGGCATTGCGATCCCACCGGTTTTTGACCGAAATTTGATTTTTTTTTTTTAGTTTAAATGAATATGTTTTTGTGTGTTTTAGATCATTTTGATGTGCTGATTTCAAAAATGATTTTTAAAAAATAAAAAAAAACATCATTTTGATGTATTTCGGCACGATAAGCACTTTGAAAAGCTACCGCAACCACACTCCCAAACAGGCCCGAAATTAGATTCATGGCCCAGTTCAAAGATGGGCTTCACGTTCAAGTCTCGTGGCCTTCTATCTGCTTTGTAATAAGGCCTTGGCTCTCTCCTTTCAGTCGGATTCAATTGGATCCGCTTAAATATTATTCTACATATTTTGCCCAATTATTGCTAGGGTTACTCAAGATTATTAAAAGAAAAAACATTTTTCAATATTAAAGTATAGTGAGATTTGAGAGGAATTAAATTATGTAAGGAAACTGTATTCTTTCCATCTAAACACGCGCTCAATAAATATATACTTACCAAATATATTTGAAACAGTTAAATATGATAAATTAATCAAATCATAAATACCATCCCATTAATCATTACCTATTTAATTTTTATACGCCATTATTAAGATTTAAACAAATAAGTTAAAAAAATCACTAATTATAAAAAAACATCTATAATTAATTATAATTTTAAATCAACATGCAATAGATAATCATCACATCCGACTCAAGAATTGATATGGAAAATAATTTATGTCACCAAGTCGATTTTCTTATTCAAATAATAACATTTCATTTATCTCTCTTAAAAAAAACAATCTCTTCGTGTTGAATTTATCAAATTTGACGGTCAATTAAAACACTCAAAATCCAACTCTAGATGCAATTGAATGAATATATTTTATAATTGAATGAATATATTTTATAATTGAGTGGCTCGGGTCCCTGGTTTTCCCGATCCAGGCCTGTCAAGTGTCAACAGGACCATTGCACAAGAAGACAGCTATATATCAAGACACGAAAGCATTATTGTTAAAAAATAATATCATCAAAGGACACGACTCTATTTTTTTATTACCACAGAAGTTTGAGCTAGTCTGCGTGTAACTTGATTAATTTTATGGTATCTTTATTTTTAATCTGAATATGAGCAGGCAAACACCTAATTACGTAACCTTTAAATAGAAAAATAAAATAAAATAAAACCCCATTTTACTGGTTCAAAATAAAATAAGCCCGCAGGGCATTTCAGTTTTTAATTCCATGTAATACCACTCTACACATGTCATATGTTTTCATAACATTAGTGCTACAAATTAATACAAGACCATGTCCCTGACGAAAAGACAAGAATAGAGGAGGTAGAAAATGAGAAAAAAATAAAATTGTATTTGGTAGAGCTATATGAAAAAAGTGATTGTTTTTGTATCATATATAGTTATAATGGACAAAACAAAACAAAAAATATATAAAAAATTATTTTACATTTACTGTGTAGTACTATCAAACTTGCATATTTAAAAAAAAATATATCATATCTATCTATCTATCTATCTATCTATCTATATATCATGTTTAGTATTGAAATTAATAACATTATAATAACCACTAGAACTACTTGACGAGTTGACCTGGAATCAGGGCAACCTAGGCATGGATTGATCCAAAATTAAAAAAATAAAATAGAGAGGATTAATGTTCAATATCTTCGTAGACAATCTTAGCAATACATTATATATGCTTGCTGCTTTTAGATGATTTAAAAAGAATAATTATAATTCAAGAATTAAAACTCGAAAAATTAAATTAAATTATTTTTAACCATCAAATCAACATCTAAAATTATTCAAAACACTATTACAACTTGAAGCTGGAGTGTGCATGAACCAAAAATATGCTGAAGAAAGTCAAACGGTGAAAAAAGAGAGCTTATTATTCTTTTTGTCAAGGACAAGTTAAAACAACTTGGATTTCGCGTTTGACCAAGGAAAATTAAATCAAGTTTTTTATTTATATTTTTTTAATCATTCATCAATTACTGACCAGCAGTACTGTTTTTAGTTTTTTTAATTACTATGCTTGGTTAGTTTAATACTCCAAATAAATGTTAACTACTATGTAATTTAATACTCCAAATAAATGTAAAAATACAACAGAGCCGAGAGAGAGACGTTGGATTAGAAAGACCATGGAGCATGTGGGCTTCTTATGTTCTCATTCTCCAAATGTATAAGAAACAATACATCCCTTTTGATCTCTTCAGTTTTTTCAATAAATGATTCCTAAATTCAAGATCAACCCAGATTTTTGTTTCTTGTTTTCAACATTGATTTCTAAAAAAAGCCTGGTTCTTGCAACTTATCAATAAGAAATATTATTATCTACTTTAGATTTTGCTTGATTGCCTTTTGTCTTCTTTTGTTGTCTTTCCTTTTGTTCTGTTTTTCTTTATTTAAAGGGTCCTTTTTTATTGAAAATTGAGGATGATATAGATATATAGAGATTGCTTTAAGGTGGTTGTCGTAATAGAGATTGCGTGAATGGAAGAAGGCAACGCAAGAGGTAGCAAATTCAAGAGGGTGTGTGTGTTTTGTGGAAGCAACTTTGGCAACAGACAAGTCTTTAGCGATGCTGCTATTGAATTGGGAGATGAACTGGTTGGTCCAATAAACTCACTTTTTCATAGCTATTGTTTTCATTGACTAAGATTGCTCGTGTTTACTGGTCTCAAAGATTTGAACGTTTTGATATCTCTTGTCATTTATGGTACCTTAAAGGTGCTGTGAGGTGTTTGATGTATGTAACCCAGTGCACTTGTTTGGATAGTTCTTGTATTAGAATGGGTTTATGTTTGCAAGCAAGACTTAGTTTGGTCTGTGCTGATTAATGATCTAAATTACTCTTATAACGGAACTGATGTTCAGCTTTTGTTTCAATGATTGGTTTGGTTTCTCTCAGTAGATTTTTGGTTAGCTTCTGGTTTGCTGATATTGAATGTGGCTTGTAGGTGAAGCGGAAAATAGACCTGGTCTATGGTGGAGGAAGTGTTGGACTGATGGGTTTGATATCCCAGAAAGTCCACGAGGGGGGCTGCCATGTTCTCGGGTAATCAAGAAAGTTGCTTTGAGGAATATAGTCTGCGGTTTTTTTTCATTATCTGTTCTGATTAAACTCACAGTACTAAACTAATAGTTGCTCCTCAATGCAGAGTCATTCCAAAAGCACTCATGCCTCTGGAGGTACCTATGCTTTTAACGCAGAAAATTTTCCCGTCTTCGACTATGGTGCTTTCTGTGTATAGCTTTCTTATTCTGTTTGTAATTTAGACTGCCGGTTTGCTGACAGTGTTTTTTTTGTTTGAATTTGATTTGCTTCTGGTTTTCACTCTTTAAGTGCTTAGGTTTTTCAAGTTTTTTATGTCATTGCTTTTGAAGTTATTAACTCTTATCAGTTTTGACTCCTTTGAAATATTAGTAGTGCTTTTCCCATTGAACTTCATCTGTTTGTATCTTGCTTTAGCATTCTAATATTCTAATCTCCATCCGGACTTTCTGGTTGGAAATTTACTGGACCCTTTATAACATCAGTTCTAGCTCTGTTTGCTGAGAAGAAGTTATACTTCTTAGCAGTAAGATTGTGATCATTTGTTCACCAGTAAATTGTTTTCTGCAACATTCCAGATATCTGGTCAAACTGTTGGAGAAGTAAGAACTGTTGTGGACATGCATGAGCGCAAAGCTGCCATGGCTAAAGAATCAGACGCCTTTATTGCTCTTCCTGGTAACAATCTTTGCAGTTCTCATCAATTTTCTCGATGAACAATTAGCAAATATAATTTCATACCTCAGAAGCAGAAGTAAAGATCTTAATTCATGTTCTTTAACAGGATTTTCTTAGTTTTTAAAATGCTTCTGATAATTAGTGATCATACTTGTGTATGCTTGTAGGAGGATATGGAACCATGGAAGAGCTATTAGAGATGATCACATGGTCGCAACTTGGAATTCATAAGAAACCGGTAACCTTCCATTCTGCATGCTTGTGGATCTTATTTAGGCAAACTACCTTTCCATGTTGAAACTGAGTGGTACTCTGCACAGGTTGGTTTGCTAAATGTTGATGGATACTATAACTGTTTGCTTGCACTGTTTGACAATGGCGTCGAACAAGGTTTCATCAAGCCCAGTGCTCGGGACATTGTTGTCTCTGCTCCATCAGCCAAAGAACTTGTGGAGAAGATGGAGGTAAAATTTTAGATACCTGGGGCTGGAGAAAATTTACTTTTAGTGAAAAAATAAAGAACAAAATGTCAAGAAAAAACTAAGGGAGGATGCATAACTACAAGACTTGCTTGTGGCTGGTTGCAACAATTGTAATTCACATGTTTTGTTTCCTCGAAATGACGGGAGCAATTTCACTAGTTTTTTTTTTTAAAAAAATGTTAGATGATAATAATTGTTCTTCTTAAATTTACGATTAAAAATTGCTAAATTGCCAGTGATGTGGATTCCAGTTTGTTGGTTTGATGAGGTCACAAATTGAAAATAATGTATGGAAAGAAAGCTGGTTCAAACTAGACAAGTAAGTCCTCATGTTTACCGACAGGATGTCTTACTTTTGGAATGTAGAGAATGAGTGCATTTACTACATATTCCATCCTTTTTGTTGCCTTTCCCCCCCTGTAATTTCAAATGGGACATTGCCAGCCACTTGGCTGTAGCTGTTCCAAGAGCCTATCAATAGCTTTTCCTTGAAATTAACAATTTAGTTACAACAAAAAGTGCCTTATTACTTGACAGAGTTTTGAAATTCTAATTTTTTTGCAGCAATACACTCCTTCCCACAAACAGGTTGCGCCTCATGAAAGCTGGAATACGGAGCAGCTCGGAGATTATCCTAAACAGCAGAATGCACAGTGAGTTTTGGTGGCAGGTCTTTATCCCAAATTAATTCCTGATGTATTCCATCATAACTCGAGCTGTGTAGAAGATTCTTTCTGAAATGGGGCCACATAATTGTTGTTTACTATGTACTTTTTGTCGTGTTTTATGGTTTGAAGTGTATCAGAATCATCCATGCTGTTTCAGAACTTTCATTGGTTTATGGCCACTCAAGCCACTATTCTGGGGTCATATATGGTTGTTACCACTCACTGAAGGGCAAAGATACCTTGAAATGCAAACGAATGGTAAGCAGTTTTAACACAATTTCTTCAAATTAATAGTGAATAATGGTCCCACGGTGCAGCTACTTAAGTGGACCAATTAAGTGCGTTTGGTGGAGGCAGCTAAGCTTCTGTTTGACCGTTCGAAAATTTATTAAAATGATATTTTTTATTTTTTTTTAAATATTTTTGATATCAGCTGTAAATGAAAACGATCTAAAAACATTATTTTTTTTAATTTAAAGTAAAATAAATATAAAAAAGTTTCTAATTATTTTAAAAATATTTTTAAAATGCAATAGCAAACCATGAAAAACTGTTTGGTATTGAAGCTATTGGAACCTCAACAGCCTCATCAATCCAACTTCTGAAGTCAGTTCTGCTGGCTACCATTCTATCACATCAGAATTTCTTTTCAGTGTCCAATGGAAATTGAATTTGGAGCCATCTTCACACGATGGGAAGAGGTTTCTGTCAAGGCACTTTCAGTATATGTTTGGTTAATAGTCATGTCGGTGTTGAGAAAAAACATAATCTCTCACGAAATTGTCCGAGTTAACTTTAACCTGGCGTTAAATAAAAAGGATCAGGGGGTATAAAAAGAGTAATTATATGTAGACGTGGCCACCTCACAAGTGGGTCGATAACAAGAGCATGTAGACGTGGCCACCTCACAGTAACTTGAGACGTAAGGCCAGACACATACACAGACGTAAGGCTATTGGAAGCTTTTTCTAACAACATGCAAACTACTGTGTATTTCCGCCCCTAGCTTTTTGTTTTCCCAAGATATCTTGCTTTAGGCACAAGAAGTAAATCCTGCTGTCATAGGCATTTTGAAGCATCTTGAAGAAAGCACTTGATAAAGCTAATCTTGTAATCATCGACAAGATTTGTGGATGATTGCCGGAGTTTCATTTCTTGTCGTGGGAGGATCTTCTTTTCTTGCTTTATTTGAATATTCCGTCAACTCCAAACGAAAAGTTAGAAGGTTTTTCAGACTGTAAGGACTTTGAAAGTGGTTATTGCTATATATATATATACATCAACTTTCTGACGGCCTGAAAGATGCGCTTAGGTATAACACTTTGATCCCTCTCCTTCCTTTTGGTATTCCTCCACATTAAATTTTTCATTTTAGGTTCTTTGGGGGTAAATTCTGCTATGATGGGATTTAAACTGGATGCAATTATCTAGCCAGGTCTACCAACTTTTTAGATTTCATTCTAGTGTGGTGATTCCAATCAATATCCCACCATAGGAGAGTAAAAATCAATTGAAATCGTTTATATTGTTTGAGAATAGTATAAATCATATTTTGGGGTCTTAATAATTTAAGCTTTTAAGTGAAATAGTTCTATTGACATAGTATTAGAGTCTTGTTGACCCAACAATCACGAGTTCAAAACTCATCATCTCATTCTATTTGATAAAAATCAAGCATAACATAGTGTGGACTTGTGCAAGCTTCAAACTTCAATTTTTTTCACTTGAGGGTGTATGTTAGAAAATAATATAAATCATATTATAAATCTTAACTAACCGCTTAAATTTTTAAATGAGATGATTACATTGAGATATACAACTACCACTACTGCTTACAGTGGTTACATCAGAACTCGGAGGTTGTTGAAGGAAGCAAACTCTTGGTTGATAAAAATGGCCTTAAAATGCCCAACTCAGACCTTCAACCTCTTGTCAAGCAATTGACCACTTAACAAACAGCCTTTTCTTTGTGGGGCACTCAAAAGAAACATTTGTGATCCCTTATGATGATTATGAGAAGGAAAAACTATTTATTTAGATGATATAAGCCTTTGGAAATTTATACGCCTTTCTAGCGGCTGGAAATCCTTTTTGCATTGTAGATATCCTTTCTGATATCCATGTAATAGCAAGCAGGAATAGTCCTTTACCAGGGTATAGTGTGGGTGTTTGGAATCTTGAACTCAGCTATTCAGGTTAGCAGAGTAGTGCACACAGCAATGAGCAATTCAATTCGTCCAATCTTTGGAGCCCGACTGATCTGACAATCATCTGTGGCCTTCTTGGTTAAGGCCTGGCTATATTTTGATGGTGCCACCTGCAACCCACATGGGAATTGCCTACTGATGGGTCCTCAAGACTGTGAACGTGTTCTCTCTTCTCCGTGTCCACCCAGTGAAATACCACAGCAAGCCACTTCACTGTACGCGTAATTTTGATTTTATTTTCGAAAGAACAAGAAAAAAAAGACTACTCTAGCCCTTTTTGTTTACCTCGATGATTATGCCCCATTTCACCACATTGTGGTCCATGAGTATTGTCTTTTCACGAATTTGATGATGCCCATGAAATTCTGATGATAGGGTTTTGTTTTTCAATGTCAATCTTCCACCAGCAGCAGTGGTTCCTGTCAGGTCATAGTGGACCTTTTGGTCTTGATAAAGGTAGAGATGGCTGCAGTTTCTCATGGGGTCCCTTTTTCTCCCCTTCTGTTCGTTAATGAATCGCTGTAACAGCTGAAAAGCCATTTTACTGTTTGCTAGGACATACCATGAAGTGATTGCAGAGGTATACAACTGTTCGAGCTGAAGGCCCCCCCTCGTTAACTTTAACTCAGAATATGGTCTTGCTTTTTCAGACAATTGCTCTTTCAGATTGCCAGTCTTTATCACCTGTTACCATCGTGCAAGTTTCTTGGTGCCTCTTAGGAAATACCAAGGTTTAACCAACGAGGAAGTGAGAATACAGTAACAGGGGAAAAATTGAAGATCGTAAAGTAGATAAAAAGAGTAACAGTCCGGTGTTGTCTGCAACACATGTTGTCACCCTCTTTGCATATCCTCAAAGCCAACATTTTTTTCGAATGGAAATAAAATGATTAGGGATTTCTTTCCCTGCTGAATCTCCATCGAATTTAAATTAACATGAGATGTCTGACAGAATCAGGAACTGTCTTCATCCTAATTGGATGATCCAGTGTTCAAACAAACCGAGTAGCTTCATGGCAATACTCATTGCACCGGTAACCATTTATTTTTGCAACATAGTTCCAGAATCTATTCCATGGCCAGGTAGGCCTGTTTGTGGATGAAGCTGATCTTAGTGTGCTGCTGTATATAATACGTAGAACCTGTTGTATGCTGAGATGTCTGCAGTAGATTTGTTGACAGAAATCCAATCTTAATTACAATACCATACTGTGACAAATGGTTTACATCTTACAGTCAAATGCAACATTAAAAGGTGTTAGAAATGGGTAGATATTCCAAACTGGAATTGTATCACAGAAGGAATGATTTAAAAGAAATTCCATGCCTTCCAAACAAATAAAAAAAGAAGTGATCAGACCACCTGCACATCCCACCCTTAACAAGACCAAGCACGATGCAGCATTTCAGGGATTGCACAAGCATGTTGACCAAAATGTCTCGAGTTTACACGTTGGCAAAAAAATTGCAAGCATTGTTTCTGTTCAAGCCTTCTCCTTAGATGGAGATGATATCAAATGATGCAACGTTGCTGCATGGATAACGGCAGTTGGGTTTGGATCCCTAAGTCGGAGAGATCCTGTTCGAATCAGACTGAGATTTCGATCAGCACTACTTCGTTTGAAGTGACGGAATGGTTGTGGAAGGTGTCGCAGCAGCCAAGTTGAACTCACGAGCAAAATTACACCTACTACGATAAGCAGCCTGAAATAAGGAAAAGCTCAATGAAATTGTATGTTATAGCACCATGACAATATCTCATATTTCCTAGCTGGGAATCAGGGATCCCTATTCCCTTTTAGCACATTTTTCATGTGGACTAGGTTTTACAAGTCAGAAAAACAATTAACAAATTCTACAAAATTGGCCATGTAAGGTAGATTAATATCATTGCATGGAGTTTAACTTGTTTTTATTTGGTTCAGATTGTATTCAGTTCAACTTCAGTCAAGCATACTAAATGAGATTGATTTAAAATCAGATGTCCGCAAAATTGTCGAACCATAGATTTCTTCCACATGCAACCTCTTGAATAAGGCACCTTCACTGTGGTATAGCATCAAATTATGCGGTCTTTAAGAACCCACAACTTAGGGCATCAAGTTCATATCAAGATACACAAATGTGAAAGAGCAATTGTTTAATAAAAAAATTGCTTTACAGTTACCATCCGAGAAGAAGAGAAAAACGAGCAGCTGGTGCTGAAGGCAAACGTTCTCCCAGAGCAAGCATTCCAGCAAGTACACCAGTCACTATTGATGCCACAGCAGCACATGTAGACAAAACAATTGCCCTTCCATGTTTTAGACCCCGGGTCTGTTCAGAAGGAAAGCATAAATCTGTTTGATCTGTCAACTTTTCTACACACACAGGTAGCTTCAAGAACGAAATGGATCTGGTTCCACCCAAAATAAAGCCAAATGGCAAATCAACAAGGCATGTATATGCATTTGACGGAGCTAGAACAGAAAATAAAATTGCCTTGTTCTTTTTCTGGGACGAGAGAGATAAGCAGAAATCTCTCCAAATACGGACATCTAAAATATGAAAAGCAAGTTCTACATGGATAAAAAGTCAATATAGTTCAGATGGAGCTGCAGAGAAAATCTAGATGATGATTTGAAAATACCTGGTAATAAAATCCCGTTGCACTACAGCATATACTGATGGTGAGGCATGTAGGAACTAGCATTTTGGAGAAGCCCTGCTCCAAGAAGACAAATCCCATCTTTGATATTACAGAAGCCATCCTGCATTTGATGTCTTAATTCAGCATTTAATATCTTAAACCTAGCCAAATAACAGCAGTAGTTCAAAACCTTTCACCGTGAGGACAATGTTTAACACACAAGATGTTGAATTGCACTTAAGAAACAATACTTTCAGCATAGTCATCAAGGAATTGCTTCTTTAAAAGAAATAAAACTGTTAATTCGTGATTATAAAAGGTACATTATTGATTAAAGTGACTATAACTATTCTGATTAAATGACAGGGACACTAAAATGATAACACTGGCTGGTGAACCCTTTAGGCATAACACATGTTTCCATCTTTTAAAGTAAATTTCTGTGCATTCAATGATTTAATGAAAGCCCAACAAAGTTATCTAAGCAAACTGGCACATAGAAGATCCTTATTATTTTGAATTTGCTGGACATAAACTGTTGTATAAAAAGACTCTGAAAAGCAACAAATGTCTGAACGAAGATGGTTTGCCAGGAAACATACCCAAACAAAATGCCAGATTCCAAACCGTATATAATTTCTTCAACAACTTCATAGTCCATCTGTTCATTGAAAAGAATTGTCAACGGAAGGCACAAAATGAGGCTAAGTGGTTGGTTGAAGACTCAAAATCAGAAACATTTTCTTACAAACTAGCAGCATAAACATAGAAAATATTACTGTCTCGTGTGCTCTTCTTTGACGTCTGTACATCCGAAGCCATCCATTGAGAACTACCTATGTCAAAAAATCATATTTAATTGCACAGGTCAAATCATGCAGAGTAACCATCACATTATCTAATATACTCTCTCCAACCACGCAGTGACCTGTAAAATAGCCAATGGATTGAGCCCTAACTGAAAACAATATGCAATAAGGGCACACAAATATGGCACCAAAAACAATAAATGGTAGTGATCAAGTTATAGCCCCCACTTTTAAATTAGAAGGATGAAATTTTGACACATTCCTAGCTGAGAAATGCTAATAGTTGAGCCATGAAACAAAACACGCTTTTATTATAGTGGAGCACTAAACTAAAAACACACAAAAAACACTCACATGCTCCTTAAGCTTTCTCTACTCCTGCCGCCTATCACACGCATTATGTAGAAACTGTCTTGATAAATAAACGGCGCACACTACAAAAAAGAAGCCAAGGTAAACAATCTACTCTTCTTTAGGTGAGTTGTAAACACAACCATTCTTAGGTTGGTTCTAGCTGTGAAGGTGGCTGCAATTTGGTTGGCTAAACTTTCAGGAGCATGGCTGACTGAAGGCTTGCTTTAGAGAGCAAATTCAGGTTTGCTTCTTCGACTATAGAGTCGGTCATTGACTCTCAGCGCACCCCCCAAACAATACTCTCTTTTTGTCATACCAAGTCACAATCGAAACTTTGTAAACTGTAAGCATTGGGTACTTCAGAGTGAAGATTTCAGCCACTGGGACTTTCATAACAATTTTCTGCAGTGCTAATGTTCCTTTTAACCCTATCTTTTACAAAGTGATAATTCCATCCCACATGCTTCCATTCTCGCATGAAATAAATGATTTTTTACTAAAAGAATTGCTGACTGATTGTGCACCTTAATGGGATCGCATAATCAAAAACTTGGAGAAGAACTTTCAGAATTCAAATGCAAATTTTGTCTTGGTATGAGCAGTAGTATTAGAACAAGCAGTCCAGGGCCACTTCTGGAGTTTGCGAATAAGAATTGGGCTTTGTTTAATTATTGTGAACAGTGCTAGCAAGGGACCAATTCACTGAAAACCTCAACCATACAAAATTTGCAGTGTTTCAACAATTAGTGAAAAAACATGAGTCATTGTTGAGGGAGAGTGTTGAGAATCAACACAAACTCTACAAAGTCAGCCATGCTAGCATGTAAGGCAACCGTGAAGCTGGAAATTTAACTGATTAAAACAAAATCCTCTCTCTCTGGAAATTGCACCAAATATTCACATCCAACAGTGCTTCAGGAATCAACATTAAGAAGTGACATTATGTCTTGACCTACACCAGTGTGAGTAGGGACCTACGGCTGATCTTGTGTATTTCATCATATATGACCACTCCGTGCATGTGTTATATGAGTTTGTGCTATGTGCATAATTGGTGGCATGAAGAGAGATAGCCTAGTGAGTTTATGACTGAACATGATTTGTTGGTAGTATCTGTGAGAAACTTTTCATTCCTTATTTTGGTTGTGTTGATGTCCTTGCCAGACCTGAATTTCTCAGCATCCCTATCATTCACCAGTTTAAAAACTAGCTTAGATTTCAAGAGAAACAATTTCACATACTCATATATCTACGCAATAGTTCTGACATCAAAAGCATATTAGTTCTAGTAAAGTTGGTGCATGGTATAAGGTACCTACAAACAAGATGGCAACAAGCAACGCCAGCCAAGGTAGCTGAAAAATAGATATGGACGAAGCCTCTTGCACCTCACCTCCAGCACCAACTCCTGCAAATACATAACAAGCAGTTAAAAGGTTTAATTAGACACATAAATTTATGCTGAATCGCAAAGTATATATGAACAATTTTGGAGAATTGGATTTTCATAACCGGTTAATAAGTTTGTATCAATAATTTGGCTAAATTCAACAAAACTTTATACTCATTAGATAATGAAAAACAAGATTTCTGGTTAAAACCTATTCCAAACGAGACACCTGATAAAATCTATATCTATCCACAAAAAGGCACACAGAGCATGGAAAAAATGAAAAATAGGTAATGACGTGCTCTTACTTTTGAGCCATAACTATCACGGCAACATTCTGAAACAAGGAGTATAACAATAAGATCAACACCAATCCAGGAGTCAACTGGGAAGAATTTACATACCTATAGTACCAATACCAGCCAAAGTGATCCCCATCCAATCAATGACATTCATGACTTCCTTAAGGTAAAAATGGGAAAAGACAGAAAGAATAGCAAGTCCACAACCAGAAACTGGTTGGATGACAGATACCTAAAAGAAAACAGTCAAAATCACTTTGATGTAGATTAGGCACAAACGAGGCAAATAAACAGCATTAGACAAAATGAAGCACACACAAATAAAAGCGCTCCTTTTTTACTGGTAATTAGTGGAAGAATACAGCAAACATATTTTTCAAATCATTTTCAACAAGTAGAATCTCACTGTGTTTTCCCCCTTCACGGGTATATGTTGAAAATGTGTGAATTGTTAAACAGTTCAAAAATGTCAATCTACTATTTCCATTTTTTCAATAGAAAAAAAAATTTCCAGTCAAGCATAACAATCTAAAAGAAATTTCCAGTCTACATAAATGAATTCACTCACAGGAGCCAGAGACAATGCCCTCAACATCAACAAGGCACCACATATATCCATAAGAAAACCAATGATCCAAGCTTTATTAGCAGCATATGCCCTTATCACCTGAAACGTCACACACAAAAAATCAATACACGTACACAAGAACCCATTTCCTTTTCACATACATAGTTAGCTAGCAACACATTCTAATAATCAAAGAACTGGGAGAAATTCCATAAACCCGGAATCAAGAAACGAAATATTGATAACGTAAATCAATAATCCAAGCAACAGGCATGCACTTGTCAGCAAAAAGATCAATTCTTGAAATTGAAACACTAAAATAACAGAATTCCAATTTCAGGAATTGAGAATCTTTCAACAATCTTGAAAATTAAAGCAAATAATCTATCTTATTGGTCGTTAACTTGTTATGCAGCACAATTGAAAGAAAATGATAATACAAAAAAAAGGAACAAAAAGGAAGAGCAAAAGAAGAGAAAAAGAAAGAAAATGGAAAAGAAGCATGCCTTGAGTTTTAAAGAAAGAGGAGGTAGAATGACAGAGCCCTTCTTTTGAAGAACTTTGCCGATGTTACTACCGGCGGTGCCTGCCAACGTTAAGCAGATGGATTCCCACATTTCTTTTTGCTCGCTCTGTAAAATCTGAAAGGCAGAGAAGAAAAAAGATCTCTCCTTTCTTCCTGTATTCAGATGGTGCTGTACAATTTGTTTCTTGATGTCTTGTTGACGTTAGTTACTTGCCTTAAATTTACAATCACTTGGTGTTTGTTGGTTGACTGCCATGTTCAGGCTATATAATAAGATCATCTGTGTGAGCATCTATTTAATATATTTTAGTTTACGTGAAATTCATAAAGATCCCTTCTTCTTCTTTTCTTTGATTGATGCCCTTCTATTAGAGGTGATAAATTCATAAAATAAAATAAAAAATTGAGGAATACACAGGAACCATTGGATTCAAATTAAGATTATGATCCAATGCCTCACAATCTTCTTGAGATTTTTTGTTATTGTTTGTTTTGCGTAAAATACTTAGTTTTGTGTTTTCTTAGAAAAATAATTTTTTTTTAAAAAAAAAAACAATAAAAGATATATATAATTATTAATATTTTTAACCTTGATCCATTTACATAAAAGTATTTTCAGACAATAAAGCTCCTTAAAATATTTAATAAACAATAATTAATTTACAATATCATCAAATTATTTCAATAAAGTTCTTGTCAACGAGCAATTAAACTGGGTGAGATTTAGAATCTGTGAAGCTGGGTGTGAGATTCTGGGAATTAAACTGGATATTCCCTTGCATTAATTTGGTGGAAGATTAGAATTTAGAAGGGACCCCATGTCATGACTCCATAATTGAAACCACTTTCCTGTCCTCAATTTATTTGGGATGTAATTTGACAACCAGATCATATGGACAAAGTTTTCCCTTCAGCTAAAAGATGACAAAGTTTTCGATTTAAAAACTTGTTTTTGATCATTATCGTTGCGTAGTTGGGTATGTTTGATTTAAGACATGATATCAAAATTTTATAAACCTAACGATTACGAGTTCAAAACTCACCAATTTCATTCTATTTGATAAATATCTACGGTTATAATCTACAACGCCTGCATCTGTGCATGATGAAGGCACAAAGATCATAATTTATATTATTCTCTAGGTATAATCTCTTAAATGAAAACTCTTTGAACTTGAAACTTGCACACTATTTTGTACTTGATTTTTATCAAATAGAAATGAGGGTGGTGAAATTCAAACTTGCAATTGCTGGACCAATAAGATTAATATCATATTAAAGAACCATCTACACAGCAAGGGAGAGTGGTCATTTTATCAATATACTGCTAATACCGTTTGCTTCATCTGCACACCGGGGGGGGGGGGGGGGGGTCTTCAATTCAATATACCTCTTCATAAATGAAAACAACAAATTAATGAAGTGGACTCCTCTCCTTTCCTTAGCACATGAGGTTAATTAACCAAATTATAAATGACAAATTCAGAGTTTTGACAGAGTAGAGTATGATCAAATAACATGTTTATGCTTCTTATAATGCTAGCTTTTGACTATGCTAACATGGATAACTTCAGTAGATGACAAATAGAGCAGAACGAAAGACACTCAACTGTATAGGTAAGTTTCATATTTTGGTCTGTTATCTCATTACAAGAATCCAAGGCCCCTTCTGCCCCTAGCACTTCACACAAATCTCAATTTAGAAGTTAACCCTACCTGGACATTATCATGATTCACGGGCATGAAGGTTTTGGAACTACTAAGTTCAAGAATGAAAAACCATCAAAGGCCTGTATCGCTCTGGGTAGAAACAAGATTGTGGCTTATGATCAAATTTCAAAGTAAGCAAATCAAGGAAATGGATACAAGCCTTTGCAGTAAAGAACACGAAAGAAACGATATTCCGAAGACATTTATATAGCACATTTGGCTTCGGAAAGGGTTTTGTTTCCATTTATGTACAATGAGCAGAAAGGGATTGATGAACTGCCTCTGCTATAGCAATGTAGAGGTCATGTCTGATGACTTGTATAGAAAAACACAATATAATCATTCCAGTTTCATAACCTTAAATGCATCAAATAATATAAACGGAAAGAAAAAAGATTACAAATCTAGTGTTGACAACAAAACCCTCTTCTGCAAACCTTCAAAACCAACCTAAGAACATGGCCTTCAACTATAACTTAAAAGCAGCAGCAACAACAATAACAATAATATCAGCACTGATAAAGAATATTATTACATCAAAGACCAGACTAAAGCAAATCCACTTTTTCTATAATAAATCTAACCCATGATGACGAATTGTGAAAAAATCAAAGTTACAGAACCAAAGTATCCATAGAACTGATTGATCAAACTCAGATAACCTTAATGAATATATAAATATATATAGAGAGATCACATCATTATCAAAAGAATTTGCAAGGGAATTAACAGGTTAATTTAAGCCTTCCCGGGCAGCAAAATAAAACAAAAACAATCAATTATACAACTTAAAACTAGTCCCACATCAGGAATTTATAACACCAACACATCAATCTATAAACTTTCATTAAATGTCACACAGACCTTAAATACAAACATGTAAAATGAGGCAAGGGAGAAAAAGAAGAAAGAGAGCAATGCCCATCATAAAATCACCACCATCCATACATCACTTGGGTGTACCTATCTTTAATCCACCTGAAGCTCTTCCTGAAAGTCCCTTTCACTTTACCTTCAACACTATACATTTTATAGCTAGCAACCCTCTTCTTCCTTTGAAACTCAGGGTCATCAAAGCTCCATGACTTAGAAGAAGATGACCCAGTATAGTCCTTTCCTTTCTTAACCTTAAAGTCCCTGTTGTTGGCGAAATTGCTGTTGCTATAGTTGCCGTTAGCCATCTGGGTCTGCGCGTAGGAAGTACTATAGGACCTGAGCTCGTGAGAAGTTGGTGGCCTTTGTGGACCATGATAGCTCTCCATCTGCATCATATCATTCCCGTGAGAATAAGAGTACGATCTTGATCTGCTGTAATCCTCCATAGGATTAGGAATATTGTTATAGGTATGTCGCCGAGACAGAGAGAAACAGAGATTGAATGCAGGTAGGAGCAGTTGTTTTTATTGGTTGAGCTTCTTGATTCTGACAGAGGAGGAAAGAGTCGGGATAATGTAATGGTGGGGTCCAGCACAGGTTGAGATGCTTGGCCTCCTTTCCCCCCTCTTTTTTTCTTTTTTGGCTGGGATTGACTTACTGGACATTTTTCTCGATAAGTGAATCTAAGATGGCGTGTTTGATGGGCAATCATTTTGTCTAGGGCAGAAGTTTTGAACTTTAGTGTTTTTCCTTGTGCATACCAGTCAGAATGAGCAATACCTTCCTTGTGTCAGTATTCATCACTTATTACCATTATCTGTTTTGTATGTGGAGAGAAATCCAAGACTTTTTCATCCATGAGATATCTGGCTAATACCTATACACGCTCAAAAAAAAATCTTGCAAGAACTTTCCTTCACTGTTTGAAATCAATTTTCATAAAATTTGATGGCGTGGATTCACTAGAAGGAATTCTTAAAGTTCACTGTAACCCAAAACTTTTACTCAGACAATTCCTAATAATGGTTCTCTATTTGCAGCAACATCATCATGCGACACTTTTCATGCTGGAATTGATTTGAAGCCCATTTCTCAACGGTCGTGACTCGTGACACCGCTAATTTCAAGAACTGTGTTAGAGAGTGAGAAAGCTTTTGTTTTTGTCTACTTTAAGAGTTGCTATTTATTTTTAATGACTAATATGGTGAAAGATAAAAGAAGAAGAAGATAGATCTTAACAGAAGACTTTGGCAAGGTTAAAGTAAAACACGCTACAAAGGCTTGAAATAATGACACGTTGAGTCCACCATGGAGGAACAAGAGCTGCGTGCGAGGTCTAGAATAATGGCAAGTTGTGCTCTTCGCAAAAATGAGGAAGTTTAGCATAATGGATGATACTTGTGCTCATGTTCATGCAAGTGGGCAATGGTGGTTGACCAGGTGCAACGTGCTCATCATTTCGTTTTGCAACCGGGTCAATAGGCCACGCCTTTTTGGTAAAGACTATTCAACCCCTCAACACGGCCCGAGAAACCCTCAAGCAGCTTCATCTCGACCACCCAGACTAGCAAATTAAAATAGGGATTTACATATGAAATCCTCGTCTGTGCCACCTTGGAGGCCCCGCATCCCAGTATATCATCCGATGCTTCCTCACTACGTGAAGACTACTACAATCGACAAGTCAAAATAGTCAACGGTACCTGGTCAGTGAACTCGGGTAGAAGAGCAGCGTATGCACACATGCTAGTCCAGGAGGAATAACATATAATATAATATCATTGGCACTCCCATGCTGATGCATGCTCCCAAAATATCATCGGTCCAAAGATAGGGTATAATATAATATAATCTTATTGGCACTCCCAAGCTGATGCATGCTACCAAAATATCATCGGTCCAAAGATAGGGGTAAATCCCAGCCTCAAAACTAAGAGGAATAACATATAATATAATATAATTGGCACTCCATATGCATACATGCCAGTCCAGGAGTTGCTCAAGGGAAAGTAATATCCGGGCAAGTGAAGTTGATATCACTCTGAATAGGAGGATCCCCCAGCTCAGCAGAACACTTACTTGTAACTCTAGTAATTGAGGATTCCACCGAGCCAGTTGGGATATGAACACGAGGATCTTCTGCCTCCATTTAGTTGTTCTACGAACATGACACACACAGAAAAGACGGGGGCGGGGGGGAGGCGGAGCTTACTAATGAAAAGGAAAAGGCATCAAGAAACACAGATAACATTGCTCAAGAGAACATAAAAGGAGAGCCCGATATTTTAACATAATGACTTAATCATATGTTTTTAACCTACATAAAATTCCCTTGCATAAATAAATTAAAAAAAAACACGCACAGAGTAAAATATTATGATTGGCACTGCCATAATTCTGCAAATTTTACTCCGACCAAAGGAAAAAACAAAAACAAACATGCAACAAAATTTAACACAAGGGATTCTTCTGCACCCGAAATGGGATTTGGCCCCAATCTCGAATGCTCAGAACCAAATCTGCAGAGCTAGTCCAGTCCATGCTAAACAGAGGCCCCAAAACTGCAAACAACGACATAATAGTTTTAACTTCCAAGCTCAGTCGTTTACCTTGGTGAACCAAAATTGCTTCAAAGAAGATCAGCAACATTTGATGGCAGCTCCTCAACCGTTACATTATAAAATCTCTGGATATCAGACAACATTCTTTCATCATCCTTGGTAACAAAATTTATTGCAACACCCTTCCTTCCAAAACGTCCACTACGACCAATACGATGGAGATAGTTCTCTGGCTGGGTAGGGAGATCATAATTGATCACAAGTGAGACTTGCTGGACATCAATACCACGGGCCAGCAGATCAGTAGTGATCAGCACACGAGATGAACCAGAGCGGAATTCTCGCATAATAATGTCCCTTGTGTTTTGGTCCATGTCTCCATGAGTGGCAGAGACTGTGTGATCACGACTGCGCATCTTGTCTGTAAGCCAGTCTACCTTGCGCCTAGTGTTCACAAAGATAACACTTTGGGTTATTGCCAAGGTCTCATATAGATCACAAAGAGTCTCAAGCTTCCATTCCTCCTTGTCAACATTAACATAGAATTGCTTGATACCCTCAAGGGTGAGCTCATCACGCTTCACTAAAATCCTCACAGGTTTATTCATGAACTTCCTCGTAATTTCTAGGGCCTCAGGTGGCATAGTAGCAGAGAAGACCCCAACCTGAATCTTTGGGGGCAGTAATTGGAAAATATCATATATCTGTAAAAGGGAAGTTTGATCATTAGAGCAAAAACTTCCAGTGGAAACATGCATGTGTAGCTTCAAAGTGACAGTATCATGCAAAAAACAGTTGAAAGTTTGAAGAAAGAACACGTGCAAGTAAAAGTAGGAACCTGATCCTTGAATCCTCGTGATAGCATTTCATCAGCTTCATCCAACACGAACATCTTGATATAGTCAGGGCGAAGTGATTGTCTCCGCAACATGTCAAACACACGACCAGGAGTACCGACTACAACATGAACCCCAGCTGATAGAATACGCTGATCCTCACGAACACTAGTTCCACCAACACAAGCATGAACCTTCACACCCAGATAATCACCTAATGCTCTCATAACCTTTTCAATCTGTTGTGCTAGTTCTCGGGTAGGTGCAAGAACCAATGCTTGGCATTCAACTACATCATAATCAAGCTGCTGCAAAATCCCAGAGCAAAACGTGGCTGTCTTTCCAGTTCCGGATTGTGCTTGCTGGATCACATCAAGTCCCTTGCAGAATGGGACAATTCCTCTTTGCTGAATTGCAGATGGCTTCTCAAAACCTTCAAACAAAATTGGATCACACCATGGGATCTCAAATTTGCCACAGCACATACATGATGTGTAATACATTCAAGTATATTCCAAGGACAGGAGCTTTAAAATAACTGTTATTCATCATATACAATAAAAAGAATTGCAACAGGTACATAGGCAGTTGATAGGTGGAGCATGAGAAACTAAGTTCATCCCAGCCAACCATCTGAAATCTGAATGTTATTTTAAATCGATCTGATTAGGCACTGGAAGTATTTCAAATGCTTGCATATGTAAACTCAGGCAGCCAGAAAAATTTCTAAATTGTGCTTCATCGTGCAACACCACACAGGCAAATTCAGCATGAAAAGGATTGCAGTTTTAAGGGCACTCACCATATGCATAAATACCCCTCAAAAGGTTCTCCTTCAAATTCATAGCATCAAAAGTTTCATACACCTCATCATATGAGGTAAAGAAATCTTGTCCTTCGGTTGTGAGCCTGCACTCATCAAGCAAACGAATTCCACATCATAGGGCACCAGGTAATTGAGGATAAACAGGAGCCAATAAATTGTACACACTATTCTAACAATGAAATATAGATAAAACACATTATAACCACCAAACTTCAGCAAAAATATCATAAAGCAAAATAAAGGCTTACAACTCATTCATCTTAGTATCAAATTGACGAGTATCAAACTGAGATCCTTCAGGTGCCGAGCCAGCCATGACTGCAAGCAGTAACCAACAAATAACTCATTAGCCCAGTAAATACGCATCAAAGAGACTTTAGTGAGTGTTTGGGGGTGCGGTAGCTTCAGTTTTTGTGGTGCGTCTCACTTAAAAAGACATTAAAATGATGTTTTTTTAAGCGTTTTTCCATGGTTTTGATATAAATATGTCAAAAATTAAAAGAAATTATATTTATTTTAATGCATTTTCAAACAGAGTTTTTTTTAAAAAGGACTGCACCACAATACCAAGCACACAGAGTGAAACCCCGTTTGATAATTCACTACAAAAACCATGCCCATCTTTCCCATACCAAGGGGAAAAAACAAGAGTAGATCTTTCTCGCACCAAATTCACATCCCTATCAAACCAAAAAACACATCCGATTTTCCACTAAACCCAAATCGCTAGCCCCCCACAAAATCATAATAGATATACGATAAACAGCAATTACTCATCAATCAAGTACAGATTTTGAACACTGAATTATCTTTAACAGCCGCGAAACTCGACAAACAAGGTCTTAAAGAACAAAAAGTTACGGATCTGATTACAAACAATAAAGAACAGGAACAAAATCAGCAGGAAAAAATAAAAGAAAAATAATGAGGTCGTCAGCTGATCGAAACATTAAATCAAGAAACAAACAAGAGTATAAAGATTGATTACCTGAAAAGGTGATGATTGATTAGAGAAGAGAGAGAGATAGAAGATTTGATTGAGAATCAGAATTAGGGTTTGTTTCCCACAAACTCCTCGGATCTTTTGGTAGCTTGTTTTGGAGGAGTTTCAAGGAACACTCTGTTTGATTAGATAGATAGATCGATAGCAGACTGTGATGTGAGGAAACGCTACGGAGACGGGCTTGCTTAAATTATGACCCTCTTCGAGGGTTTTTTTTATTTACCATGTCGCCCCTCTTCTTTTCTTCTTCTTTTTCATGCTTTCATGGGCCCTAGTGGGCTTCCTTGTGAGGAAGGCCCAATGTTTATCTTGCCTCGCGAGAGCCTACTTGCAAGTCCATGTCTAATTCCTTGCAATTTGTGAGATTCTATCATCCCTGTCATCAGAGAATTGCAGAAATTTATTGGTTCTCTCGTTTTCCTATTAATTTTTAAGACTATGGCATGAACACGTGGCCTTTTCCCTTTTATGTTTTTTTATTGAATTTGTGTTGTGATTCTTTTTTTAAAAAAAAAAATTGTCAATTTTTGATCGTGTCTTGCAAGGTCAATCCAAATTTCTACCTTTCCCTGTTTTTTTTTCTTAAACTGGGCTTGGTTCCGGCCCGGATTGACATGTCGGGCCAAGTTGGGTTTCTTAAAACCACTGCTTAAACATGGATTTTTTTCCTTTTCTTTTTTCTTGATATGACGTTTTTTAAAATTAATTCTTTTGATTTTATTTTTAATAATTAAGAGTTTAACTGTATGATTTTTTCTAGAAGTGTTAACAACACCGTGATTTGCAGGTTTCTCAATATAATCTAGCTTTCTAACTTTGGTCGGAGACCCAGGAATTCACGCAAGTCCATAAATTCAAGCTTCCTGTCTTACTTATCTCTTTCAGCCATAGCTTAGTAGAAAATCTAGTAGATCTGATCTGGAAAGACAATCTAGTAGATCTGATCATCAGATCCAATCTTATTAGGCTCATCAGCACATTAAATAATATTTGGTGGCCTTAAATTCATACCAGACTCGAACCTCTTTTATAATTGTATAATTAAGTGCCTGTTTGGCACTGTGGTCAAACCAGCGCGTGGCTAAAATTCATTTTTTTATTTTAAATGAAATTTTTTTGGTATTTTTAAATTATTTTGATGTGCTGATGTCAAAAATAATTTAAAAAAAATATATTATTTTGATGTATTTCTAAGCGAAAAATATTTTAAAAAACAACCGCAATCGTCCTCCTAAACAGGCCCTAAGTATCCCTTATTTCGGTGTGTGAGTATGATTATAACTGTTTTTTAAATTTGATTTCATGTAAAAATATATTAAAATAATATTTTTTATTTTTAAAAAATATTTTTTACACCAGTACATCAAAATGATCTAAAAACACTTAAAAAATATTTTAAAAAATCATTTTTAGTAAAAATTACTTTTAGAGTGATTCCAAAACACCCCTTCATACATTGTACTCCTATATTAATATTTTAGATTAATTATTTGTTTGGAAATGTTATTGAAGTGATTTTGAAAGTGTTTTTTCATTCTAATTTGTCAAAAATATATTTTATTTTTTTAAAATTATTTTTGACATCAACACATGAAAATAATATAAAAAACCAAGTTTTTAAATTAAAATAAAAATCAAAAGTAAAAGCAATTTTTTTTTTTTAAAGCTTTTAAAACTCAGTTCAAAACACCTAAATTAGCACACCATCAAGATCGCTTTCTGGCATTGAAGAACAACAAGCCCTAACGAGAGGGCCCTGAGGGAGAGAAAAGGAAAGAAAAAAGGATCAAACAAAAATGAAAAGCTTTGACCCAGCTAAACAAATGGAAGGCCAAAAGCCTAGCCGGTTACTAAGCCCAATCGAGTATATCCGGGCCATCTGAATGAGTACATATTACTAATGATATACGATCAACTAAACAAGTGGCTAATTTTTTTTATTTTATTTCTTCGATATTTGCTTCTTCTTTTTTATATATAGAACAAGTTTTATTATTTTTTACAATTTTATTCTATGAAAAATAAAAATCTTATGCCCCATTTTTGCAGGGTTATTGGGATGAGACTAGTTTACTCTATTTTTATTTCATTTTATTTAAATTTAATTTTTTTTCTTATTTTATATTACAACCTCATATTGATTAAAAATTACACCGTATAGATTTTTAGTTTTTTTTATTTATAAGTTAATCTCAATCTCATGATATAAGTCATGGTTTTGCAAGGTTTGGTTGTGTAGACCAGAATCCTTTTTAATTTTTACTCTATTTTCTTATAACTTTATCATCCAACATTAGGTTACTTGAAAATTAATTTCATAAAAAAATTACTTTATATGGGATAATTTAACTCTTATTATTTGTGTTGCAAGTTTAACAATATTGATCCAAGTCTATTTTTTTAATTAAATATTAATTTTCTTTTTCATCATTGAATATTATATTAATTATGAATTGAACATAAATATTTCTCAATCTTGTTTTTTTTGGGTAATCTCATTTTCGTGACTTATGATGTGGGTTCATCACCCAACTTACTAGGTTAGCTAATACAATTTGTTTTTTTTTTTAACTATTTCATCCAATTCTGGCTGTTTGACTAATAAATTTTATATTTTTTATCTGTTTTTTTTATAGTTAACAATCTTTATGATGTAGATTATAGATTCTGTAGCTTAACTAAGAATGACTCGAGGAATTAAATATGTCACCATTTTAATATTTATAAAAAATTATTATCCAATACATCGTCATTTCTATATTAAAATAAAGTATGATCCAATATGCATAGTAATTGTTTTTCATAATTAAATTACCTTTTCTTACTTGAAAAATAAAGTAAAAACATATTATTTATTTTTGTTTTTTTCCTCTTGATTTGACCCGTGGGATATCACAAGCCACGACTCTAGTGGCCTCACTAGAAACTAATGATTTATTGATTGGTACGCATTACTAATGATAATTGATGATATATTTATATATTTCTAAACAATATTTTAAACGTGGTTTAAGTAATATTACTGGAGATGTGAGATTCTTTTTTCATCTTCTCAACTTTTACTATCGACAAATTATTCAATTAAGTTAAAATATTAGATATACACATGATGCAATATAATGCATTTAGCCAATTTATTAATATGTGATTTTGTAAGATATTACAAAATAAAATATAGAGATAGATGCTCAATGAGTAACAAAAAAAAAAAAAACTCTTTTCCAAACTCGTCTGATCAAGTGTTAGTTTTTTTTTTAAATATAAATAAAAAAGGATTTAAAAAAAATTAATTATATATTTAACAAGATTCAAGCTCACAATATCAGAAAACCCTAGCATACTTCAACCAATCATGTTGTGCTGCAACTAGAACGGGATATAAAATACTTAAAGGGTGTTTGACATTGTGTTTCAAAAACACTTTTAAAAAAAAAACAGGTTTGAATCCATATAATTGAATAGCACATAAGGGCAAAATGATCTATTACTATATTACATAAATCCATATCATTGAGTTTGAATTCATTATTTTGTATTTTTATTGAAAAAAGATATCATAAACCAAATTATTGAAATTCAAACCAATGGGTATGATAAATCATGTTATTCTTTACTTTTTGAGAGCACGATCCAAATTACAATAGCTCAATTTAGACATGGTGAAATTATGGAAAATTAATGTCCAAAAATTTCGTGTTTTAATTAACAAAACCTTTACCTGTTAATTTAAGGTGCCTTAATGATTTAAAATTACCCCTGTCAGAGTAAATAATTTTGGACATTAAAGAGGACTTTGTCGAACCTTCAATCTTAATTTTGATCCCAAAAAAAATTATATTTATCAAAACAGAAGAAATTAGAGGCATCTTCAAATATTTTTCTAAGATCATATCATTTTTTTTATCATGAGCAGAAAAATAAACAAACACGTATAATCAATATATATATATATATATATATATATATATATATATATATATATATATATATATATATAACTGAAATTATAGGTTGATAGTTTTTTTAGGTGCTAATAGATAAACATCTCAACCCAAAATACCTAAAAATCGGTTAAAAAAAACATAAAATTAAACAGGAAAAAAACCATCCCTCAACCCCGATCTACTTTTTCAGACAATTTGAATGGAACATGATGACGTTTAGAACGATTTTTTTTATGATTGAAATGCGTCAAACATATCAATGACTTTCTATTGTTTTTATTGTTTTCCAACGACTCTATTTCTTTTTTATTCAACCTAGTGATTGAAAAATAAACAAAATAATTGTTTTTAATGTAGATTGTAGGTTCCTTATTAGGGGTGCATCGGATTTCAGAACTGCGCATGGTCTAAGATAAGCCAATAAAGTGGGTCATTGTTTAGCTAGATACTCCTGTGATTAATGTGTCTAGACAGTATCTCTGGAGTCAGGATCCTGACCTTGTATATATGTCCTGTTTTAGCTACAGACGTTTATTAATATATATTATTAATCTTTTTTTATCCCAAGATAATAATAATAATCAAGGCTACACTAGTAATCGAGGCTCTAATTAGGTCAAATGGGACCAGGGTGTTAAGAAACCATCTTATCTAAAAGCTTAAGCTTGTAAGTGATACACTCAAATATGATTTATATTATTCTCTAACACACCCCCTCAAGTGAAAGCCCTTTGGGCTTGAAACTTGCACAGACCCACATCACCTTGTGCTTGATTTTTATCAAATAGAATGGAAGTAGTGAGATTCGAACTCGTGACCGCTGGGTCAATAAGGCTCTGATACAATGTTAAGTAACCATCTCACCTAAAAACTTAAGCTTGTAAATAAGGCCCCAGAATATAATTTATATTATTCTCTAACACAGGGGAGCCAAGAAATTAAACACAGGAAAATGAAATCTAAAGCATCTCTTCATTCATGCAGAGGGTGAGAGATCGAGATGGTGATCTTATTATAGTCGACTCCAAAAAGTAGTGTCCACGGCCTATCTTTAATTTGCACGTGTTCCCTTCCTCTCCACTGTTTCTCTGGCCACTGCCCAGAAATATATATAGTATTATAAAGGAAAGGGAAAATGGGCGAGAATATGCAGCTTTCTGGCAAATACGATCGAACGGGATAATATTATATGTGGCCGCGGGATGCTGCCACACCGCCACTCTCAGCCAATTGCACTGCATGTTACCAAGCTAGGATCAACAGCATGTGATCAAAGCTTGCACACTTGCACATGGTTCTGATTCACCAGCATGTTCGCATGCTTCAACCCGGCAGCCAGCAGCTGCTGCATGCCTCGTTAATGCATCTGCTCTGGGCCGGAATTAATGGCGCCATGGCCCTACACTCTCTTTTGATTTTTCTATTCTTCTTCTTCTTATTAATCGCTACTTATACTTGCTTTCTTTTCTATTTTATGTAATTTAAAATGATCGGTGTGGTATCATTTGGACAAATCAATAATCTATCGACGAAATCATCAATGGCTGTGCCCCCCCTTGGATACCCCAGCGTTCTGGACCACTTTTATAGATTCCCACACACCTCAAACTACTTGGGAAGGAGCAGATATAATCACGATCAAATTCTAGCTTGCTAGTTGCTAGTTGCTAAGACAGCAAGCTCAGATATGGCTCGTTTTCGGCCACTAATTTCAGATCGATAACCCTGCAATGCCACTTGTCGACTTCACAGAGATCCACATTTCTCTCTATCCATTCTCCTGGCTGCCGAAAGTGGTGTAGAAGATAGGGTTGGAACATGGTGGAGAGACCAGAGTCTTCTTTACTTGCATTAGGGCTCCGAAAAGGAAAAGTAGGTACATGGCGGAAGATGCTTATCATAATTGGCGATGCAAGTGGTTTGCGCTTTCTGACAAACAAGTTTTGCTTTCACATCTGTTGATTGGGAATCAAGATGGACGTAAGCTCCCCGCTCACCCCCCACTCCTAAAAGGGAAAGTTTCTAGACCATCTTATTTTAATGCCCACTTCCGAAATCGGAAATGTACCAACATATTTCCTTTGCACCCAATTCCTAACATCAACAAATGAAAATGGTGATTAGCTTGGCATATGATCATGAATAGTTCATCTTCTATTATTAATTATGCAAGTGTGGAGTCATATTTATCACGAATTTAAAAAATCATCTCATACACAGTCCATAGTCCATATATATCAAAGCTGTGTTCATCTAAAAAAATTATTTTCTGAGGACATCATTCGTCAAAGTCCCAATTGATCACATTAATTCAACTTATCAATTTAATGGTCAAAGATAAACATCTATAATTAATCCTACTTGGACTATCACAATCAAATATATCTGTAGATAAGAATATGAAGTTCAACCTCGTATAAATCGCTAATGGAGAGCAATAAATCATGAGGATCACTGGTAAAAAAAAATATGATGCATAAAATTATCACTTAAATATGATCGAGGGTGCTGTTTTCTGCATAATAAAAAAGGAAAAGGAAGAAAAAACGGGGGAAGGGAGGAGGAAGGATCGTCTGCCAAGCTATAACTTAAAATATTATTGAAGAATTAACCTAGAAGAGTATTTTTCCTTCTCTTCTTCTTTTTTACTATGTTTATTTTCAGCTGTCATTCCATCGGTACCCACCAATGAAGATTTTTCGTAGGTATATACCATGGAAAATAGCAAGGAAACGTTTTGCTGATAACTATCACTATAATTTACCGACAGGTTTTTCCGGCAACTCTATTGCGGTTGAAGAAGAGAACACTCATCATGTATTATGAGGTTCTAGATGCAATTGAGACGAATATTTCTATTGTTTCAGTCAACATAGAATTCTGTCCTGGCTTTCTTCTAGAAAACATCGGCATGGGCGAATTATATAAAAGGTATTTTAATCTTCTATATTTATTCTCAACATCTAGCTACGAATGGGAGGAAGCTAGGTAGGTTTATACCCTATTCCTCGCGAGTAACCTATGATCATGAGGCGAGGCCGGTTCGGGGCTAAATGATTGGTTTAATCTTGTTGCATCATTACGCTACACCCGACGCGTGCATGATTTTCTGAGAAAGGAATATAATTAACGATCTAATTCGATTTGGATTTACCTGCTTTACACAAAGTATGATCAAATCTGATGATGATAATTATACCAACACAACAGGGAATGTATAAAAGGTATGACGTCCCGTAAACCGCGGTTTGGAGTGATTGGCTGGAGCAATTGTCAATGATTCTCTCGCAACATTATTTGTTTGCTTAATTATTTAATTAATGCAAAGCAGACGTACTTTAGCGCCGTATTAGATCTTTTCGTGTTTCTGGGGCTCGGTTGATCTGTCACTGGATCACCCCTTCAAAAACATCTCCTCTTTTCTCTTCTTTTTCTTTTTCTTTTTCGAAGGCCAGGGACCAGCCATTGCAGGTGGCTGTTTTAGGTTCAAAAACAGGATTCTCGGATGATTTATTATCAATTAAGTACTGGGCTGAAAGAGAATGGCATCTTTACAAGGGGTTTTCTTCAAATTAATTTCTCCAGACAGGTCATGAATAATAATAATCTTCTTTCCATGTATTTGCAGAAACCATGTCGTTTCTTTCAAAACCTGAATAGCAATACTGCCGGAAATTATCAGCGCCTTGTTTTTATTTTTCATTTTCTGGGACTATATATATATATATATAATTAACATGATCCATGACATACTAAAGGGGAAGCAATGTCATCGATTTTCTCATATTGGTTTACATAAAATAACTGCAAAGCATGCGCCGTCCTCAAGTTCTTAAGTTGATTAATCAACCTTTCATAATCTCTCTCTCTCTCTCTCTCTCTCTCTCTCTCTCTCTCTCTCTCCTGATTATGGATCGGATGTTTAGCACACAAAAAAAAATATAGCCTTTTAAGTTAAAAGCTTGCCTGGCCCTGATGATCGTCACTTAAATTGAAGAGTTCCAATGCTTAACACATATCCTCTTCAACAAGGACGAGGTTAATCTGAGATTTGGTTATTACAAGAATCAATTAAAGAATGATTTCGTACAGTTTATATATATATATACATATATATATAAACAGCCATCCAGTAGAGCAGATGTCAATTTAATTTAATTTTTTTGCACAATTTTGAGTCCAAAGTTTCAATCGATAAATATATTCATATATGCGGTAAATTAACAACTGAGATTTAAGCACTAAAAATATGCTTTTCTTATTAACACAACTAGTCATGATGTCCTGTTGTTGTCTTCATCAACATAATTAACAGGAAAAACAAACAAACTAGAATGAAAGAATTATCAGTTTACTTGTGTAAAATCTTACCTTAAACGAGGAAGATGTTTTTGTTATCGTGTTCTCTTTAACCTCAGAGGTTGATATCGAGGATTTGATGCTAGTTAGCAGTTTTAGTGATGAACGAAAATTTCGACAAGATATTCACTAAAAATAGTATTTGTTGGGATAATAATTATCGATGGATATTTTTCATCTTTGATCCATCAGTGAGGTAATTGTTATCATCAACAAAATTCTCTTTAGAGGTTTTTGATGTTGATTTCATCGCCAAGAATCCAAATAATATAGAGATGGAGAAAAAATCTTGAATTAGGAGGGGTGTCAACCTTAATTAGAACAAATCAATGGTCATTCCTCAAATTGTTCTCGGATCATCTCCTAAATGTGATGGCTAGCTTGGAAAATATATATAATCAATACAAAACCATAAAGTCCTCAAGGGACGTGTTGTGATGACAAAAAACTTGAGATTTGCACAACAGGTCTTCAGTTCGAGTCAGGACGTGCACCTCTTATAAGAGTCTGACAACCAGAATTTTACTCGCTCATTTGGGCGTATAAAGTACACTTTCTTGGGAGTAAAGTTTCTTCTAATTAAAAAAAAAACTAAAACTAAAAATACAAAACCATGAATGATTTGGCTCTATAAGATAAACACATTATTAATACTTAATGCATGCACTTAGAAAAATTATAAATGCACATTGAATTTACACGTCAAAATTAACTCTAACATGGCGTGCATGTAATGCGTCAATATTGTTTGCGGTGAAGAAATCTATAAGTATCCAGAAAAGCAACAGATTTCATGGACATACACCTTCAAATCAGTATATATGAGAAACGTGTCAGTTCCCAGACACATCAAATAAAAAATGCCTTTAATCAACGTTAAGATGCAAGATCATTTCAATAACTCATGAGCTGCCTGCCTTAATCAACTCTCTCTCTCTCTCTCTCTCTCTCTCTCTCTCTCTCTCTCTCTCTCTCTCTCTCTATATATATATATATATATATATATATATATATATATATCTGTGGGTTTGTGGGTGTGCCAACGATTTTATGCAGCTTGCATAATGTTTTTTTGCCCGATACAGGTTTCCAAAGCTTAAGTATGTTGCGAGATTATGTTTCTTAAAGAGCTAAAATTGGATTTTCATTTGAGATTAATGGTGAAAGAGAGAGAGCAAGGCTGGACTGTAGCCAAATTTTTAATCCCCTGAGGCTTGAAAAACCACTCTAACAAATTTACCATTGATAAAGGCCAAAAATCTTCTACGCATGCCATGTAGAAGACAAGATTGAGCAGAGCAGTGGAAGAGAGATAGGATAAAGATGTGAAGGAGATAAAAAGGGAAAGTATTTGGATTGGGGGGTTAGAGATTTAGAGTTACAAGACACATTGGTAACAGTAATTGAATAAATGTATGTGGTTAGGGTTGTATCGGGAGGCATCAAAAGATAATGCTTCATGCGGAATATCTTTTTCTCTCTCTCTCTTTCCCTGTGTCATGCCATTGTATTATCATATTGGAGACCACATTTATTCCATACGTGATGCAACTCTCTCTTTATGGTTCTATATAAAGGCCCTAACATGCCACCTCCTAAACACACAGCAAAGCAAACATAGCAAGGTTCCAGTCTTGTACGGAGCAGTTGCTAGTGATATATATACATATACATATATATAGAGAGAGAGAGACAGAGAGAGAACATAGTATGTAGGGTATCAGCTGATTTGTCTGCTGCAACTGACTGCTTGGGTTGTGCTTGCTACCTGAAGAATCAATGGTTTTGAGGGTAAGGGAGGTGACAGAAGAGAGTGAGCACACAGGGTACTTTCTTGCATGAATTCATGCTTGAAGCCTTGCGTGCCCACTCTCTATCTGTCACCCCATCACCATCTCTCTCTCTTTCTCCTCCCCTCTCCTTGCCTGTATGTCGTGTTTCTTAATTCTCAGTGTCTGCATATGATATGATGCTGAATTGCATGGTTTTCTTGCAAATATGATCATGGATGTCAAGCATCTTAAGTGGGGACACAGCCTTTCATTTAGGTAATTGTCCTTCCAATGACTATTTGTGGATCCATTATTATGTTTTCATTAATTGTAATGGCTGCTATCTTCATTCGACAGTGTTCAAACACACAATTCGCAACTTTTTTTAGTAATAAAGTCGGAATTAGTAACTTGCCATTTAATTCTAGAACACTGGCCTTGTTCTTGGATGTATTTGGTTGCAACTGAAATAGTGGTATTTTACTGCTTAATTTCTTTTCTATTTTTTTCCTCAGCTTATGTTGGCATGAGCGCCAATTGTGAATCAGAATGGTGTTCTTGGAAACACGCTGTAGAGAGCTAGGATTACGTTTCATCCCTTTAGTCCATTTGGGATCCTTGATGCTTCTGTAATAAGCACCAACCAACAATTCTGTCAGCAGGATCCTATAGATCTGGCTTTTCATAATTCTTTTAATATCGTGTGTGTCTATATATATATATATATATATATATATATATATGTGACATCTTTCTGATACATGCATATCCTTTGTTAATAGTGATGAGTCCATCTTATTGGCCTATTAAATAAATAAAAAACCACTTGTGCTTAACTCAGTGTCTATTAAATATAATGCAAGGACAATCTAGTGCTACACGAAAGTTTGACATGAGTCACATGATGTTCCATGTAACAGAAGCTGAAAGTGCAATTTAAACCCCACTGGAAATGTCTACCTAGGTTTTTATATATAATAAGATATCTGAGCTCAGGAAGAATGTCTTTAATCATCTTTGGAAACTAGAGAAAATACTGTTGTTGACACTGATGAGAATTCTATAGCAAACTCTGGCCAAGCAAGGAGAATGGAGTCGCAGTGATTTTGTGGTCTGATTTATGTCAAAGAATCAATTCAACTCAAAAAATTTATCAGGTTGCCAGGTTAGGCCTCATTAATGGTTTAATATTAGAACTCCAATTGGTTACTGCTGAGAATTTCATTGCCTGCAGATTTTGGTTAATTTTCTGGTCTGTTTCAAGGCACTGCAGATCCTTTTTTAATGGTGTTCATGTCTGCTACTTGTTCGAGGATCTTCCCTTGGTTTGCTGCTTCTCTTAAATAAAGGAGTGGTCTTTTATAGTCGTAGAGAGTTTAGGCGTGGGCATCTTGCTCAGCCATATGTTTTTTGAACTTTTTTTCAGCTAGATCCGATCTTTATTGAGTGGCTCTCCTTTCTGTTTGGAACTATTTGTTCCTCTTCTGTTGTGCTTTCTATATATATATATATATATATATATATATATATATATATATATGTGTGAAAAAAACCCTCATGTAATCATTTCCTTGTATTTTGCTTCAATTTTATGTATCCTATGATTTGGAATTAATAGCCATCATCATGTAAAAGCAAGCATACGTTGAAATCCTAATCTATGTAATTGTTTTTAAGAAAAAAGAGAATATATTTTTATATTCTTTATTGAACTAATTAACTAAAATACTTATTTATAATGATGATTGGAGGTTGTAATCTCTCTATAAATATAAATATAATGAAGGGAAGTTCAAATATTTTTGAGGGTTTTAGTTTCAACCATTGATATCAAACTTAGAAGAAGAAGAATATAGTTGAAGAAGAGGTAAGCGACCAAAGTCGGGGAGGTGTGTTGTAAGGAAAACATATCCTGATTAATTTATTAAAATCTGCTGCTAAATCTATTTTAAATCAATTAGTAATAATTCCAGCATTTAATTTATTTACCCTCAAGAATCGATACACGAAACTGCTTGCGAGGTTCATCAACACAAAAAACTGAGATTTACATCCAAGAGAGAGGGAGGGAGGGAGAAAGGACCTTTGGCTTTCTCTTTGAATGAATTCTCCCGCGGACTTTAGAAAATTATTGAATTCTCCCGCAGACCTTAGTCAAAATGTTCTGCCATTTGATTGAATGAAGAATCTTTGGCTATCTGCTAGGCTGATTCCTTGATGCTTGGGTCCTACACATGCCGAAGCATAGACACTCTGGAAGCAGACATAAGAACCCATCAGTATTTTTCTCTGAAACAACTACAGACTCTCTTTAGATTTGATCCAGAACTTCTTATTTTCTCAGCAACCAAGAAGTCCCTTTGAACAACAACAAAACGTAAAACAAGAAAGCAACGAAGGACTTCGCGGAGACCGATTCTGGTTCCTGGAAGCCATCAGAACCAGTTGATTCTCACTGACGTTTTACTGGGAGATGCGGAAGATTGGATTTGGATTGTTGGTTTTGTCTGATTAACCAGAGAGAGAAAACTCAAGGTTTGAGCTAGAAAAGAAGATTAGAGCCGGCGAGCTAGCCTTAACGGTTAGGTGAGATAGGGTTAGGGTTTGAGAGGGAGAGGATGTTACGGGTGAGAGAATGCGAAGGGAGGCGGAGATATTAAGTGGAGTTTTATTGCCACAATTGTCTTGATTCTTATCCTGATATGAAAATTGGAGATCAGGGTGAGAGGTTTCAGGAGGGATTTCAAAATTTAATTACAAGTGCTTTTAATTTATTTGTTAGTGCTTAGAGTTAGGAGAGAGAGAGGGGAAAGGTAAAATTTTATTTTATTTTAAAAAATCTCATTGCAGATTTGATGTTGCCACATCAAAAATGAAATAAAATAGACTTAAATATTTTATTTTAAAAAGAATATATAATTTATTATTTTGCAGCAACCAGTTTCCATTGCTAAATTAAAACAATCTTGCATTGCTAATTCATTATTAAATTAATAAAGGATGCTATAGTAAGAATTAATACAAGATGGGTGTTTGATTTTCACTCATGATCGATTTCCAAACAAACAATTCAGACAACATATCAATTTGTAAGAAGAAAAAAAGAATTTTTTTTAAGGAGATGGAAGAACATATGTAATGGATGCCCTAGAATTATTCTGTATATTGGTGGGTTTTATTTTCTCTTTATGTTCCTATCATGTATTCGTAATTTTGTGGAGACCGGCCGGCCGGCTTACGAAATGATTGATTTAATAGCGCCATTGCATGGTTGCCCTAGAATTTTTTTCCGGTGAAGATTCAATAATTAGAAAGCGTTGATCAGAACTGTATGCAGAACCCTAGAATGCAAGCCAAAACTATTGACCATGCAGAGCAGCTCTAATATTCCTGATCAAATTTTGACCGTCGGAGAGGTACGTCGGGTAATAGATAAAACCTTCTCAATTCATGAATATATATATATATACACACACACACACATATATATATGCAGACACACAGAAACACTGAGACGAATGATTTGTCATTACAGTTGAGTAATTTGCCATCTATATATTTTCTTATTCTGATTTTTGTAATAACAATTGAAATTTGAAACGACCGAGTTTTGTCATATGAAACTTTTCAAACTAATGCCCCGTTAATTGTTGGAGAAACCTCTTCCTACTAGCATGTGTGCAATTCGTAAAGAGAAAAGAAATTAAATTAGCTATAGAAAATATGGATTCTGAAGTATCATTTACTTTCTACACTCAAATAGACATTGTGTTAATATCTAATTGCTAGTATTAACTGTCCGGCTTGTGTACGGACTACATATTCCTTCCTGACTTGCATTTGTAATCTTATTTATATTAAGGTTGCGTTTAGTTAATACTTTATAATATAAAAAAAAAAACATTTTAAAAAGGGATAGAATCAAAACTCCTAAAATATAAATTAGTATGGATGTATGAAAAGAAAAGAGAAATGGGAGGGAAGTGATTGAAAAAGGTGATGAGATGGAATCCGAGAATAAAATGAACCGGAAAGTGCCACCATCAAATGATACGTCTCATTGCAAGGAATATAAAGACTGCAAAATTATAAAATTTTATCATGGTATTTGGAAGATATATAGTTTTCAGATTCCAGATCTAAGAACATTAATTTGAGTTGGCGTTGATTTGTTAGTTAAAGCTTATTTTTTTGATTTGTTTTATATTTAGGAAATTAAGGAGATTGTTTTCATGTATTTTTTTATTATTAAAAACCAGACAAAAGCATGTTGATTTGTCTGCAACATGACTGGATTCTAATGCATCTGTTTATTAATCTAGTTAGGTCGAGAGCTAGAGGAGATCAAGAGTTGTCTTTATTTTTTTTGGAATAGCTTAGTCCATTTGGAATGCTCACAATAATATAATCTTTAATGATATTTTGATGGGACTGGATGGATTTATTAAGATCACCAAATGATATTCTTAAGCGGACAAACACGACAAGATTATTTAACGAATCACTATATTCTCTTACAAGATGATTACGTTGTCTTTGAGTTGACCAAATCGACGGTGTTATGTGTAAGTAAATCTCATATTGATTAATTTCAAATCTTGACTAGATAAGAAGTTTAAATCAGAAGGTTTTTTATTTATTGATTTGATCAAATCAACTGGATCATATCAGATTAATTCTCACATTTGAATTAACCAAGGAGGCAGATTAAAAAATTCAAAGTTGACTCGTTGAGTTGAATAATAATATCAAATAGTTCCAAATGAGCTAAAATATAAATATAAACATAAGATCATTAATTCTTTTCTAGTGAATCTGCATGCCAATTTCACGCACGACATTTATTTCACATATATACAGTTTATACGGGGGGACACTGACCAGCACAACAGTGAATTCTCCGTTTCTTCACTTCACTTCACTTCACTTGAACATGCATGCTGCAACAAGTCAAATTGGCAGCTGGTTATAACATATATAGAGCTGCAGAAGAGTTTTTCAAGAAGTTATAAGAGAAGTGCATAGACAGAGTACCGCTAAAAAATCACAATATTCATGGCTGCCAGGCTGCAGCCAGCTTAAACGAAGGAAATAGTACTCAGCCATCTATCGATGCGGCCACAAGATCAATCCCAAAATTGGTGTTTTTGTCGATGGAGTTACTGCCGATGAAATCATTGTTCGCCAATAAAAACTAAATTACTAATAACTATTGTATCGATAAATAGTTCCTGTCTGTCTGTGCATTGATCAGAAAAAATAATTATTGACAGAGAATCCCATCAATGAAATAGTTAATTCTAGTAATGTTGTTGGTTTAACATAGCATGGGATAGAAGCCTTGTAATATACTTCGAGCTGTATTCATGCGATTCAATTTTATTTCATTGAGTTATGAATAATGTCCGTTACGATCCCTAATTTCATTTTAATTTTCAGACTTCATTTATATTACGGTTTGGTTCTTGGATGTCAAGATGAAGGGATCGATGATTGAGGAGAGAAAAAGCACAGCATTGGGCGGGAACATGGTAGCTAAAGGGTCTTAAACGGTCTAGTTGCTGACAGGAAAGCTATTTTACGTGCTATTTTCGAGTAGGAAATAATCCCAAAATTTAACCAGGAGGTAGATAGTGAAGTCAAGGTACAGGGTTCTGAAGTTTAAATTTATATTGTTTTTTTTTCGATTGAAAAATATCTTAAACACCTCGATGAATCACAATGATGTATTTTGCTTCTGGCTATTTTGAGTCATCAATAAGTTATTGTTCTTGGGTAAAATTCCAATGCTTGTTGCATTTGGATGGATTTACACCGAGCTAGTCGGCCATGGACGTGGATTGTGCTCATCAGAAGGAAGTAAAAGAAAGGGAAAAGATGAATGCAGCTGCGGTGGTCTCACCATCAAGAGAGGCCAACAAGGAGAGAGTTGCAGAAGCCTTCAAGAACAAGCCTCTTGGATTGATGCCTTGACACCACCTTTTCCCATCTGCCAAACCCACCAAGCCCCGCAGATTATATTCCTCAGACTTCGGAGAGGACATTGGAGGGACCTGATTATTGCGGGGTGATTTCTACCTTAACTCACTGGATTGAGGCAACAGCAATGTTGTATCTATAGCTCTTGAAAACACAGTTTATTTGTGGAATGCTGCAGATCGCTCTGCTGCAGAACTGGTCGCAATTGATGGTGAAGATGAGACTGTTATTAGGGTCCTGATGGCACCGCATTGCCATTGGCTTGAACAATTCTCATGTAAACTTATTGGATTCTGCTTCTAATCAAGGTTATCTATTGTGTTTCGGTTGATATTTTGTTTTTTTTCAATTGAAACAGAATGTTTTGATTTCGGAAAATTTCAGCGTTTAACTCGAGATAAAAACAGCGCTGTTTTCTCTCGTTTTTTTACTGTACGAGATGTTTCAGCCGATACGAAACGAGATTGACATCCCTGCTACTAATAGATAGGTAATGACATTGAGAGGTTGCCAGAGATTGTGAGCTGGGCCATTGGCATGGAACAATAACATCCCTACGAATGGAGGAAAGGATGGTTGAATTATCAACAATGACGAGAGAAGTAGATCACATTGTTGAGACTTACAGAGGTCGTCAACAAGAGGTTTCTGGGCTTAAACGATCAGCTTCAGGCCAACAATATAAAGTCTGCTCTTTTGTGGGACAAAGAATGAGAGCCTATTAAGCTCTAATGGGTTAACTCAGAGTCAACTCACTTTTTGGAAATATCCTTCCATGGTGAAAATGGCAGAGCTCCCTGGCCATACTTCTAGAGTCCTTTATATGACTCAGAGTCCGGATGGTTGCACGGTGGCCACAGCAGCTGGGGATGAAACATTGAGTCTAGCCTTTGTTTAAGCTGCAGTTTGGCGCTCTGCCAGCTATCTAACTTCTTACAGCTCTACTCCTGCAATTTTGTTTTGGTTGAAACAACTGAAATATTTTGTACCAATTAAAAAAATTAGATAAAACAATATTATTTATACCTCAATTTAAATTTTGGCCCGTTCTCGATTTTTCAACCGATTACCAACAAAAATATACCGATATTATTTTGTCTGTGCCATTTCAGCTACTGTAAAAAAAATTATCTCCTGCATGACTTGACTTCTTGCTTTTCATCTCTTGTCCAGCGGACAAATCATATATATATATATATATAATAGAACTAAAATCAAAATAATAAAATTATAAAAATATATATTATAAAAAAATAAAATTGTTACATCAACTTTGATTTTATAAAAAATAAAAATTATATTTAATTTTTTGCTTTTTAATTTTTTTATATATAATATTAATTAATTATATATAAACAATATACTCCCAAAACATGTCAAAATGCTCCAAAACCAAAATATTTTATACCAACACAAAAAATGAAACGCAAAATTGACAGCTACGATCAAAAACTAACAGATATATTAATAAAAGATCATCTTGTTTAGTCGGACAATGGTAAAACTAGATGTTTGCTGCCAGTCATGGAGGAAGATACCGGCTGATCTTTTCTAAAAATAAAAAGAGATCACTTGATCTAAATTCCTTCAGTGACAGAAGATGGGTGATTTTTCAATCACAGTTGATTTGAATTCATATTTTTCTCGTGGATTAAAATTGCTAATTAGGAAGGGTTAAGTTTAACACAAAGAGGACGAGTAATCTTCCCTGACGATTAAAAATATCACTACTAAGTGCAAATGACAAAACCCTCCTTTTCTGGGCACCAGGATCTCAATGTCTTTCCACTTGAAGGTAACAAGTCATTGCCCTTACTCTGTAGGGCAACTGACATTGGCTTCTGTTCTATTCAATTATATATATATATACATACCAGTGTGACAATTATTCTGAGTTGCTAGACCATAAAAATCACTTTACTAATTAATTTGGACCTTGTACAAGCACAAAAAAATCATAAGGGTTTGAGAAAAATGAAGGGTTAAAGTGCACGATCATGCTACAAAAAATATATGGATTTAACAACTCCAGCTAAAATAATAAATCAGACCAATGCAATGGAAAAGAAGAAGAAAGAGGTAAAATGCTAGCACAGCAGGACTTCACTGCAAGTGGAAGTACATGATGTTCAATGCTGCATTTGGGATATATTCCTCACGACCATTCTCTGGAAACCATGAGCCAACAATGCTTTGAGATGGATTAGATGGAATTCCTGATGGCCATTTGTCAACCAACTTGAAACCAAATTGAGATGCAGCTGAAAGTAACGACGGTTCATCAACTCGGCGATAGATATGGCAGAGAATTAGAGCTGGTTCCCCGTCCCCGCCATTTCTGTCACGTGAAATTAATTCCTTTGCAGTAGAAAACAAGGGTAGAATAGCTTCAGGAATGTATGTAACATCTGTGCCAATTATGACTTCAAAACCTCCAATATTGAGATCCTTGATGGCTTCTATATGTTCTCTATTTCCCCACTCTAATCTCTTTGTAATTAGTTTTGCAAGGGATGGCTGACTAAGGTTAAAAGCAACATTCTGGGCCAACAGTTCAAGTGCTTTTGTGTCCCCATCAGTTGCAACTACAAGGTCAGCTGATTTGGCCGAAACCATTGAGCATATACCCCCACAGCCACACCCCAACTCTAACACCTTTTTTCCTTCAACAATAGCTGGATTCACTGCTAGCACCAAAGCCATCATTCGAGCTGATTCCCAGAGCATCAGACCTGTTGATTTACAAGTATGCTGATACTCTTTTGACAGGACATTAATCTTGAAATTCTGGTCCCCAAGGTTAATGTGAATCACCTTTGAAAAAAACAATGCATTAATGTATGTGAAGTTAAATCTTTTTTTTCTAACTGACACATATAAACTTACACTTCATATACATTGTGCTTATTTGAGAATAACAAATCTCGTGCAGAAAATATCGGAGATTCTTACACCAAAATCTATCAGCAATTGGACAAAACAAGAAACAAAAGGAAATAGGTGGAGCATACCTCGTTATCAATGGAAGGAGATATTCCAAACATTTCAGCTGCCACACCCTCAGACATATCAATCTCAAAACTGTTTGAAGGGTACCGTGACGTGCTTTCCTTGACATCAGACTTTACATTTTCTTGACTGAGGTCTTCCTTAATTGCAGGTTCTTTACTAACAGAATAGTTTGAAATGTCTGAAGATCGGAATACAGATTGGATCCAACGCCTGAAATCAGGCAAAATTGCACGAGATGGTATTAAAAGAAGAAAACTAGAAGGAAAAGCTCTGCCTAATATATATATATATATATAGAATGACTGACTTTCCAGGAGTTTTGTTTTCTTCTCCATGATATTAATCATTTACCTATTCATCACTATTTCACGTGACCGATTCTCAACTTGCTTGCAGCACAAACCAAGTTCTTCAACATCAAATCCATTATCTTTAAACAAACTTGTCAAGAATTCCTCTGAAAAATAGAAAGCACGCTGAAAAGAAGCCAGGGGGAAAAAATTATAGCTAATTTCAAAACTAGAATAGTAGAACACTAAGAATAATGGGTGCACACATTTTGAAACTTACAGTGCCATCACCCCTGACATAAAAGTTTTCACTAATCTGTTGATCCTTGCTGGTGAATCTTTCCTGTTGACATTGATGACATAAGAAAATTAATAAGGCAACAACCACTGAAACAACTAGGTAGAGAAAGACTCATTTACACACGTACAACCCACATTAATAGGCATAGATGTACCAAGACAAAAACCATGAGGGAGATATTTTATCCTGCTCATTAAATAAATCAACTAAGAATAAAGAAGTGTAATAGCACTGAAAACTCAGCCCCATAAATGCCAAGATGGGGCTGTGGAGTAAAAAAAAAATATATAAAGATGGATACGGCACCTGCTAATCAAATAGAATAATACGGCAAATAAAATAGAGTGCAGATCAACCTGGGCAAGGTCCCCTACAGCATAGTCACGAAGCAGCACATGACCATTAGGCTGAAGAAGGAGATATGTGAATTTCATCAAATTTAATTGAATTATCTGATCAGATAACAAGTCAAAACTTACAGTTACAAAAATTTACCTTCATTACTTTTTTAATGTTTTGCACGACTAGATGCATCTTCTCAGGGGACACTGCAGATAACACAAATATCTACTTAAAAAGTCAGAAAGTTGAATGAAGGAGAAGAAATTGGAGAATACAATTTAAGCAAGACAAGTTTCTCAATGAGAAACTCAGGACAGCAGCTACTAGTCATGAACTTGAACAGAGTGAGATCCTGTTATTGTGTAAAACTTGTAGATAATAATTTGCATTCAAATACCATTGTCACGATATCAACTGAAGATGGAGGAATCTCTTTGCTCAAGTCATCAACAGTCAGATCACATACGAACGCATTAACACAGGTCTCTAAGTAGTCTTTATGAGTCTGCAACAAGAAAAAGAGATCTATTCACCACTATACCTACTTATGCTAAAACAAATATGGATTACATGCTGAGACTAACAATAAATGCCAAAACAGAAATTATGAATTCAAGGTCAAATTTGCACATGTGATCAAAATAAAACATAATGCCCGCTAAGATCATGCCACTATTTCATCAATTTATAAACTAAATGCACAATGACAAGTTCAGCACACAGAATATTGACGAAGATAAAACATGTCCAAATCATAACTACTATTAATCTCAAAGAAAGAAATGTGTGATCTTAAAGGACTAACAATAAATGCCAAAACAGAAATTATGAGACTAACAATAAATGCCAAAACAGAAATTATGAATTCAAGGTCAAATTTGCATGTGATCAAAATAAAACATAATGCCCGCTAAGATCATGCCACTATTTCATCAATTTATAAACTAAATGCACAATGACAAGTTCAGCACACAGAATATTGACGAAGATAAAACATGTCCAAATCATAACTACTATTAATCTCAAAGAAAGAAATGTGTGATCTTAAAGGACTGTATACATCAATGCTTCCTCAACCCCTTCAATGTATGAAATCATACCAGATTATACAAAAGTCTAACTATTATGTAATTTATCATATTTTCTTCATAGTGGAGACAAATATGAAAACAAAAAAGGTGGTTCACTATCGCCAGAGAGAGGGCAGGAGCTTATGCAAGAACAATTATGATAAATGAGTCAATATTGGTTACATATTTAATGGACGTGGATCAAGACAACTGCAATAGCAATGCTCGATACCAGAATTAGAAACAGAAGAATTTTTTAGATAAATACTATTGCAGCTACCTGAGCACAAAATGTACAATCTCAATTCAACAAGAGAACAGTGTTTATAGTGCAGATATTTCAAATTTTAGAGTAATCACTTTTAACCTCACTACCAGTTCTAAGGCTTTACCTTCATAAAACATAAGTGCCAGAACCAATGTATTGTTCTTATTAATATGGTTACTTACAGAAATATAAAACAAAATGAAATGGTAAAATTCTTAAATATGTTCAATCACACATCATTGCAATAAATCAGCTAGCAAAGGGTAAGAGATCAAACCTTAACTAAGTTAACAGCGCGTTGTGAGAAATCACATGCATGGACAAAAATATTAGGGTAGGTAGCAACAAGAGGAAAAATGGTGTTCCCAGCTCCACAGCCGACCTGTTTATCGCCATGAGTTATCAATAACCAAAATGGTATAGATTACAAAAGTCATGGCGCAGAGAAGGATTTCTTCTGTTTACCTCAAGAACAACTCTTCTTTCTTCGCCCTGCAATTCCCAAATCAATAATTTCACATGATTTCAAAATTTAGCCAACCATGATGACAAACGAAAAAAACTATCTTTTTTCAACTTACTGCAAAATATTGACCCCATTCCTTATCCAAGTAATGACGATCCTTAAAAAACTGTAGAAAAATGATAATCAATGTCCCTAATATCGAAAGTAAATTAGACCACTAGTGCAATTCACAAACCATAATAAGTTCAAAACTTTCTTGCATAAGATAAAAATAACTCAAAATTGCACCAAGTACCTTCAAGCATAATACTTTAAAAACGAATTAAGAAGTTGAATTATACCAACAGACAATATCAAAACGACCAAAGATGCTTACTTTGTCTTGGTGTCGCTTGTAAAACACATCCCAATACTTCTTAGCTTCCCTTTCATACTTTTCTGCCCAGAAACAAAACATATAGAGTTAAATTAAAATAACCAACGATTTTTTATGAAAGAAGTTTATCTTTTTGAGAAATAGAAATGTGGAGACCTCTCCAGAAGGGGGTGACACCAGTGCTAGAGGTAGAGTATATTTGAAATTTCTGAGATGGGCTTTGCTGTTCCAAATTGGATTCCATTGCACAGCCCTTTACAGGAAATGCAAACACTTTAATCACAAATCAAGGAAAGTTAAGTATAAAGGACACTTTTTCATTCATCCAAACAGAAATAAATTAGAGTAAATTGTACCTTTCCTACTGGGAAAATGAGATGTGGAACAGGGAATAAATTGAGTGAGAGATGGCAATGGAGAGGGAGAGTATGAAACTAGGGCTTCGTTTTTTTGACCCCCAGCAGAGAGGTATAGTAAGAGTAAGACTTCCTTTTGCCCCCTGGCTATACGTGACTATGAGAGATTCATCCTTGTACTATTGTTTATCTTTGCAATGCCATCCCTTTACTATTTTATTTGTAATTTGTTGATGTCGTATCGCACCCTCAAACCCATGGCATGAAAAACTTGGCCATATGCAATTAAAAATACATGTGTATTTTTTCAAGAAGGATTTTTTTTTGTTTATTTTTAAAATTGTTTTATTTAGTACTAGAAAAACATATTAAGAATAAGTTTGTAATTCCAAATACTAGGTTCCTATATTGTGTTTCAAAAATATTTTTGAAAAAAAATGATTTTTATTTTTATTTTTTATTTTAAATTAATATTTTTAAATCATTTTCATGTATTAATTTCAAAAATTATTTATACAAAATTATTTTGATGTATTTTTAAATGAAAAACACTTTCAAAATCAACATCAATCACACTACCAAACAATCATTAAATATAAAAAGGTAAAAAGATGTAAGAAACCTAAATTTAATTGCAAAACAGTCTCTTTAAAATTATAAAACTTAATTAAAATTATACCAAGACCGGGAAAAAAAAACACTACAAAAAATGTGAGCATTTTAATAGAAAGATCCACTCAATACAAACGATTTATATATGAAGAAAAATGTGACCATTGATAAATGGAAAATGGAATAAATCAAACCTGTAAACCCAAGCCCGTACAGCACTCATGAATCCAAAATAAAGATTTAAACCCAAATCCAGTTACAGGCCCATATCTTTAATCTCAGCCCATGTGTTCAAGAAAACTGAACCCATCGGACCAATAATATGAAAGGGGCTTGAGCAAAGAACAAAGCCCACAAATAAAGGAGAATAAATTTGCCTAGAGAAAATGGGTGGGCTCAAACAATGGCCCTGATTCCTTTGACTCTTTTTCTAAGGACACGTCCATCAAAATTTTGCCCTATAATATTAAGTTGTTTTACAATCCGGGTTGACTTAGATTGAGTTCTTTTTACCTCTTTTTTTCATTAGATTGAGTTCTTTTTACCTCTTTTTTTCATTGTTTTTTTCATGCTAATTTATTGTTGTTGCATTTTTTTAATCATACTATTTAAATTATGAGTTATCTAATGACTCGAGTCTCAATTTTATTTTCTTAATATTTTTTATGATGGAAAAACATTTACCCTACACGCAACAAAAAAATATTCAACAAATCTAGTTGATACCTAATACTATGTTCTTATAAAGAAAAACAAGGGCATGCTAATGGATTCAATATAAAAAATGATGGTATTTATGAAACAATAAGAGTAAATGATAATGAAATTTGTTATAAGCCAACTTTTAAAAATTAAGTAGACATCCAAAATATTCATTTTTTATTCATGAAAGTCTCACTTATCAAAAGGCCATTACAATCCTCTCTCTCACACACACCCCTTATTAACACTTAATTGAAAAAATAGAAAAAATCATCTTGAAATAGAAAAACTAGAAAAGCCTAATAATGCAAAATAAAATAAAAATTCCTAAACTAATAGGGTAGAAATAAAATTTAACCAAGGAAAATATTTATTTTCTCAAAAAACTTGCATTAGTTTCTCTGGTTAGAAAGAACTCGTCCTCAAGTTCATACCTTAGTAAAAAAAACACCTTACAACACAGAATATTTTTTAAATGTCGACTATTTTATCATGAGTTTCAAACACTAACATATTTGTGTGGGTTATCCTATCATGAGTCCCGTCACCATGATTTTCAATCATAACACCACATTAGCTCATGAACATCTTTCTTCTTAGGAAAAAACCTCCTCATCCCCTTTTATGACAAACACATCTTGTTTTATGATATCTTATAACAATCGAGAATAGTTTGACTCTGATACATATATTGTAAGATCTCCGACCAAAACCATGAAGAATAAATAAATTTTGATACCAATAAACAAAAATGATAGCAGAGAAAACAAGTACGGTCCAATTAATTATCTTTCTTATTATATAGTCACCACTCTATCCATAACCTTTGAAAAACCAATGGGATTTTTTAATTATCATAAAACTAGGTGTCAGTTTTTTTATATATAAAAAAAAACACCCTTTCAAAAAATTAGCTCACTATGATATCCCATGCAACACCACTCAGATAACTAAGTTAATTGAGTCATATTAAATCAATCTCACATGGTTTATCTTTTTCTACTAAAAAAAACATGTTAACAATATATGAATATTATTTTTTTTACATTAAAATATTAATCTAACCTAAAACATAGTTTAACCTAAAGAACAGGACATTGACTGTTTTTTGTTCAATCAAACGTGAATAGACTTCTGGGAGACAAATAAAATAGAGGTGAATAGACTTCTGGGAGACAAATAAAATAGAGAGCAGATGAAGTAAAGGTGGTAGGATTAATTAATAAATTTCATGAAGAACATCTTGCCACCACTAATCAATCAGCTAGGAGATAGCATATCTCGAAACAGATTTCTCTACACTGTGCTTTCAATAATCCATTTTTGCATAGTTTGATGGTTTATTAAATTGTGACCACTTTACGGACACGTCTAACACCTCCCCACCCCATCATATTTGACTTTTCACCACTCTTTGGTGAAACAGCAGGCCATGAAAAGGCAAAGAAGGCTGTGAGTGCTGTAATCTGCGCAAATACTCTGCTAACATTCAGGCCATTCAATCAATCTGATTAAGGGTTACGCTACCTTGCTTGTGAAAGGTAGCTAAAGTCTATATATCATAAATCAAAATATTTCCATAAAAAAAAAGTATCAAAACTGTGTCCCTTTTTACTTGTATTCGCCTAAAAAGAGAAAAAAAATGTGCCTCGCTATGAATGTTACAACATTTAGCCCTGTAAATATTTTGCTTTATTGTGCCCACCTTCATGAAACAATCCTTCCTCTCGTATATCAACTAATATTTCAAAAATCATAATAATCATCACTTGACATGACAAAACAAATGGCGAGATACAATTCAGAAAATAAAACAAATGAAGAGACGCATACTCGTGATGGGCGTTTACCAGCTGTTTGCTCTTCTTTTCTTGCATGTATGACGGTTGAATTTCTCACACGGATGCTACAGTATCACCTTGCTTTTCATCAAGTTGTACAGTTGGGCTTATCTGATCCTTTTCTTCGACAATAGTAACCCCCGGTTCTACCTCTGGAGTAACCCCATTTTCCACCACAAGCAGGTCCCCATTTTCTGTCATCTTCTTTTCCTCTGTGTTATTGGCAGGTCTTCGCAGCTCTCTAGAAGAAGTTGTTACCAAACGGCTAATTCCATCATACAAGTTCTTCGCATCAATAATAAGTGCAGCTCCTCCAGGGTAACAGCGACCAAAGCATGTGGCACAATGTGGGTAAGCAACCTGCAAAAGGGGTTTGTAAGGATGCGAGGTTGTAAATTCCATTCATTGAACATCAAATCAACCCGGGTTTAACTCAATTTCACCTCTATGAATGACCGGCAAAGTGAGAGAAAAAGTCCAGATTCATTTTCTCTGAGCATCCGCGTTGCATTATATCTCAGTAGAGAATCAGAAACAGCCTGCAATCCCTTAATCAGTTCTTGAGCAAGCACGTGCTTCAAACTTACTGGGGCACAAGGACGCAACTCATTCATTGCAGCAGATACACCTAACCCATCAGAAAGACACAGCAGTCAGTGCCAAAGAACAAGCATTGCTCTGAAACACCGAAGCTCTATTTTTTTCAAGCAACTACACATTTATTCCTGGAATTCAGTCTACTCTTCCCTGAGAACACACTCAATCTCAGTTAACAAGACAAAAGTTAATGATTTAGTCTCTGTATGAATCATTGTTGTCATTGTGCAGATCCATGTATCTTTCAGAATATCATGTATCATTGATCAGCAAGATTGTATTTGAAACTTAAATGTCTAAATGAATTCTGAATAATTGAGCTTTTATGAAAAAACTGTATTTCACCATAAATGTAATCAGCTGCAAAACTGGAATTCACAAAAGAGGAGAATGTATGTTTAGGAGCACATCTCAAACTTACCATTAATAAACACTGCAAGAGGTGGATGTTCCATAAGATAAGATGGTGGAGTCACATCCTCTTGATGTTCTTCACCAATGCTATATGATGGAAAACCAACTGCTGGCAGTGGAACCCAGCGATGTGAATCCAAAACTAGCTGGAGTAAAGACATCAAGATACGAATATGAAGCAATAAGCAGCTTGAAGGAAAATAAAATTACCAGACTATGAAGTTCTTAATAGCCAATTCAGAAGAAACATGAGGAACAAACTCAAGCCACTGTAAGAAAGAAAACCCAAACTTCAGCACAATTGCAATATACCTGAAAATTCTCAACTGCTGTTCTCATATTCTTAGAAAATAAATTAAGAACTGCCCTGCAACATAACCAAACTCAACTTTTGCAAAGGGAAAACATGAGAGAAAATAAATAAATAAATAACATAAAAAACAAAAGATGTATCCTTACTCCTCAAAAAGAGGTGGAAGCAAGCCCCTAAAATCCAGCCCGACCCAATTAAGTCCCACTGCACAATACTGTAAAAAAAAAAACGAGTAGTATCACCATCAAATTCTGTATGCAGCAAGTGTCAGGGCCCTAAATGAATACATTTTGCTTCTATAACAAGGCTGATAATGCGCTCGTGTGGTAGAAAATAGGGAAACATATGTTTTCATTCAATCTTTCCTAAGCATAATAGAAAAGGAGACTTGTATAAGTAATCCAAAAACAGCTAGGAGAATGATGACAGTCTACCAGAAATTTTAAATTATCAAAGCGACGTGCTCATAAATTTTTACAGCAAAGGCTTGAAGGAATTCTACAGCAAAGGCACTTATACAATATCAATGCAAGATTCTTACCATGCATGAGTCGAGAATATTTGACAGAGACCCACCCTCGGTTATCTTTGGGAGCATGATTTTAAGTGTTTTAAGGTGTGAGGTAATCTGATGCATAGCCCAACTAAAAAGAAGTCCACCATCATAATTTTCTTCACTCCCTGATGTATCATCAGCAAATATTGCTCGATATTGGTTAACAACATCAAAAAGATGCATTCTATGGCAATTAATCATCCCTTTCAAGTACTCATACGCATTCCGTTGGTCCAGATCTTCAAGAATACCAGTAAGCCATGCCTCGCGACATCTCAGAAACTGGAAAAAAAAGTCTTGTCAGGTGCAAGCATATTATCTACTAAAGAAAGCATACGATCAACTTAATGGTATCTAATCCACTAGCATATTAAACTGGTAATGTTAAAAAGAATAGTATTTAGCATCACCCCAGAATACCAAATCAGTGCTTTACACAAATGAAATTTGCAAGTTTACCTGCAAACGCATTTCGTACTCACTAAATACCCCTATGCGACGTAAATATCCAATAATTCGGAGACATTCAGGCAGCTGCAGTTTATGGCACAACCAAAAAATTATGCAATTAAAATCCAATCCTTTGCATAAACAATTGAGTTGCATTTTGTTCAACATCTCATAATCCTGAATATTTGCATTTTATTTGACTACTGCATGATACCTGAATATTAGAGCGAAGTTTCTGAAGAAGCTGAGAAAGAAGAGATTGGGTGGTCTGCCTAACTTCTGTAGCTAGTGCTTGAATAACAGGCAATCTTTCAGAGATAAAGAGATTCCAAGTAAGCTTTCCTTCACAAAGTAAATGGAAAAAGTAATTCATTTGGCAAGGAAATGACATGGACATCACTCACTTGGGGTGCATGGTTGAGAGTTTGCAAACAAATGCTTCCAAGTCAAGGGCTTCATCATAATTTCCATTCCTTACACACCTGCAAAATAACAGGTATTGTCGAAGTTTTCAGTGCCATACTACAATAAGAAAATCATCGGCCATTTTCATATCAGGCTCCCAATCAACTGCCAAGTCCTATTTATTTTTTAATAATCTTTAGTACACTTTTCAAGAAAAAATATCAATTTGTCAAGAATTCTTTAAATTTCCTTTCATAGAAAAGTATCCATGCCAAACAAGCACACAACTGCATGAAATTCTTAGAAAGCAGCAGTAACATATTCCATTGAAAACACCCAAAGAGTAACAAAAAATAAAAAATAAAAATGAGAGCCATATCCTCCATGTTCCTCTCCATTTAAGTGCAACAAATTTTTCTTCCTATCTCAGTCTTCCAAACCTTCTAAGAAGTGTCTAAACTTACTATGATCAATTGATTGCATTGTTTATTAAATGGTAAATCAGGTAAGCTAGAACAGTTTCTTAGTTCCCAACTTATTTTGTACACTTGGATCACGGCATATAGTTTAAATAAATTGGATATGATGGCCAATCAACACTATCAAGCAAGAAATGCATGAAGGATTAGTCTAGGGTAGAAGCTTGAGAAACACCATATCTACCATGTTAGACATTGATTAAACTATAATGCATGACCTTATTGAATGTGTGAAACACATACGTGTCCATAAGTTGAGGGATTTCAAGCAAATCGAGCAATGTACTATGGTTTGATAGCAATGTTTGATTCATCTTCCTCTTCTCCAAAATATCTTCTGCTGATTCAATGAACTCAGTGCAACCAGATGTCAGCTTTGGGATCTCAGTTATCTGCCATGATAAAAAAAATAAAAATGATAAACACCTATTTATAAAGAATCCATATTCTTAAAAACACTAGAAAAATACATGTATAAAGGTTGCTAAGACCATAATCAGTAAGTGCTTCAGATTAAATACCTATAACGATAAAGAATTTTCTAGAATCACACATAAACCTTACTCTTAATTGCAAAAAAACTCCAGTAATACCATGGTACCACATCGAGTAAACTCTTTCACACGTTAGAAGAAACAGTCCAACCTTCCTGATACCGAATGAATCCTCCTTGGCATTGCAATCAAATTTTTAAACTTTCTCATAGTAAAAAATGTTTCACTATTGACTGGCAACGAAAATACTCTTAGCACCTCTCTCTTCTCATCATCACACATGCATTTACAACCAGCGAATTAATTATTGATCCGTGAAGTAGTACTGATCAAATCATGTATTTATAATTTTTAACTCCTTCCTAATCACAAATTAATCGCTGATCACTTCGGGTTTTACAATTGCAATGCATCAATCAATGAACTAGAATCAAGAGAAGTACCAGAGATTCAAGGTGGTTATCAATAGAAGAAACTTGTTGTCGAATAGCAAGCAAACTATCAGCCGCTGAAATAAAGGCACGGTAATTCACCACCGCTACCTCCTGCATTTGCCTCTGTATTCTCTCCGCATCTACCCGAAGTAACTCCGGCTCCTTTTTCAGCCACCAATCACAGATTCAGTTAGCTTTCTCCATAATAATAATAATTTCAAAAAAATAAATGTAACGTACTTTGTGGAGACGATCGAGAGTGAATGAGAGAAGCTCAGATACGTAAGGTTGTTGAGAAACGGAGGCGAGATGGAGGAGACTCGTAGCTGTCGACGACGTGTCTTGTCCGTTTTCTGTTATCTCCATAATTTTGGATGAAGATGGATTACTTCGGGTTTTGGATTTCGTTATAAAGGAAGTTGTAGATCTGTTGAATTACAATTGACCGGAGAAGAGCATGTCGAAATGCTATTTCGTGTAATTGGGTTAGTTTTTCTGGATCTGGAAAGAAAGGGAGTTTGGCTTTGTTTTGAGGGTTCCGGTGACTGGTGACGGGGCTGGCTGATTTTGTTAGGCAACGTCTTGGCACTGGGTCCCAGTCATAGTTATTGCTTTCTGTCCGTTGATCAAGCGGAACCAGCATGCACCTATCCTCGTCTTGTCATTTTAAGATTAAAAAGAGAAAATAAAACAAAAAACCTTATTAGAAAAGATTATTTGATGCTTAATTTGACATGAAATTGAATTTGATATTTTGTTTCAGTTTATTTTATATAATATTCTTGAAATGTAAAGAATAAGTTAAAATTAATTTTAATTTATTCAAATCAATTAAAATCCTTAGGTTTCAATTTCAACTTGAAATAGATATTAAACTTTTTTTTGTTCTAAAAAATAACATCTTTATATCAATTTCCCGTTGTAATTTATTGTTATTCATTGACATAAATCATTCTTAATTTATTGTATTGAATATATATATATATTAATTTATATAGAAAAGAAATTAATGGTTAAAAAGGTTAGCAACACCAACACTTTTTTATTATCGAGGAAAAAATGTTTTATCTAGTAGAGTAGCAAGAGGAATCAAACTAGTTGACATTAATTTGGACATGTTCTTGTTTCCTTTCCTTGTATATTTATAAAATAACATTAATTTATATTTACTTGAATTAGATTATTAAAAAAGTCAGTTTATCTAGTTTTAAATATCAAATTTTTAAAAATTTAGTATTTATGTAGTTTTGCAGCATCTTGGATTTTTTTTTCCTTTCATGTGATATAGTTTAATAAAATAGCATAATAACATTATAACGTCTGGTCCACGTGCGCGCGCGCGTATATCATGACAAAAAAAAAAGACTACATAGATTCAGTTTCATCAAACCATCCATAAGAGCATGCAATCCAAGATCAACCTTGATCCTCTAGGGATTTCTTACAACTAGACTATACAATTTCCAGGCAAAAGCTCATATACATTAATATTTGAGATATTAGTAGTGAAAATATGGATGTAATTGAAACAAATTGTTTGAAAGGTAATTAAAGTACAAAAAAAAGGTTTAGGTGGAGTTAAGATAACATATAAACTTTATATGCAATTGAAGTTACCTTAGAATGAATGTTTTAATGTACAAATCTTGATAAATTAGTGGTTGATATCATAAATGAAAAGATCATCTATATCCAATAATATCTAGTGTATCTCACAACCTGTCTAATCCATGAGAGGTCAGTCCAATATTTTGCCTCGTTGATTTCAATATATTCATCAATTATCTTGTGTTTTTCACTTTGATTTTTTTATAAAGATCATCTGCAAGATGGAGACTTCGGAAAGTGGAGAATATTTTTTTGAATGTAGAATAAGGCAAATCATTACCATATAGGCAAATCTTGATTTATCTTAAAAGTTTATTTATTTTTAATATTCCTTAAATACTTGATTAATGAATTTAGAGTAAAGATGAAGTCACTGGGATAAAAATATTTTGCTAAGAAAATTATAAACTTTATAAAGTTTGAGATTCATATTCCATAAAAGGCATTGTTCCTAAGTATTCCATATTAACTCTATATTAAGACTAAATAGCAATTGGAGCTGTCAAGACTGATACATATTATGTTTTTTTCTTCTTTATAAAATAAAACAACTATTCTTATAGGTCGAGGTATGAAGGACATTTAAAAATAATATACATGTGCTTGTTAAATGGCATGTACACTGAACTAACCTATACGAGTTTTTCATACGGAGAGATCACATGTGTCTATAGAAAAGTTTATATACTGGTTATGTAAGTGATTCTTAGACTTGAGATCACTAAGTTATTTTATATAAAAATAATATATTTTAATCCAACTATATGTTATCCTAATCAAGGGTAACAAACAAGTAGATATTGAGTATAATATGAATTACATAGACATATCTTAAGTAGTTAAGAGAGAATTTATCATTTTAGGTGAATTAAAAAAATATTTTATCTTTTCTCAAAAAGTATTTATTGCAAATCCTATATAAGGTGAAATGAGTTTTGAATAGAGATTCAAATCGTGTTTAAAGAATCAATGATTATGATATTGAGAATAAACATGATTGATCGAGTAAACATATTGCGTACTATTACATCTAAATCAAAATATTATTAATGAAATGTTAATAATTACTTTGAGAAACTGATCATTTAAAATATTAAGTCAAATCACTTATTATTTTTTAATATATAAGAGGATCATAACATGTTACTAACACATTGTACTTGATCTTTAAATATAAATTATTTTGTTTAATCTATTTTATTTAGATTATAAAACTTGTTGGGTCACATATATACGAAATTGAAATGAAATGAAATGATTAATAAAGTGTGGCTTGACTGTAAATAAGTTATAAAAATTGAAGAATATAATGTGATTTTTAGAGGAAATTACAATTATAAACCAAAAAAAAATCAAGTGGGGATTTGATTGAATATTTTTTTTTAAAAAATTTATCTTGAAATAATATATGTAGTATTATTTAAGATGCAAATTGATATTTTATTATTTATAAAATTTTCAGGTTTCCTCGTAAATAAAATGATTATACCTCTTATTTTCCATGTAATACTATGTAATAAATAGTACAATACAAAATACTTGAAAAACACACACACAAAAATAAAACTCAAAGTCATAACAATATTTGTCTTCTAAAAATGTTCATATTTTTTTCCACTAATAGTTCATGTGAATTAGCGTTAACACTTTGATGGATCAAATTAGCCGCTAAATCAATCTCTAAACTATTTTGAAATATAACACGACCTAAGTTAGGTTCATGGCTAACAGGTTACCAGGATGACAGGTCGGATCAAGACGACCGGTCGGACAGGCAGGGTTTGCTTTGGATTCGCGAGCTATTTCTTTCTTCTCTTTTTTCTAGCACTTGAAGCATAAATACGATCATGCCCCCGAAAGACACCCATAAAACCCGGTCTATATTGAATCTCTACCCTTCTACAGAAAACCCGAAAAGATGTCTACTCAGTGGCGTTTCCATTTGCAGATTGATCTCCAACAAAAGTAAAGGGCTTCATTGATGGTAAAGAAATCATTCATCACCTCGGTGCAAGCTGCCTGGAATGAATAATCTTGGTTTCCTCGCTACTTTCTGCTCCTAATCACGCCCTTCATAACTTGCAATGCATGCTTTCTCTTGCATCATTTATATAGAATTGAGCAGTGCAGAAACGAAAGGAAAGAGTAACGATACTAATGACAAAATCAAGAGCATTATTTCATACATTAAAACAAATATTTAATAAATAAAAAGCATAATTAGTAGTAATTAGTTTTTCACAATTCTACCAACATGGGATCCCTCGAATTTCCCCTTCTAAAATGATTTACTAGCAAACTCTTCACCATCGCTTTGGCAACTCCACACACTCAACTTCTCAACTAGAACAGCAAGTAGACAACATGGAAGACCCCCAGTAAAAAGAAATGGGAAGCATGGAGAGAAAAAGAAGAGGCCTTTGAGGAGTAGAAGTAGTAGTAAGGATAGGGGTACGGTCCCTTTCCAGGGGGTGCTTGGCCCTTAGGAGTGTTGAAATAATAACCAGGAGGTGGAGGAGTGCCCCATATAGGATACCATGACGGTGCTTGTGGCGACTGCGGTGGTGAATGATAGGCTGGTGGTGATGTAGATGGTGATGGCGGCGGCGGCGGGGATGTAGATGGTGATGTAGGTGGCGGCGGTGGCGGTGGAGGGGAGTGGTAGGAATGTTGAGGAGATGGAGAGTGGTGGGATGGTGGTGATGGATGGTAGAGGAGTGGTGGAGGAGGTGGTGAACATATGACTGGGCAGGTAACACAATCACTGATGCAAAGTAAACCCGCCGCAGGTTCTCCCATTGGATCGCCATCAGAGTTTGCTCCAGCAAACGTGACCATCTCCAACACAATCACTATCTTGAAAAACAAGGTAAACCATCTCCCTCTTGGAGATGTTCGTGGGCCCATCTCTTGTCGTTGCATTGGAGAACCTTGAATCAAGGAGCCTGCAGGTTATGATGTTGGTGGTTTCGTCAATCCTGACTCGCGAACTTGTTGTTCTTATCTACCTTGTGACTTAATAGAGAACCAAAATGCAGCCAACATAAGCTCCTTTTTAGCTCTACAAACGTGTGTATGGCTCCTTTAAAAAGCAATTTTTTAGATGCTTCTGTATTGGTCGAGGGGTGTATTAAACTATTAATGTAAAGGAAACGCATTCACTTCCACACCCTTATTGGTCTGCAGAGGGCTGGATTCACTAATGACGGGGGAATAATTTAATAAACCAGAATGGAGTAAATTGAGCCAAACTTGCCCTTAATTGAAGGGACCTTAAAGTTAAGTGCCAGAATTTGATGCCTTCAGAATATATCAGGGTGCTGTACAGAGAGCTTTAGCTAGTTTCAAGATCATTGAAGGTACAGATTTTTCTTCTTTTGGTTTGAAATGGATGCATACATGAATAGACAGAACACACATTGCTGGACCTACATGGTTCAGACATGATGAAATCAGCAGGACTTTTCATTTGACATTGCAACATTGTTTCCCACTTAGATAAAAGCTCGTAATCCAAAGACTTGGCTGAGCGTAGCTGTTCCTGCATTATTTTATATTGCAGTATTCTGGCATGGTAATTAAGTATCAAGCCAATGCACTGTAATCATTACTTTATCATCTTTTTGGAGTTTGGAGCTTGTGTTTTTGTACTCTTTCATTTTCGTGGGAGAAGGAATCCTAAGCCAAACTTGTTTGACAATCCTATTCGTACTTTCTCCTATACCTTTCTCTGATCTTAATCCAGTTTCGAGGGCACTAATTCCCTCCACTTTATCACTTTTTTATGCCTTTCTTCTTTATTTGTTCTTTTCTCTCAGGGTAGGTTTCTGAATCTTCTCTCCCACTCCAGGTTCTCGTGACCTCTATCTCCCATGTAACACCAACGTTAATTATGAATTAATTGGTGCTGTCCCATCTTGAACACTTCCTTCCTCGGGACAAAACTGATTATGTGGACCATCCCCACTATCATGAACATATTTTCTATGCTAATTAAGAACCATTTGCTCTGTTAATTATGAGACGGTTCCTTATGTTCTTTTGTGGCTTTGTTCAGTCTTCTCGATCTTACATAGTTCCGGTGAGGATGGGGTAATCATACTCCTTTTTGCTTGTACTCAATATTACTAGAAGGAACCCTATTTTGCAGTTAATGTCTCACTCGTAGTTTCGATTTATGTTTTTTTTTATCGGCAGTGACTACATAAAACTGATAACCAAGTTAGAGGAAAGACCTTTGAGCCTTTTTTGTTTATCTATTCACTGTCTTAAAGGTACTTTCAACCTACGCCTCGTATTAGAAGATAGCAAAATAACTGTCTATTGTGCTGGAAGAACAAAAGTAATGCAATGCAGAAGACACTTTCCATCATTTCTGATATATGTCTCTTTGTTTCATCTTTTTTTCTTACAAAAATATTAGAACTCACATTACAAACACCCTTCGATTTCCATGTCTCTTTGGTTTATGAACACCCTTTTTTTCTATCAGCAAGTAGCTTTCTGGTGTTGGTTCATGTAGGTCGGGCCTTAAAATTCTTGGCTGTCGGTCGCTCCCTGATTAGAACCTTGCTCGGTTCTCCCTCTACAGTACGCACGTGCATTCCCCTGATTAATTAGCATCAAAACAGCACATTAGAAAACATATGCATTCAGAAATCAACGCATGCCATGGCCCAATATGGAGAATGAACACTAAAAAAGAATCCTTGTAGTTGATTAGGTAATTTTGGGGTGATCAAATTGAACTTCTCAAGTTTCAGGACCTGCAGTTTTTTTTAGCAACAAAAGGTCCCTTATTTTGTCCTCTTGATTCCTACAAATTCTGCAGCTATATATCTTCCAGCCCAGCACCTTAATACCACACAACCGAGTTTAAACAAGTTGAAAATGCATCAACTCTTGGTGTCTATACGATGAGTCAATATTGACCAACCTGAGTTGCATTTGGCATCCTTGCCCGTGCAGTTGACGTAGGATGTGGGAGAGGACCCCGACGACGACCTCTGCCGCTTACTCCACGACTCTGGTGCTGTTCTGAGTTCATTCCGAAGTCTCTCAACCGGTTAAGTTCCGGCACTATAACTGTGGCAAGACTTGGCCTGTCTCTCTTCCTTAGTTCAGAACACTTCAATGCCAGAATAGCAAATCTTAACGCCTCTTCCACAGGCCAATCTGATACTGTTTGGTCAAGCATGTCTGCAAATCTTCCTCTTTCAATGGCCCTCCCCACCTGATGAGTAAGACCCATAGGAGGCCTGGCCGTGATGATTTGGAGTAACATTATTCCCAATGAGTATATGTCTGATCTTGTAGTTAACATTCCTGTTTGTTGATACTCTGGATCTATGTAACAAAATGTTCCTGCTGCTGAGGTCATGTGGTATTGTGTGACACTATCAGCTACAGAAGGAGGGACTAACCGAGCAAGGCCAACATCACTAATTTTGCTCACATAATTACGGTCTAAAAGAATATTTGCTGGCTTAAGGTCCCGGTGGACAAGGGGCTCCGGCTTTGCTTGGTGGAGGAACAGAAGGGCGGTGGCAATCTCAGCAGCTATTTTGAATCGTGTGCTCCATGAAATTGGAGGGGTGTTGTCTTTTCGAAGCAGCCTGTCTTCCAAGCTTCCGTTGTCCATGCATTCATATACCAAGACTCCATACTCAGGGCAGGCACCAAGAAGCAGGACCATGTGTGGGTGTCTAATGGTGCTGAGAACCTCAACCTGCTCACATTACCAAGAATGCTAAATCAGTCATGAATTTAAACAGATTCAAACCAATATTTAATGGATTTAGAGAAAAAAAACATGCACTCTATTTAAAGATGAATGACTCGATTAAATTGTGCAGACAATCGCACTTACAATCCTGAGAAGATTATTCTGCTACCTTACCTCCTGTTGGAACTGCTTCTTCCCTTGAGCAGCACCAGGTCTTAAAGCCTTGATGGCAACTGGGGTATGATCAAGCTTGCCTTTAAACACAGGTCCATATCCTCCTTCACCGATTTTATTTGATGGTGAGAAATGATCCGTGGCTTCTTCAATCTCTTCAATGGTGTATCTTCTGTACCGCACATCATTGTGTGCCAAAGCATTCAAAGCACGATTCTTCTCCTCTGTCTCTCGCTCAGCTTTCATCTCCGCCTGTTTTCTTTTCCGTGCTTCCATCTCTGCTAGTTTATGTGATTTCTCAGCTGCTTCAATGGCAACCTTGCACTTGGCCTTCTCCATCTCTGCCATGGCAAGAGCTGCCTCTCCTGCGAGCTGGGCTTCCTCCAATCTACGAACCTCGTCAATCTTCCATCGATCAAGTTCAGTAGCCTGGATCAAGAACATTCAGCTTTAAACCTTTTGAACCAATTTAGAAAAAACCATTCCATTGTTAATGGTGGATTAAGCTGTGGCGTCTCATAACATTTTCTTTATAAACTATGAATTAAGTTTCTTCTGGTTATTCAGTAGCCAACTGAGTATGGAAACTGCAATGTGTTAAAAATGCAGGATTGAGTTCTATGACAGCTATGTTCTTTCAAATTCTTGATGCATTCGGTTATGGTATAAAACTACCTTTTTTTTGGCTGAAAGTGCTTCTTTGCAAGCTGTGCCGTACATTGCCATGGTCTGCTTCAGCTCAAGCCTCAGACTTCTCATCTCAGCTTCTAAGAAGTCCTGCAATGCATAATCCGAAAATCCTACGGTTATCAATATCCATTTTTACAAGGCAGTAATTCTTATTGTATGATTACAATTTACAAAACGTTCGATCTAAAGAAACCTGCTGGTGTTGACTGAAGAACACTTTGCACTTACAGAGTTTGACTCGTTCAGAGAGGAGGCTGAAGCGAAAGAAATATCTAAACCCTGGGCTGAGCTGTCCATGATTGCCAAAGAGAATGTCCCTGAATTTTGAGGTGCATCAGATGTAGAACAACGGGAAGTTGAGTGTCTTCCGGAAGAGAAGGGAGGGGCAGAGCTGTCCATTGATAAATTAGAAATGGAATTTCTGTCTCTCTCGGGTCGTGATCCTCTAATGAGATCGTTGACCTTGTCCAAAGGAAATCCACCTGGTTCTGTACTTCTCCACTCTCTTTTCCTTGGCTGCGCTCTAGTTTAAGAAGAAGAAGAAAGTAACATTAAATTAAGAGAGCATTTTAGATAGATATTCAAAATAAACATGTACACTCCCTTTTCAATCATGTATACTAAGGAATGCATCTTCACAAACGAATGCAATATACGATTTTCATGGCTAAGCTTCTTTTTATCTATCCGTGGGATCTTTTCCATGAATAAGGAGTGAAATGTGTCCCCAAGAGAAGATACGTGGCGTGACGGCAAAAAGCTTGAGATCTGCATAGAAAGTCTTGAGTTCGAGTCAGAGCGTGCAGTTCTTGTAAGAGCCTGGAATAACCGGGATTTTACTCGCTCTATTGGGCCCACAAATTATGCTTTTCGAGAGTACGGTTTCCTCGAATAAAAAAAAATAAGTGAAATGTGCAGCAAAAACTCCTACCTAACTCCATCTGAATCTAGTTCAGCAATATCCTGTTGACTTCGAGATGAAACTGCTGGCATAGATGCTGTCGTTTGTGGAACATTAGAAGTTGGCATTCGCTGTGCTTTTTTGGAAGAGAGAATCTTTCCTTTTGTGATTACATAAACAGAGCAAAAATCCGGGGCCATATTCATTAAGGTAGTTGGCACATCTAGGTTTTTGAATTTCCTGTGCACCCATAACATGAGATAGCTTAGTACTGTACAGAAATTAATTTCCGTAAACCAAAGATTTTCCTATTTTTGAGAGAGAGAGACCTTGTAAGAACATTTCTTCCTGATGCACCCAGAACAATATTTCCAATCAAATTGCTGTTGATGTAGTCTGCAACCGCCTGGGCAACATCAATTTGATCAAGCACTACCTCCTTTAAACGAGCCTGAATTTGCCAATATTTATATATATTTATGATTCCCATTTGAATGCAGCTATAGTAATATAATCTCACGAGGCTAGATTCTACAAGAATGGCATCAGCTTTGCTTACCCCTTTGCGGGCACAATATCCACGGCAGGAAGTGAAAAGCTGCTGCACCTCCTCAGAATCATCAGCCTGACCACCAGCAACTTCTGAATGAATCTCAATCGATCGAACAAAACAATCAGACAAAACCCCAACTCTTTCATAGAATGAGAAAAGAGAAGAGGGTACCTACTATATTGATGGCTTGTGTTCTTGACATGAATCAGGACAATAACTGGGTTATTTCTTGCGAAATTATCGACAGCCCAACGAAAAGCATGCTGGCTGTTCCTGTCTTTGTCAATGGCCACGGCAGTGGCATTGAAGAGTGAATCACCATTGTCATCATCTGTGGCATTGGAAAGCATTTGGGAATATTGTTGACGATGCCCCTCAAATAAGATATATGGATAATTAAAGCCAAGTTTTTGATGCTACAAAAATTAGCGTCAGGATCTCCAGAAACACCACAGATTAAGTCTGGCTTAATAATAATAATAAAAAAAACAGAGAGAGAAACAGAAACTAATGCTTAATTTCTTCTCATTCCTTTTGAAGCTTTGTCCTCCCTCCCCCCCTCCATCGCTTGTTTGAGGCAAACTTGGCCAGGACATTCTCTCTGTACTTGTTCATACAATTATCTATATATGTTGAGACTTTGCTTGAGATACACGTCTTCATGCTTTGAATAGTAAATACTCTGTTTGGATATCTTGGAAATTCGACTTACTGGCCAAACCAGATCTACAGGGACAAACAACCCTTCTATTAAATTGTTTTTTGCTAGATAATACTAAATTAAGACGAATATGTGAAATGGGTTTATTGCATATACACATGTTTTTTCATTTTACTAACTATTTTTGAAAAAAATATTATAACGAAGGAAAATAATAGTAAAAAAGAAAAGCAACTGAAAAAACCACCAGATTCTGATCCCAGTCCATTGCCTTGTCATGTCCACTAGAACTTTACTCAAATCCAATACCGGTAACACGTAAAATACTCATGATTGTACAGGGTTTTGCTAAATTTTTAATCTTTTATTTTTTTATTTTGACATTTTAAAATAATGTAAAAAAAAAATTCCATGCAATAAAACTGTAAATAAATTAAATATTAGCAGAATTTGTTTTGAAAAAAAAAATTATAACCAATTTTTCTTTTTCCTGAAATTAAAAGTAATATAAACTCGGCATTTATTATTCTTTGTTTGTAAAAGTCAAAACTTACGAAAATTGACTTGACAGTAGCCGGGAAAATTGTTCACATTTTGACAGTAATTATATATATATTTTTAAAAAAAATATATATTTTTTTAATTTTAAAGTGCAAAAAAAAAAACTTTTAAATCAGATAAAAATTTGTTGAAGGGGCTTGATTGTAGATTAAAATAATAGTAAAGGGACTTAATTTATCAAATTCAACACTAGGGATACTGTATTAATCCAAGGAGCATAGTTAAGCCGACAAATTTATCCGAAACGTTTTTTCCTCTCTTCATTTTGAAGTCTTAGATGCCAACTCAAAATTATCACATACTCGAAGGCAACAGAGACGAAAACACAAACACCTATCGCTCGTTAAAAACTTCTAAACCTTACTCACACCCACTGCCCCTGATCCTGGTTAGCACAGAATAATGTCATCAATATACGTGTCGGAGCCACCAACAAAAGGCAAAGTAATACTAAAAACAACGTACGGTCCTTTAGACATCGAGCTCTGGCCTAAAGAAGCACCAAAAGCTGTTAGGAACTTCGTACAACTCTGTCTGGAAGGTTACTATGACAATACCATCTTTCATCGTATTATTAAAAGCTTTCTTGTTCAAGGCGGTGACCCTACTGGCACTGGCACAGGTTGGTGATTCTGTAATTTCTCTCTTCTGTGCTGCAATTTTTTCTTACTAATATAGGGCTTGTCTTAGGGTTTCTTGTTGTTTAGTGTCGATTGATAATTTTATGTGTTTGTTAATGGGTAATTACCAATTATTTGGTTAAATTGGGATATATTTACATGTTGGTGTGACTTTGTTTTTGGCTAATTTTTGGATAAAAAATTAAAATTTTGGTTAAAGTTTGTCCCTTCATTTAACAATTTAAGTGGGTTTTCTTCCTTTGGTTAAATTTTGTAATTTTGTTTTTGTAATATTAGAAGGAATCATTATCTTTTAAGTGATTTTTTTTTTGATATTGTTAATTGGAATATCGATGCTTGTTGATATTTGTAGGTGGTGAAAGTATATATGGAACCGTATTTGCGGATGAGTATCATTCACGTCTGAGATTTAACCATAGAGGGTTGGTTGCATGTGCAAATGCGGGTAGGCCACATTCAAATGGGAGTCAATTTTTTGTAACGTTGGAAAGGTGTGATTGGCTTGATAAGAAGAATACTATTTTCGGAAAGGTAATGTAGGTTTTGCTTTTTTGATTTGAAATTCTTTGGGCTATTTTGAGTGTTGTTTGGAACTAATTTTTCATTTTCAGGTTACTGGGGATTCAGTATTTAATCTTCTGTCAATTGGCGAGGTTGAAACTAATAAGGATGATGATCGGCCATTAGATCCACCTCCAAAAATAACATCAGTTGAGGTAGGCTTGTTTGTGCTCTGAAATGCGTATCTTTTTTTATAAATGCATAGCAATTTCTGGAGCTATTTAAGGTTCGATAGTTTTGGCTATTGGGATAGATGATTATGCAAAAACATGTGTTTAGTATGGTATTTTAGGTGTATGATATATTGCTGGTATATTGTGCGTATTCATCTTGTTCTTACTGCATCTGGTAAATGACATGTCAATATAATACACTTTAGCATTTTGTATCAACTTTGAATCTCCTTACTCTCAATAATCCATGGTCACAATATATATTAAAATTCTTATTTAGGTACTGTGGAACCCTTTTGAAGATATCATTCCAAGGGTACTCTCCAAGTCAATCAAACCAGAAACTGAAACTGAAAATAAAGATTCAAAGAAAAAAGCAGTGAAGTAAGTTCTCCCAACCTGACAGAATGTCATAATTTGAGAATGCAAAGACATTTTTTGCTCTCCCAGTTACCATGTTAAAGCTTTGCTTAATGCAGAAAGCTGAATTTGCTTTCTTTTGGGGAAGAAGCTGAAGAAGAGGAGAAGGTGTTGGCAGCCGTTAAGCAAAAGATCAAGAGTAGTCATGATGTACTGAATGATCCTCGTCTCCTAAAAGAAGAAAATCCAAATAAAGAACTGGTAATAATGCCATACTCACTGTATGCTGTTTATGATCAAATAAAGTTACAGTATGACCCATGATTAAAGGGCAGAAATACTACAACAACTAAAATTCTAGACAAAAGGGCATAGGGAAAAAGCACATGCTAGTGAAATTTAGTTATTGAACACTTAGATATAGCTGTGATTTAGTGTTGTAGCAGTGATTTAGTGTTCAAATATCTTTAAACACTGCAGCTTTTGCAAAAATTATAGCTATGTTTAAGTTTATTACAAAAATGTACAGTGCGTTGGCAATACTGCATAATTTGAATTTTGAACCATTATTTATGGTCTGGTTTTTGTTGGATTAAGGTGGATCTGTCAAGTCCTCAAGTGTCAAATGTTCCAAGTTTCCAGTTGCAAAACTCTCCTGCAAGTCACAAACATTTTAAAATTTGTAGGCTCTGAGTTCATCCCACTTGTTCCTTTGTAATAAACTGTCGTGATGCTAATTGTTCTACTTTAGAACAATATCCTCACAAGCTAGCAGTTAAGTTTATGCATTATACATGTAAGAATGGTCTATTTTTTTCATTAGTTCATCTCACCCCTTTTGCTTTGAAATAACACTATTGTGATTTTAAGAGTTCTACTTTAGAATAATATCCTCACAAGTTAACAGTTAAATTTATGCACTATACATGTGAAAATGGTTAAATTTTTTTATTTTTTTGGGATGTGTTTGAATCAATGCAGAACTCTTCTGAAGGTAAAACAACGAGGGATATTCAGTTATCTGTGAAAGAAGCTCTAAGCTCAAAGAAAGGCACCTTAACTGTGAAAGAAGCTCCAAGCTCAAAGAAAGAAGCATCACTGAGAGATTCAGCAGCTGGTTTCCCTAACAGTGATGATGAAGATGAAGATGATGCCCTTTTTGATGCACGAATGCGCCAGCAAATAATTCAAAAAAGAAAGGATCTTGGTGATCTTCCACCTAAGTTAAAGCAAAATGGTACCATGACTATTTACAGTACATTAACATTTGATGATTTTTCACAACATTAACATGTCTATTTTCTCTGTTACAAAAGAATATATTTCTTTTGTCTAGATTTTGATTTCTTTATTTTTCATCTGAAATGGCGTAGCAGAAAACGGTGGCAGAGAGAGCCTTGCTAACTGTATAGGTTAATGACCATTTCAGAAGTGATTTCTCTTCATGCAACACTAGTCAAATGCTACCTTGAATGCAACAAGTGTACAAGAACAAAAAGAGATGCACAGAAATATACATGCAAGAAGCTTGCTCCGCTGATACATACAAACAATTATTAGAAGCTGTAAATAGCAATTGAAAACTAAATGCTAGCTACAAAAACTCTAATATGCAACATCTTGATGGAAAACATAACAACAAATGGAATCATTGAATAAAGGAATGACTTTGACACTTGATTTTTCACATTATGGTTTTTATTTATTTTATTGTTGTTTCAACTTTACTTAACAACAAAGTAATCTTGTTTTTCATATTTTTTTGCATATCCAAATTAGATTCATCACATCCTAATAATACATCAAGTGCCTGAAAAATGTGTTTTTTTTTATTGATTATCAGTTATGTTTGATATTTATCAAGCGGTTGGGAAATTTGACATCTACGCCTGCTATGTACTTCTTTCTTCCATTTGATGAATGATTTTCTCCTTCATGATTGTGTCAGTTGTAACATGTATCTCTTGATTTATATTGGGTGTGCAGGGAACTCTAGCTTGAAGGATCATCAAATCCCTGCAAGGTTAGACATTAATGATTTTTTTTTCTTCCTGGAACTGTCACCATTCTTTTTGGGGTCATGTTACCTCTTAATGGTTCTTGTGGTGTGCTCATTTTCAGTTCAACGTAACTTCTGCTCCTGTTGGGTTGGTGTGGTGCATGTCCCTAGTGTAACCTTGTGTTGGTCATATCTTTGTTGCTTTGTCATTATGATCAATAGGTTGTGTTGTTGGAGTCTTTTTACCTGATTAGTTGGTGAAATTGTTTCTTGTGCTTGCAGAATTTTAAAACCGGGTTTAAATCATGAATTAAATTTTGTTCTTGCCAGATCCAATGCTGAAAGCATCAATGATGACCAACCAAAGGTGGAAAAATTGTCATTGAAGAAAAAGGGAATTGGATCAGAAGTCAGGGCTGAACGCTTGGCTAATGCTGATTCAGACTTACAGTTGTTGGGTGAAACTGAACGAGGAAGACTATTGCAGAAACAGAAGAAGCGGCGATTTCAAGGACGTGAAGATGATGTATGTTATATGATTTTGGTTTATCCTTTTGCCTTAACCCTCTTATCTGGTATGTTCTCTTCATATCCTGTTTGAGGCTGGAAAAAAATCGAACTGATTGATCATGTTTGGCTATCAAAATAAAATTTTAGATGCTAGGGAATTTTGAAGGCCGGGAATCTGGTGTGAAGATGCATGAGTGAGGAATGGTGTGTTAGCACTGGTGAATATAAGAACATGGGAATATTGGAGAAACTTGGATTGATGAGGATTACATGTTGTTTTTCATACTATTAGCAACTTAATATATTTCTGTTAATTTTCTCTGAGATCATATTGCTTTTTCATATTCCTTTAGGCAAAACACCATCGGAAAAAGGATGAAAAATTTCATTTTTAAAATAAATATATAAAGGAAAGGAACTAAAATGTTTTGAATGAAGATAGATAATGCCAGAATAAACTCCATTTTCCTAACTGAGAGATGGAAAAGAAATCAAGATAATAGGACAATAAGGGTTTTCCATTTTTTTCTTTCATCTCCTTGTTCTCTCGGCCATCAAATGAACGATGATGAACAATTAGTCAAAACAAGTATGAGTTGAAGGATGAAGCAAAAGCTTTCTACAATTATCTGTTTCACATTTATCTTCTGTTTGTGTACTTGTACAAGTTGACCTGCTTTCTCTTCTACATGTACAGTGTAGTCGTTTATTCTAATCCTTTTCTTCTGGCTTATTAGGTTTTAGCCAGACTTGAAAAGTTTAGAAAGGCCCTCTCTACGAAGGCAGATGCCTCTAACAGCAAATCTGGAGCTACTGAAAATGAGGATTTGTCTGACTGGAGCACTATCCGCCTAACATTTGCACCTGAACGTGTCAGTGGCAAGGTAAGCTTCAGTGTGAATTCTATTCATTTCTTTGAACGGTTATGGAAGCCACATGTCCTGATATTATTTTATGTTTTCAAATTGGTAAAAATGCCCAGAGTGAAATTAAAGATGACAAAATTACTGTCAATGCATTCTTAGACCTACTAGTCGAGTTACAAAACAGTGGAAGTCATCCTAAAAACATTACATAGTTGATATTTGGATCTTCTTTAAACTAGAACCTTGAAGTCCTCAGCACATGCAACATGTAGGTTTATATTCAAAGGCAAAAACCATGATCATGTTAGTAATTATTGAAAAAGGACTGCTCTTCTTTTTAAAAACCCTGCCAATTTATTCACAACACTTAAGGAAGGTCTCCTTTTCCGTGATTGTAACAGGATGGTATGTCTCGCAAGGAGGATCCAAATGACTATGTTGTGCATGACCCTCTTTTGGAGAAGGGGAAAGAGAAATTTAACCAGATGCAAGCCAAGCAAAAGAGACGAGAACGGGAATGGGCTGGCAAATCCCTTGCTTAGAATCATCTGTGAAATGTGCAAGCTTATCAAAATCTCGGGCATAATGTGATTGATGAGCTGGTTAACTTGCCTCCCATCTTTTGCTTACAGTTGACGAGATAATTCATTGATGCTGGCCAGAGTCGCAGTGAATTATGGAAGCTGGTTACTGGAGGTGCATTCTTGACCTACATCTGTTATCACAAGTCTATGTTCACTGGATGAACCAACTTCTTTACCCGGAAACAATGCTTCAAAGAAGCCACCTCGTGCTATATCTTCGGTAATTAGTGTTTTTAATTGCTGTTTCTTTCCTCTCTTTTTTTTTATAAAAAAAAACTGCATCTTTTGGTAAACAGTACTAACTGTTGTACATCTGTTAAATATGTGATAATTAGATTGGATTTGAAAACAATTACTTGTTTGAACAATCCGTAATTTGGTCAATTGATGCATTGTATTTTTATATGAACCAACCCCTCTAATACATTCCATGAACTTTTCTAACGGTTGACGTTGGAATGATATTGGAAGAGGCATTTTGTGTTTTACTTCTGGGAACAGGAATGAAAAATCTTTCTAGTTTAGACTTGTTGAATAGCGAGATGCACGTGTTTGAGTTCTCATTTTCATTTGTAGAGGACTGGCTGAAATTGATATTTGCTCATACCATCAGATTCAAACACGCGATCACCACGTAAACGAATTGCTTCCATGTACTGGAATCTCGCTGGAAGGTGGACCGAGTAACTCTCTAGAAAGTCTTTCAAATCGATTTCATATAGTCATTCACAGCCGTGTAATGTTAGCAAAAAGCAAAAGGCCTAGGAAGAGATCAGCTGGTGTTACTGCAAGGAAAAAATGGCCATGCTTTGTCCTCCTCCCACTATTATTAGCCCATTGCTAGTGGTTTGGTCAAAAATAGCGTGTAATGTTGACTTGGCCAGCATGTTTTATATTTTATCTAGTGCTTCCGGTGTCCCGAAAATGTTAAATCCATTTTCAAATCTCAAGAATTCTGACTCGGTCTACCCCTCTGCCAACTTTTATTTTGTTAATAATTAGCAGGTAGCATCAACTCATATGTAACTCGAGTACTAAATTGATTCTAATGCTGTGGATGATGACTTGTTTCCAGTTTTTCACATGGACAGGCTGGAATGATTTATGAAATCCGCGTAGCTTATAGGACTGTGCAAAGCCTTTGTTTTATTTAATCGCCTCATCCAACTCAAGCATGATTCTTACAGCTCCCTTGAAATAACTTATTGGTGAGAGAACCAAAGCCATTCCATTCCATTCCATTCTTAGATGCATGATCTTTGGATTTCTTTAGTCTTTTATTAAATTAAAAATAAACTATAAGTTAATGTTTGGTCATTGCTCTAGAAGAAACAAATACAAACGGGAATAAAGTTGTATTTGGTAGTGCATGAATTGTGTTTGGTGGTGATGTACAAGATAAAACGATTGTATATTGTATAACAAAATATTAGAAAAAATATATTTTTGTCACGATGTTTTGTTATCAAACTTGCATGTTTTAAAAAATAATTTGATGTTTTTTATATCGAGCATTGAAATAAATGATATTATAATTAGTAGTCGTAAAACCATGACTCTCTTGATGGGTTGATCTTCACCTAAAACTGATCCATTTTTATGAAAAAATAGATGAACGATTGACTCAACTTGGCTCTGTCAAAAACACAATTCATTTGGGATTAAAAAAGAGTCAAAAACTCTTTGAATTTTTTGAAGAAAAAAAAAATGATCATCCAAGTTGACTCTCCTGACCCTTGACTTGAACCTTGGCTTGGGTCGACCCTCGAGTCGAGTTTTAAAACTATAATAATAATCATTTTTATCTATACATTAACTGGAGTAAACTCGTGTTGACGCTCCTCGCTTGTGACTTAAGTTTTACCCTAGTTGGTCTTCAAGTTGGGTGTTAAAACAACGATAATAACTATTATTTTTACATTGGTCTAGGTCAATCCGAGTTGACTCTTTTGATTCATGATGAGGTACTTGCCTCAAGTTAGTCTTCTAATCAATTTTTAAAACTATGATAATGTTATATTTTATTTTGACCCGGGTCAACTTGGGTTGATCCTCCTAACACGTGACTTGGGCCTTACCTCAAATCGATCCTCAAGTCAGGTTTTAAAACTATAATAATGATCAATTTTATCTTTATATTGACCTGGGTTAATTGTCATCCTCGTTGGTGACTCTAGTCTTACCCCGAATCAACCCCTGAACCAAGTTTTAAAATTATGATAATAATCATATTCATTCTTACACCGACTTGGGTCAACCCAACCTATGATTTGAGTCTCGACCTGTGATCTGAGTCCCGACATGTGATTTGGGTTTTGGCTTGTGACTCGAGTTTTGCCTCAAATTGACCCCCGAGTTGGGTCTTAAGACTAAGATAACAAAACTATCTATTCTACATGTCTTAGTTTGACCATTTTGCAATTGATTTTTTTACAAAGATATTTTTTAAACAATAAATATTATTTATGGAGACTTGTTTTTTGTTGTATCTTCTATTTTGAAAGTTCAAAAATCCACTTCAAAAGTATCCCAAAGACATTTATTATTGTGTTTATATCTCTTAAACCAATCATATTTTTATCTCCATTGTCTTCGTCCCTTTTGTCCCAAAACAATAACCAAACGTTACCAAAAAGCTAAGATTTTTATCGAAAATGAAAATACTAGATTGGAACAATGTTTTGGAGTTTGTCATTTTTGCAATAAAATCATTAAGTCTTCCATGTGACATAATAGTCTTTTTCAATAATAAAAGATCATTTATGAATTGGAAAGGGTAAGGTTTTTGTATATAGATCTAATGAGCATGTTAGGCCCAATAAACTTAGATATTATCAAAATCTAAGACTTTATTCTTGGTCTTAGACAACACTTCATTATATAGATATCAAAGATATGATAAATTGTTATATCTTTTATATATAATGCTCGATCATACCAAAAAAATAATCGTCTTATACTTATAAGTGTATATAAGATCTTTTAAGAGATCAGTCATATTTACTATCTCATTAATGATATGTGAGAAATATTTATCTTCCGTTAAGATTATTGACAACAAAAAACTTTTGAGTCTTTCCTTTCTAGAAAAGCAACAAAGTTCAAAGCCCCCAAAACCCTAGGTAATATACCCAAGAGAAATAGAGAAAAAAGAATATAATTTTAAAAAGGAAAGACCCATTATCCCATATAGTAAATAATCTTTTATTTATACATCAAGAAATCTCATCATCATGTTTACTGACCCAGATTAAATTAATAATCTATATCTTTTATTTTTTTATGTATTTAAAAACACCATCATCATTATTACCTCGACATCTTTTCTTATGTTACAAAATTTCTATCCTGAACTGCGGCGTACTACAACCTCCTCCCATGGTCTCTATTTTCTTTCTCCCGGGTAAAGTATTCAAGATTCTACTCCACTTCTTTCCCTTTTTATTTTATCTTTGGCGCGTTGAGTGTTTGAGATTAAATTTGATTTTTTTTTATTTTTTTTTTAAATTAAAAAATAGTATATTTAGGTTATTTTGATGTGCCGATGTCAGAAATTATTTTTAAAAAATAAAAATATCATTTTAATTTATTTATAAACAAAAAATACTTTCAAAAAACAACCACGGTTACCCTCTCAAACGGTCGTATTTGAATGTATGTTTTTTCAACAAATCGGTGTTAAAAGTTTAAACCATAGCAATAAAGAGTCGGCAAGTATATCAACAATGAAAGAAAAGAAGGGAAGGGAAGGACGACTCGACACGCACGTCGTAGTCAGAAATTCACCAAAGCACTTGACAAATTTGTATTCTCCTTGTCCCTGTCATTTATCAACCACCCTGGCCGGTCCTGTTTCCAGAAAGTTTTCGCAAAATCACCCCTCTAATTAAGCCCCCATCGACCCGGAGCTACTGCTGCCAGCACACAAACTCAAATCTAATTGGTCCACCACCCTGATTAATGGTTTCAAATACATTTTCTTTTCTTTTTTTTCTTAAAGAATGACTCCCCGAAATGCAAATCGATGAGACCCGAACACGTCAGCAACATTCCAGAGCTGTGGTAACGTAGCCAGAATCCAAAAGAAACCGTGTGAAACCTGAAGTCACAGGCGCGCACCTACCCCCACCTCCACCATGCCACAAAGTCGACTTACCACAGCTGTGTTCACACGTTTTTCTGCTAGCTTTTATAATCTTTTGAAAGATCTGGGCCACACAATTACTGCGGCTTTACCATCATCTCACGAGCGTGATCTGTCCGAAAACCGTCATCGTTTTGACAAATAATTCGCTGGTATGGAATGGACGAGTGCTCTGGAGTTGAATAACTCGCTGATGATCGAAGAATCGGTGGGACTGGATTATAAATAACATAATTGATTTAGATCCGTAAACACGACTGGCTAGTTGTTGTTTGTTTTTTGTGTGTGAAATTAGGGTTCAACGCCCCAAAACCAGATCAAAACGATGGATCCAATAAGATAATCACTGTGTGGTCAACCCTAATCCTCCTTACAGGTGCCCTAAAAAAACATGTATCATGTTCGTGTGTGGTCAAAGAGGATAAATAATTCTTGTTCCATTGGATGAAAATATCTAGAGGGTAAGGACAGAATTAACAGTTAAGCACAGCCTACCCATCCATGGAATATAAGTTTCAATCATTCAAGTAAAGGGAAAGGGTCTGATCTAAACCTAGTATTGTCAGTGCGTTCACACCTTGTTCACGCAATTTTTGAAAGCCAGCAAAAGAGAAGACCGTCCATTTTTCTCCGTCTTTTGTTTCAACTCTTTTACTTTTTTCTATATGTATGAAAACTCCCTTCTCCCACAAACCACCAACATCGATCAGAACGATCCCCCCCTCATGTTCACCTTTCTTCCATCCTCACGCCACCAAATGAATGAACCCGACAGCACCGGCAACTCCAGGAAAAGGCAGAGAAAAGAGGGCAAGCAGGAAAATGATAGCGATGGCGACGATTCTCTTGAGCAAGATGGGAGCGAGAAGAAGAAGAAAGACTTGAAGGGTATCATCACGTCATTGATACTGCTAGAACAGCAGGAGAAGAGCGATCAAGAAGAGCAGAGCAAGGCTTCAAATGAAGAGAAGATGTTATTAGAGGCTAATCACAATAAAAGGATTAAAACAATGGTTGAATACTACGACAAATTTCAAGATTACCACGTGGAAGTTCAGGAAACAGAGAGAAGAAAGCGCAAGAAGTCAAGGGCGATAGCTGGCGCTGTGGCTGTTTCAGCTGTCTCTAATGGCGTCGCTGCTAGGGAGGGAATTAAAGATACAAAGCACGGTGGCGGCGGTCAACAGAGGCGGTTATGGGTGAAAGATAGAGATAAAGAATGGTGGGATGATTGTAATAGACCGGATTATCCAGAGGAAGATTTCAAGAAAGCTTTTCGAATGAGCAAGTCTACTTTTGATATGATATGTGAGGAGTTAAATTCGGTTATAGCTAAAGAAGATACCACTTTGCGGAATGCTATCCCTGTTAGGCAAAGAGTTGCTGTCTGTATTTGGAGACTGGCCACCGGCGAACCACTCAGACTCGTGTCAAAGAGGTTTGGTCTAGGTATTTCTACTTGCCATAAACTAGTTCTTGAAGTATGCTCAGCTATAAGGAATGTTTTGATGCCCAAGTACCTGCAATGGCCCGATGAGGATAATTCAAGGCTGATAAAAAATGAATTTGAATCCATGTCTGGGATTCCCAATGTTGTGGGATCTATGTATACTACTCATATTCCTATCATCGCTCCAAAGATTAGTGTCGCCGCATATTTCAACAAGAGGCACACAGAGAGGAACCAGAAGACCTCCTACTCGATCACTGTTCAAGGAGTTGTTGATCCGAGAGGGGTGTTTTCCGATGTGTGTATCGGCTGGCCCGGTTCAATGCTTGATGATCAGGTGCTGGAGAAATCTGCTTTGTATCAGAGGGCTAGCGGGGGGCTGCTGAAGGATGTCTGGATTGTTGGGACCTCCGGCTACCCGTTGATGGACTGGGTTCTGGTGCCGTACACGCAGCAGAACCTGACGTGGACTCAGCACGCCTTCAACGAGAAGATTGGGGAGATTCAGGTGGTGGCGAAGGATGCCTTTGCGAGGTTGAAAGGGCGGTGGAGCTGCTTGCAGAGAAGAACAGAGGTGAAACTCCAGGACCTGCCGGTGGTTCTTGGAGCGTGCTGTGTGCTGCATAATATTTGCGAGATGCAGAATGAGGAAATGGATCCTGAGCTGAGGGTGGAGCTTGTCGACGATGAGATGGTACCGGAGGCTGCCCTGAGATCGGCAACTTCAATGAAAGCCAGGGATGCCATTGCTCATAATCTTCTGCATCATTGCCATGCCGGCACCAGATTTATATAGCCAAAGATGTCCATTTTGCAGCTCCTGCGTGTTGTAATTATCTTTTTTATTTATTTATGTGGTGGCTGTCTTGTTGAGCAACAACAAAAACAACAAGATTGCAGCATTGTTCTTCATCTCAATTTGTGGAAGGAGGGCTGTATCAAAGATTCATCTGCCTGCTGCCCTGCTTTCACAGATTTAGCAGATGGCACCGACCCCTTTTATATACAGGCAGAAAAGGATTAGATCAAAGGGACATTATGTAACTTAGTTTCCATACTTGAATTGAATTGATAATAAAAATATGAATGAGATTTTTTAACATTTAATCAGGGATACTGCTAGTGGCTAGTGCTAGCAACAAAAAATGATGCCATGGCCCTGTGGAAATCTGATGTGTTTTATTGAGAGCCCTTTATAACGAATATGAAGAAAGCCCAAATCTATTGGCATATGTTTTGCTACTATTTCGGTTGGTGCTTCGGTTTAAAAAATTACGTATCATTTCAAGGTTATACTGTTTGTGTGTGTGTGTGTATATAATTAAATATATTAATTAAAAACAAATAGTTCAAATTCAAAAATAAAATTATTTAGAATTGTGCAATTTAATACAAAAAAACAATAAAATGATTTTTCTGAACAAAATTATGAACATGTATAATATTACGAGAATGTCATCATCAATCTTGCAAGGTTATTACATTCTCTGATTGTTCTGAAACTTTAACATAATATATATAAATATGTCAAGAGAATTCTCGTAAAATTTCATCTCAATCTAAAGGTCGGATTAAGAGATATAATTGATATTGCAAAATTATTTATTATTTAAAAAAAATTATTTGGCCAAAATGGAACGAACCGGAACGAACCGGAACGTTGCGGCCGGTATTTGACCGAAAATTCATTACAGACCTAAATTTGAACCGAGATAAAAACGATGTTATTTTGTCTCATTTTTTAATTGGTACAAAACATTTGAGCTGAAACAGACAACCATACTTTTGCCATGAGTAATAGCAGTAATAATTAGATCTTTGTTTGCGGTTTATATCATTTTTTTAATATAAAAATATTTAGATATTATTGATTTTTTATTAAAAATAAAAATTAAATGATCATGTTGTGTGATTTAACCATTACTGTTCACAAATATTCTCAATCACCACCTGCTAAATTCTGTGTATTTTTATTTTAAGAGATGGAAAAAATTATGAGCCCCTCCATTGTTATTTTTTAGAGAAAAAAAGTGGTTAAAAAGTCTCATGCTTTTAGCTACGTATAAAAAATATAATATATCTTGTATATCATTAATGAAATAATAAATATAACATATATTTTAAAAGATTTTGTATACATAGATGGGTATAATAAAATTATTATTTTAATATAATTAATTATTCTAAATAGAGAAATATAATAATTTATCGTGTTTTACATAGTAGATTATTATCTATGCATAAAACCTTAAAATTTGACAATATTCAATTTGAAATGCTATACAACCCATGTGAAAGAAATAAAAAGAATTAGAATAAATATATATTTTATTCTCATTTAATATTAATAAGTTTATTCTCATTTGATCTTTTAAAAAGCAATCACACTTTTTTTTAATGAAAAAAACGATGATTAAAACAAAAACTTGTTAAAAATCTAAATGATTTGAAATATGTAGAAAATATATATTTCTCAAACTAAAATTCAATTTTTTTTTATTAATGAATATGTTGGTTATTTGATAAAATCATTTTTTAACTGCGATTATTGTTTTATAAAAAAATATGATTATCAAATTAATTTTTAAAAAATATATATGCTGGTATTTTTTTTTATACATGGAATTGAAATCTAATAAAATAATTAATGTGTATGTAACATGTTAAAATTGTGTTTTGACTCGTGAAATTGTACGTATAAATCTGGTAAAATGGTTAAAAAAAATCGAATCGAACCCATCTTAAATCGGTTCAAACTCAACAAAATCGATTAGAATCGTAAAATCAGACCAAATCAATCCTATTTTACGATCCTAATTAAATCCATACATTGCACTGTGAACGTAAATTAATTCCCCCAAATACTCCCCTCTTTTCTCAATCTCGAGATCGTAATATGATTTTACGAGTCAAATGAATAAACCTAGTAAAATTGAGATAAGAAATCGAAACTCATTAAAATAATGAGGTAGAATCTAAAATCGGATTGAATCGGTCTGACTTTACAGTATGATTTTACAATCTCAGTTAATCCTGCTTCTGCTGTTCACATTAATTAATTTCCTCAATTCTTCTTAGTTATCACTGTCAGCTCATTACTTCTACTGTTAACGTTAATTAATTTCACCGATTCTTCTTGGTTATCACTAATGTTATCAAAATCACGAGTTAACTCGCAAAATTGTAATGAAAACTAGTTAACTTGGTAAAAAAACTCGAAACCAGTTAAATTCGATCAAACCCGTTTAAAATCAGGCCAAATTGTAAAATCGGACCGAATCAATCTGATTTTACAAGTTTAAGGTGTTCGGACTTCGGTGCTTTCATTTTCATTTGCATTTTGCAGTTCAAATCAAAATCTTCTCTTCTCTTCTCAGCACAAAATCCCCCAAATCGTCAGCTCTCACCCCTAAAATCTTCTCTTCCAGGACCCCAGCTGTTCTTCTCATCCTTCTCTTCAGTCTTCCCCAAATCGTCGTCGTCGCCATTAAAGGTTAGTGCAAGCTTGATTTTCATTGATTTATAAATCTCAATTGAATTTTTTGACTGTAATATTCTTCTCGGTGTCATTAGTTCATCACATAATAATGAATTTATTATTAGCATTTTCATTGCCTCCATTCATGTAGTGAAGTGTCGGGCTGATATATTCTGTATGGGAAGAGATAGAGCTGATATATTCTGTAGGATTGGAAATAATAAAAAAGATGGTTTATGGGAAGAGATAGAGCTGATATATTCTGTATGGGTTTGATTATAATTTTGAAGGGATTTATGTTTTCGTTGGGTTTGTTTTTATTTGATATGGGTCTGATTATAATTTTGAATGTCCGTGTGTTTTGGTTGGGTTTGTCATCATTCATAGAGCAGATTCTTGTATCTCTAGCTTTTGATGGTAACAAACTCTGGTCAAATTTTGTTAACTATTATTGAGAGTGTAGGTTAATTCCTGATCATACGGAACTCTGTTGAGCCTTGAATCAGCTTACATACTTTCTCATAAAGCTTAACCAGCTTTATATTGTGTGACAGCAGTTTGTAAGGAACTCTGTTGGAAGGAAAATTTGTTGAGAACATGGTTTATAGTGATCCAAAATTCTTCATTGCATGATAGCAATATATTGGAAAAGGTATAAGAACATGTGTGCTGCTGCTAATTTTGGGTTATAACAGTATACTCTTTGATGAATTGAAAATGATTATTTGTATCCACATGGGTTTGTGTGCTCTTTATAACTAATATATTCACAACCATCAAATCCTTGGCATGCAATTATTCTTGTGCCATATTCTACATTTAACATTCGATTCGGTTCCATGGTGAATTCGATTTGGTGTTGATGGTATGAAAACAAAATATGATTAAAATGGTGTGCTTGATTTGGTGTCGGGATTATGGCTGGAAAGCTAAAACCTATATTTTGGCCAGGTTTCTAGATGGGTAATGCAGTAATGCTATTTTCAAGTCTCAACAAATACTAGCAATACGTTCTTCAAAGTTGCAACAACTTGTATTGAGGATACAGCCACTCAAGTTGATTTTGAAACTTCTAATTCAAGGAGTTTAGGGTTAAATATTGTTGGAGTTTGATCTAGTACTAGCAATATCGGTGTTAGCACCAGTGGTAGTACTAATAATCCTTTTGATAGAGATGCTATTGATTCAAGTCTTGGACATAGTGAGGGGGATGAAACTGAGGCTGGTTTTAGTTTACATTGCACGCCAGCTGAAGATTTGTTTTAAATTTGTTAGTTTTTATTTTATGAAATTTTATGGACATAATTGTTTTGTAATGTATTTTGAAGTTATTTTAAATCATGAATGAACTTTAACTAATGAAGTTTTATGTCCATAATTATGATGTATTGTATTCAGAAATATTTTACTTACTATTGTACAATGTATGTTTCTTGCTTATCATATTTTGATTTGACACTTTTTCCCACGTTCAATATTCCTATTTGTGTGATCTTATGTAGACAAGGAAAATGCATGGCCGGCCTCGTAAAGCCCCAAAACCTGAAGATTTAGCTGCCTTCTCTGCCAAAGCCGAGAAACTAAGAATCCTCCAATCTCAATTCCTTTCGAATCACCACCAAAAAATGTATTCTCCTTTTTCTTTCTTCACTCGTCTTAAGTTGAAAAAACCGATTAAGTGATCCTTTTATTGCCTCCTTTTCTTTTTCTGTACACAGTTATACAAAGGAAGCAGTAGAGCTAAGCGCTAAACTTCTAGAGATCAATCCAGAATGTTACACTGCTTGGAACTATAGAAAACTTGCTGTTCAACACAGTCTTTTTGAGTCCAACTTGGATCCTGACGCTGTTAACTCAATTCTTAACGACGAACTTCGAGTGGTCATTTTTCTCTCTCTTAAACCTCAGATTGATTTTTTGTTTTCTGTTTAATTAAAGTTAAAGGTTATAATTACATATTTTTAGGTAGAGAATGCGTTGAGGCAAAATTTCAAGTCATACGGAGCATGGTATCATCGTAAATGGGTGCTAAATAAAGGGCATTCTTCTATAGAAAATGAGTTGAGGCTTTTGGACAAGCTTCAAAATGTAGATCCTCGGAACTTTCATGCCTGGAATTACCGCAGGTGAAGACCTGATTTTTAGGTTTTATAATTTTCTTTATTGATATGCTATTTGAAGTTTTTCCTTTTTTTTCCAGATTCGTAGCAGCATTATTGAATAGGTCTGATGAAGATGAACTGAATCACACACAGGATTTGATTGATAAGAATATTAGTAATTATTCTGCCTGGCACAATCGAAGGTATTCTAATTAGTATTTTATTTTCCTTCTAAATTTAAGCTGCAAGTATTATGAAATTGCACCAGATGTTTAAACTGGACCTGCATACCGATTATTTATGAATGCAGGGTATTTTAACATGTTTATTTGTATTGCTTATATGAAATAAACACAGAAATTCAGTCCTCGGCTAATAAAAAGAACAGTATTTTGAGGTGTTTGTTTTCTAGTTCATTGAAGTAACTGTTCGTGAACATATAGAGATGTTATTGTTCAAATTTTCTTGCCATTGCTCTTAAACCATGCACTATGCCGAAGTTTTTTACTAGGTATATATATAACACTACATCCTAGTTCTTGTTGGTTTGATTGTGTGTTTACAATTTGATGTCTTTTTTTATATGGAAGATTTTGTTAGTGTTCTTAGCTTAATGAGAAATTTTTGCAGTGTGCTTGTATCTAACTTGATGAAGAAAAAGGTTCAAGCATTTTCACAGAAAGATGAGGTTTTGATCAGGGAGTATGAATTGGTTCGTGACGCTGTTTTTACAGATGAAGATGATCAGAGTGGTTGGTTTTATCATCTTTGGCTACTTGATCAAACTGTTAAAGCTGAGTCTCCTCTGCTAACTTCTTCATGGCCTGCTCATGGTTCTGATATCACTCTATCTGGAGATAGGTACCTAGATCTAGGTTTTTCTCCATTCAACACGTACCATTTTGATTCTGGATCGCTTCCGCTCATTCTTTACTTTAATCAAGCTGTTGAGGGTGTAAACATGTCAACAGTTACAGTTTCATCTGGGTTTAACGTGAATAAGGATGTAATTTGGAAACCTATTTTATCAAATAACTCTAAAACTGCCCATGTTTGGGTTGGACAATTGAAGTTCCCCAAGGTGGAGCTTGATTCTTTAGGAGCTTATACATTGGAGGTTACCCTTGGACATTCTCAAGGAATCATTTCTTCTGGTGGTTTTCACTATAGCCATCCTTCTCATTTTTCATTTACAGTGCATTTACAACCTGCCAAAAAAGAACCAGTGGATGAATTTGGTTCAGAAAAAATATCATGGAGAGATGAAAATTTTCATATTTATGAACCAGATTCTCTAGAGTCAGACTTGGTTCTCCCCCTCGACCACCTAAGTGTTAAGAATGAACATGAGCTGTCAGATTCCTCATGGCAAGAAAAAATTATAGATGAAGAGATAAGCAACTTTCGTGAATTGTTGGACTGGTAAGCCTGCTTTTTCTTATGGGTAAATACTGTGCCTGTTGACTGCTTATATTGCCAAGCCTAATTATTAACTTTTATTTTTTTGTAGTAAAATCGGAAAACTTACACTTGCAAGAATGTTGACTGCTCGTGATGCGTTGGTGTCTTCTGACAAATCCGTCCATTCTGAAGAAGTTCTTAGACTTTATAGTGAATTAATGAAGTTGGATCCACCGCATTCTCAATTCTACAAGGATGAACACAGCTTGATTTTATTTGAAAAGGTGAATCTTCCTCTTTGAAGGAGTAATAATAATAAAAAAAGTGAAAACAAATATATCCCGTCACGTATCCGTGGGACGTCAAATTCTGCCTTAATCGCGTAACATGCACAAAACTCATGGCACAAAATCACTCCAATCAACGAGCTACCATGATTGGCCAATTACATAATTCTATTCTCCATTAAGAAATTATAAGCCCTCAGCTGTATAAATACACCCACCCACCCACGAGCCCAGAAACAGGGCAATTTTTCTAACCCATAACCTTGCGATGCTCGTCAAAATAGCACCACCCCTTCTTCTCATCATAAAAAGAATCTCCATCTTGCAAAATTTTCCAAAGTTTATATATATATATTGGCTTGTCCTCTCTGGACAGATCTCACCAAATCTAACAACAGGTTCTGTTACCGCACCCATCACTTGCTCTTTGTTAAACTATAGTTGCGCTTTCCCTCGTCGAAAAAGGACAGCAGTTAACGATAATAAAAGTCGTCTTGTATTGCCATGACAGCCAATTAAATCTGCCACGTCAGTGATTTTACACGGTCTTCGATATGGTACAACGCATACCACAGGGCGTCATGGTGGTGGCAGGGTCGCCGGTGCACAGCTAGATTGAGCTCATGTTTTGCTGCCACTTCCATTTTCGATACACGTGTGTGCGGATGTCTATCCTTTACATATAGAGCATTAAACTAGTGTACATAGATCCACTAGCACGTTGTTTTTTATTTTAATTTCACCTATTTTAAAATTTAATTTGCCTTTTTTTTCTTAAGATTTCACTTTAATACGTGTGTTTTACACTCCTATTCGAGCAACCTTTACTATTTTCCACCTCGTTTTTTACTTAGAAAGGAGGGCTAAGACTTGGAAACTAGAAATATAAAAGCATGTGAAAAAAACAACTTTATTAATATCTCCTAAGATTGAACACAATAGGCCATTATTAGGTCCTTGAGAGTCGTGATGTGATTACAAAGAGTTTGTGATTTGTATAATAAAATCTTGAGTTTGAGTTAAGAAGTGCATATTTTATAAAAACTTAGGATAACCGAGATTTTACTCGTTCATCTAGACTCACAAAATATATTTTTCGGGGATAAGTTTCCTTGCGTAAAAAAATAAAAAAAGGCCATTGTTAGATTTTTATTTATTTAAGATCTATTAATTAATCTAGTTTGATTCTGTGTAGCCTTGAGCCAACAAAACTAATCCTTCTTCATTGTTAAGATTAGTTACAGTAAACCATATTAATCGATTAATGCATTTTAAGTAGGCTTACTTTTCGTTTATGTTTACACTTGTTTGTTATTATTATGAACACAACCTTAATAATTATTTAGTTAAGAATCCATTTTTTTTTATTAAATATTGTTATTTAGATTATTATTTTTTTGCAGTAGCAATTTACGATTGTACATAATGACCATATCATATTTACTATCTTTTTAATGAAGTAACTATAAAAAAAATCCATATATGCATGTGTTTTTTCTGTTTTTTCCCCTCTTGCAACTGAAAGGCACTGTGAAATTAATACAGCCATTTAATGTACGAGTGTATAATAACAGAGCAGACCAATTCGCAACCCTTTAAGCGGAGATACCCAATCACTGACCAAGGAATTAACGTATCAACATCACCATGTCAGAGATCAAACAACACGCTCCAATCACAGCCAAGCAACGTGATCCTTCCTTGTATTCTCGCTGTGTACTAAAATGTGTTAAGACGTCATTTAGTACCTGACACTGGCACCTTTATTGCATCTCACGCAATATTTATAGCGCGTGAGTACCATCACTCACCCTTTTTGACAACAACTGTTAAGCTCACTTGATTAAAGACAAGGAGCTTTTATCCTCTACTTTTCACTAACTACGAGACTGATTACACGTCATTCAAGTACGAGAATGATTAAACCATTTCAATCCACTTTTCAAGTTTTCATTGGCTGTAGAGTTTGTGTTTGTGTGATAATTAGTTCAGGGAATCACACGGCACTAAACGTTTGGGTGCTTTTAGACTGTCTTAGATAAATGAAGGAGAGAGTGAGTGAGTTTCAGTGACTCAGTGAGCCTTAGAGAGAGAAAGTGAGCGAGCGAGTGTTCCCAGGGAGAGGAAATTCGAGAAGAGAGAAGACTTTTTTAATTAAAAGAGTTGTTCTGCTAATGCTTGGTCAGATACAGAGATAGATTTGGAGAGAGAGAGAGAGAGAGAGGGAGAGGGGGAGAGAGAGAGAGGGAGAGAAAGTAGAAATGGAGGATATAAAGGAAGAGGAGGAGGTGCTGGGATCGAGCTTGACGATGGAGAAAGTGGCGGCAGCAAAGCAGTTTATAGAGAATCACTATAGAGCTCATATGAAGACTATTCAAGAGCGAAAAGAAAGGTCTCTCTCTCTATAGTACTGCTACTAATTCATTGATTAGCTAATTAGATTCTGAATAAGCTTGTTGATTTAGTCGAGCAGCTGTGCTTGGTTGCACTTCTTAAGTCATGAACCTTACATTGTGCATCATTGGATGTAATAGTTAAGTTGATTTAGTGATTTGTTTTCTACTAATTGTAATTAATTGATTTAGGGTTTTTATGTTAAGTTTTAATTAGATTAAATAGTGAATCTACATTATTGGATTGTGTTATGGCTAAGTATAATTTATGTGTCTTCTCGATATCAGTCTGTTTTGTAAATGAGAAAATGGTCAATAGAAGAAGATCTTTTCTTTTTCTCTGGTTAGTAAACATGTAGGGTGTTTTGTGAACTGATCTAGCGGGACTACGACATGGATGCATCACTATTATTCAATCTTAGTAGGTTGTAAAGGTAGTCTAGTGCATATTGTCAATGTATTTCTCCCTGGAAGAGTTGAGTTTCTTAGATCATAGAAAATTTTCTTCAGAGTTCACAATTTTGAAAATCCATGCTAATTGTCTAGAAGAGTCAGCTCCAACATCTGAGTGGCTGCTGGAAATTATAGTTAAGTAGTTGATGAAGAGCCTGTCCTGAAAAGAGATGCATTTCCCTCTTGAAAAAAAAATATCTGCAAAACTAGACTTTAAGCACTATAAACTAGGCCTCCTTTCGCAATGTTTAACATGGGACTAGTTTGCTGGATTGGTTTAAATAGGTTCTTCCAAGAAACTACAGAAGAGTTTTTTTTTACTTGACCCATTTAAAACTCGTTCATTTGTTGTTTTGTGATTGAGATAGCTGCTGTATTTTTTCCTTTTCTTTGTAATTTCTCATAAAATGGATTGTTTCTATTATTCAGTGTGCATTTGATCATGACAATGAAGGGAAGTGTCTTGATTTTGTTTTTGACTATGATGTCTAAATACTTGATGTATTTAAAACCTTGGGATCTCTACCATCTGGATTTTGGTACATTAGTTTGAGATCTTTGGCGTCTATTCTATTCTGCAACTAACAGCGAAAATTTTCTCCATTATTACTTTCATCTAGGATCTATTGCTTGGTGTAAGAGCTAAAGTCTCCTGCTCACATTTATAAGGGTGCAGGTTCTAATTCCAATAGCAGAAATTTTATTGAAGTTTTCTTTCCAAATTCATCCTCTTGAGACCAACACGTCTTATCTGATGGACTTGAGATTTGTATGACTATCTTGACTAGGCGCCTAATCTAAATCTTTTGTTTCTTCTTGTTATTTTTCCCTGCTACCCGGAGATTTGTTCTGTTTATACTGCAAAAGACGAGTTTCCATCATCAAGTTGTGGGTGGTTGTTTCCAGAACATGACTTACTAGATGATACGGGATTTAGCTTATGACAGATTTTAGCTATCTATTCTTTAAAACCTTAATTCTGTAAATTGGCATGTTCCTACCAGTTTATCCTGAACCGACTCAAAACCTTAATTTGATGATTCTGTTTCTCAGTCATTGACATGCTTTATTCAAAGATATAGTTCTGGACTTTACAGTCATGATTTGCTTTCATTGCAGACGATGGGTGTTGGAAAGAAAGTTAGCTTCTTCCGACGTTCCCAAGGAGGAGCAGATCAACCTGATTAAAGACTTAGAAAGAAAAGAGACAGAGTTCATGCGACTTAAAAGGCACAAGATATGTGTTGATGATTTTGAGCTCCTGACCATCATTGGAAGGGGAGCCTTTGGTGAGGTTAGAAATGTGCATGATACATGGGCAGTGCACTGAAGAATTCATAATTAATTAAATTCTCATGTTAGGCATCATATTTTGTCACCTCTTACAGCTTTGAATATTTTTGTTTCTCGTGTTTTCTCAAACTACAGGTTCGATTGTGCCGGGAGAAGAAATCTGGCAACATTTACGCTATGAAAAAGTTGAAGAAATCTGAAATGCTAAAGAGAGGACAGGTGAAATGAGAACTACTATCACTGATCTATCATGTGTCCCCAAGCCTATTCTGAGGAATGACTTGTTTCATTAGTCCCACTATTTGCACAATATACTGCCCAGTCATCACTTTTTACTGCACCAAGGGTTGCACAGTCCCTTTTTATCTCTCTTGCCTGTGTGCATGTTTAAGTGGAGATGACTGGTCTTTTTTATTTTTTTACTCTGGTTACAATGGCTTGTTTCGGTACCTTTCTTTTTGTGTTTTTCCAGAGAATTCTGTGGTGTTATCTCGTATTACTCTGCACATTGCTTCTTTATTATTCTTAAAAAATATGTTCCCGCATCACAGGTGGAGCATGTTAGAGCTGAACGGAACTTGCTGGCAGAAGTTGCAAGCCACTGCATTGTCAAACTCTATTACTCATTTCAGGATGCTGAGTATCTTTATCTGATTATGGAATATCTGCCTGGTGGTGATGTGATGACTCTGCTGATAAGGGAGGATACCTTAACTGAAAATGTGGCTAAGTTCTACATTGCTCAAAGTATCCTTGCCATCGAGTCAATTCACAGGCATAATTACATTCACAGGTAAAATATTGTTCCAGCTACATCCTTGAATTAATGTTTTTGAATGGTTTTATGTGGAGATTTAGTCACTATCAGCTTTCATTGAAGTATTTTTCTTATTAAATTAATTTCCCTTTTATTCCAGAGATATTAAACCTGATAACCTTCTTCTGGACAAAAATGGCCATATGAAGCTATCAGATTTTGGCCTGTGTAAGCCTCTTGATTGTGCAACTTTATCTGTGATCCATGAAAATAAAACAATTGATGATGAAAATATGACTGAACCAATGGATATCGATGGAGGTATTGCCGATGCAGACAATAAAAGTAGTTGGAGAAGCCCCCATGAACAGCTTCAGCATTGGCAGATGAACAGAAGGAAGTTGGTAAGGAACATACTTCTATTAATATTTTTCTCAAGGTGCTGCCACAAGCATAAATATGGGTATGCCTAAATTTTTTTATGAAAGTATGAGTGAAGTTTTGGAGCATAAATTTTAGAGGATGCAACATTTCATCCTTGTTTTTCGAAGAGACATCTAAAGCCATTGAGAGATGTTAGAGAAATTTATCCAGATTATTTTGTCAGATACTCAAATTTGGACGCATCTCTAATAACTCTTCACTTGCCATTCTTGAGTGCTTTGAAGTTGTTGTGAACTTGAAAAATTTCTGAATCCATTTCACCCTTTGAAGCTCACCCCCTCCCCAAAAGAAAAAAAAAATCAGTTATTGATTAAAGTCACTCTGCTTTAAGAATCCAGGCTCTCAAAAAATGTTAGTGGTATTGATTGTAGATTAAGAGCGCCACATGGCATCTAATGGTGCATGGACACGCAAGTGTAAACAAATGCACAATATTGATACAGTACTTTTAGAAACTCTATAACGTAGAAAGGAACATATATGCACAATATTTTTTTCCATCAGCAAGCCTTATTTATAAGTTGTGCACTTTCTTACACTGTTGGGGTGTTACAATGCTTTCCCCCCCCCAATCATTATGGGCTAAAATCAATTTATCCTCTCCAAAAGGCATTTTCAACTGTGGGAACGCCAGATTACATTGCACCGGAAGTGTTACTCAAGAAAGGCTATGGCATGGAGTGTGACTGGTTAGTTGACTTTATTAGTTCATTTATGTTTAAAATTCTCTTACAGTTGCAAGTTGTTATTTGTTGTTAATTTTAGCTTCTCTTCCTTTCTCGAGGCTCATAGTCTTCTCACTTCCTATATGTTTTATAATAAGGAATGTCAAAGACCTTTTTTGATGCTTATGAATTTAGAAAATCTTTTTCACTTTTATTAGAAATGCATTTGGTATCAAGTTGTCTAAATGGCAGTCATTTGCTCTTTATCTCGTCTCCTTTCCAGGTGGTCACTAGGAGCAATACTGTATGAAATGCTTGTTGGTTACCCTCCTTTTTACTCAGATGATCCAATAACTACCTGCAGAAAGGTAACATGTTACATGCTTCTGTTTTGTGTTCTTTCTCAGCTTCAATTGATCTTTGTCAGCTTTCTTTTTTCTCTACTCCTTATAAATTTTCCTGCTAACATTCATTCCAATTAGTTCAAATTTAATCTTACTAGGTTTAGCTCTTAAGCCATATATGCGCCAAGCTAGAATTTTCTTTGTTTTTGTGTTTTAAGCAAATGTCCAAGGCACTTCTTGTTTAGCTATTTTTTAGCATTATTATAATGTAAATGCATCATGGTGATTGTGTCATACCAAACAGTTTTCACTTCATAGATCTTTATAAAACATCTCCTTTGCTTTCTCTTGCAGTTTCAATCCATGCATCTTTCTTTGGATTTCTTCACTCCCTTCACCCCTTATTCCCCTGGTGTTGTATGAATTCACTACAACTGATGGCTGGTTCGTTATTTGCTTTCAGATTGTTCATTGGAGAAATCACCTTAAATTCCCAGAAGATGCAAGGTTGTCACTTGAAGCAAAGGATCTAATATGTAGGCTCTTGTGTGATGTTGAGCATAGACTAGGTATTGGGGGAGCAAATCAAATTAAAGTAAGAAATTTGAATTATCTTAAATATTTTCCTTCATTTAAACGGTAAGCTCTTCCCTTACAGCTAATATAATTTCCCCGTATCAGGCTCATCCATGGTTCAATGATGTTGCATGGGATAAACTCTATGAGATGGAGGCAGCATTTAAACCAGAAGTCAATGGAGAACTAGACACTCAAAACTTTATGAAGTTTGATGAAGTATGAAAGAGTTAGCCAATTCTTAATATTTCTTGTCTAACTGTTAATATACCAAATCATCATTGTTATGCTCTCTCTCTTCAAATCTTCGGATTTCATTAGACCCACTTCTGCTCGTTTAGTTCCAAACAAGAATGACTGCATATTTTAATAAAACAACAACAGATCTGATTCATAAATATGTAGGTTTATGATTTGTGTTATTATGTCATGTTGCTTTGCACAGTGATATTTGTAAACAATTTCAGAGTGCAGTGCAGTAATGTGTGTAATCAACTTTATCCATTGATGAGATATTTATGATGAAGATTGCAGACATTTTTGTAAATTCTGGGTTCCTCTTATTGATTCTTAGTGTTTCCTTGTATGAAGTTTTGGCTACATTATAAAAAATTGTAGACAACAAATAATTTATGCAATCTGGATTCACTTTGGCATATCTCCAAATAAACATATTTTTGGAAAGTTAACCACGTAGAGGAAGAGCATGCAGGTGTGGCACTTTGTTGTTTCTTACTAAGCAAAATCTTTATAAAATCATGGAAATGAAGGTCCACATAAGCATGGCCAGAAAAGTGAAAAAAGGTCCTCTAAACTTCATTGTTGTTAGGCTTCCTCCTGTTGCTTAATCATAGGCGATTTCCTGATTTCCTTATTATCATATATATTTTATTATTGTTGTACTAAAAAAATTCAATTTTATCAGTCGGATCCTCCAGCAGCAGCAAGAACTAGCTCAGGCTCACGGAAGGTTTGTTTTTCATGCTGGCTAGCCCATGTAATACATTAACCTGCACTGCAGTTGGTATTATCATATTGTCACCATTGAGCTGTGATAATTCCACATAAAATTTATGACTCAATATCTGCATCTTCAAAGTAGATTGTTTGCTGTCCCAGCATGAAGATAAAGGGAACTTTGTGCCATGAGCCCAAGATCATTTAGTTGCTCGTGGACTTGACTTGAATGGCACCATGCATGCAATTATTTCCACTGATTCTTCTAATTATAGTAAAATGGAAATCTTAAAACAATTCTTGCTGTAGAATTATCATCCCTCATTTTTTTCATTTTGCAAATATGCCTGGTGCTGTCAAACTTTTATTATAGGATACTTGTATGCCAAAACAGAGAGAGAGATATGATATTGTTTTCCCTCATCTGTCACATGAGATACTTAAACAATCAATTGTTTTCACCGCAGAATAAATGATCAAGGAAAAGAAATTTTTTTCCTTTTCTTTTGGTGGTGTGTTTGATGCCCCGCTCTTTCTTTCTTTCTTTTTTCTTCTTTTCTGTACAGAATATGCTGGTGATATAAAAAATATCCACTGCCATTGAACACGGTTTTCCTAAGGATTATACTGATTCTGAAATTTTTTCTTGTTTTCCACTTGTCTTCTAACTAATATGTTACCAGTTCATCCCAATATATGACTGCTATGCGTCATCTACTTACTGTGAATTCAAAATCTACCCCTTTCCATGCAGATGCTTTTGACTCCCAAAGATCTAAGTTTTGTTGGCTATACATACAAGAATTTTGATGCTGTTAAAGGACGACATCATTTTGGTATGTAATTTGACTGACTTGTCTATGTTATCTTGTTCCTCTTTTCCATCAGTGAAAAAATTTATGCTTAGCTAGTTGAATGCGAGTAGTAACTTATACACTCACATTCATGCACGCCCATATATCTGGGATCATTGAGGATAGGAGTATCCTTGTTATCATGTTGCCAGTGTCTCTGAACCATGAGTAAATTTTATCTGAATAACATGTAGATGATGGAATGCCAGGCTTTATTTGGGCTGGTGGATGGCCTTATATTTGTACAAGATTTGTGTCAATTTTGATTTGAATTGGTCTGTCCCTGGCCTACATTCCCATATGCTTTCTTGCAATGGATGGGAACGCATCTTAAAATTTTAGTCTGGAATGGAAAGAGATAGTCCATCCAACAATCTTGTTATGTAGATGGGAGGGATGATAGGAAGATTGGATAGTGATGGGTCAAGCAGTTCTGGATCCCGTATTCTTTTTTGTGGTGAAAATAGAGACGACATAGTTGTGTGCTGTCTGCAGTATCTTTGCTTTAAAGCAAAGGCACTACCTTCATATTCAGCAGCGAGGTTTTGTCATATCTGGTAATACTTGACTGGATATCTGGTCAAGAACCAGCAGATGTGGTAAATTGTTCACCGGGTATGTTTCTATCTGGTATAGATTGTGGGAAGTTTGAAATGCATTTGAAATCTGTTTAAGACAATTCCCGAAAGACATTTTAAGTAAGAGGCCTTCGCAACTGAAGCAAGATATTGTGGAATTGACCCATTAAATTAGGATATAACCCCAAGTATCCTTCCCAAGGACCTGTTGTCTAAAAGATATTTAGTTGAGGTTGGCTTTGTAAACAAACAATGCAATTTTAGTGTTTTAGGACTGCCTTTGAATCCATCTCTCAGCTTTAGGCACTAGCTCTCTTTATGGAGAAAATCCTTGTAAGACTCTGTCCACTGATTACAGATTGGTAGTTGAATGGCAGGCTTATATATCATGCATATTTGATAAAGGTCTCTGAATATTGGTCTTCAAATGATCTGTGCTAAATATTTCATCCTTTCCAACCAAACTGAAGAGGTTTTACCATTACTGTATGTCCAAAAATGGAAGGAAAAAAACCAACACATGACAACCAATCTAGCAGTGATCAGAAGTGAAGTTTTCTAGGTAATGTCATGACTTTATGGGCAAATTCTGGTGAAAACGCATGAAGTGGACACCAGCAGGATGCAACAAAAATGAATATTTGCTAGGAAACTAGGGTGTCAAATCAAAATAAGAAACAGACTCAATTTTTTCAGGTTTTGGAATCATATTACTCCTAGTATTAAAGCAATGGAAACATAAATGAGCACATGAAAAAGAAAACGGTGAAATTAGTTTGCATGCTCTTTAAAGGCTTTAGAGTTGTTTCATTTTATGCACTGTCCAAGCTCTTTGGTGTTAATTTTTCAGTGCTAATGTCCGTGCTTCTCTTAAACTGGAAGAAACTAATCTTGCTTTGAACTATTTTGATGCTTGCAGATACCAGAGGTAGTATGTCACCACAACGGCCATCCATCGATTCTATATTTAGTATTAGATCTTACCTTTTGCCTACCTTTTAGTAATGGTTGTCCATGACTAATGGGTTTTTAGTACTCTAAGATGTACTAAACTTGATCGTTAATTTCTGTAGGTGATTCTGGGGCAGATTATACTACCAAACAGCCAGCCGAAGGAGCAGAGGTGGACATGCTTGCATCGTCAGGTGATCTAATGTTACCGTAACAAGAAAATATGGAAAACCTGCAATGTGGATGTCAAATATGCCTACTCCAAGTTAGGTTTTCCTCCAAAATCTGGATCTCTCATGGATCAGCTGCCACACAACTTCCAGAAGAACTGCTTGAAGTGTACAGCAGTGATTGATAAACTTATAAAGCCCGCTGGTGGGTTAACTGGGAGGACAAGTGATTGTTGCCAAAAAGGCTCTGTAATAGATTTAGAGCAGAAACTGATGCCTTGGCTGCCCAGGTAGGCTGCTGTAACACTTGCCTTCTCTAGTGGCAGTTTCTGGTCAAATTTTAATTGAAAACGGACTATCAAGAAACTCAATAGCTGGTTTAATGAACCGCCTCTTATTATCGTGTGTGTGTTATGTGTAAGCTTTTATGCAAAAATGAATATTAGCAGTGAAGAAACTGGTTGAAAACCAAACACTGGGTGGCTGAAAGATGATGTCGTGTGTTTTGAAGTGGGGTTGAAGTTGCTTTTTAAAGTGTTTTTTGTTTAAAAAATAACATAATATTTTTTTTTTTTTAAAATTATTTTTTATATCAGCACATTAAAATATCTAAAAACATAATTTTTTTTTTTTAATTTAAAGTAAAAATTAAAAATTTTAAAAGATGATTTTGAAATACAATGTCAACACAGAAACTGACTACAGGTAACTATTTGTCTTTTCTGCCATTTGATTTCAATGGCGAGCAATAAAGTGGCCACCCCTTCCTGTAAATTTGCATTTCATTGTTCTTGAAAGAATGTTCATTTCATCTGTCAGCATGAACTTGCCTCCCAAGCCATGGTGGCACAAGCTTGGTTCTGTTTCTCGATGCTTTCCATCGTCTACCAAAAGCACAGAATATCTTCACCATATTACAACTTGCCCCACTACAGAATTGAATATCTTCACCATATTACAACTTCCCCCACGACAGAATTGCAATTTTCACTGTATGATTAAAACCCAGAAATATATATTTTTTAAAATATGATTGGAAAAATGTGGGCATCCAAGGACGGGGCCAGGTGTTTGTTTGAGGCTGGGGAGCTGAAATGCCTTTTCAAAGCCGTCATCAGATGCATGTTTTGCACTCCTCTCTATAAAAGTCCTGTCGCTGTAGCGGAGCATCCGTGAAGGCCATTCGTCGCGTTCATATCGAAGCTGAAGGTCAAGAAATTATTGTTAAAGTTGGCTCCCACCTTGCCTGCTCGTAACTGGAAAATGTGTGTGACAAAAACAATTCAAGGTCAGCAAATCAGGCAGCAACGACAGAGATAGAAGTGGAAAACATCGCTCAAATAGACAATACTGCTCTGCTGGGTCAATCTCCATGGACCTGTTTGCCGGATCAAACTCAATTGTCCACTTTGTTTTGCTTTTTTTTAAAAGAAGTAATCACATGTCCCTTCCCTTAACTAAAGAAATCAAGAAAACCGAGCTTCATTTCACACGTTTACCAAATTTTATGGAAAATGGATTTTGGTCAGCGAGGTTCCTTGATCCGAGCCCCCCCCCCCCCCAAAAAAAAAAAAAAAAAAACAAAAATAATAATAATAATAGATTAGAGGACTAGAAGTAGGTCAAATTTGATACATTTTGTTTTACATGATTAACTTAGATCAATCAATTTAGGTAAAGATTAGGCAACTGCTTAAGATTATGTCACACACCTATCATAACACTTAAGGTTGAAGAAAATGAACTGTCCTTGCTTATCTACCAAATCCAATTCGAACTCCGTTTAAATTTGCTACCACTGCAAGTCAGCGATTGCATGTGAATTTAATCTAATATAGTACTCCCCCCACCCCCCCTGTGTTTTTTTTATAATTAACCTAATCTAGCTAGTAACTAGATATAGGTGGGTGGCGTTACGTTGCCGACCCTTTTTTTTATAAAAAAAAAAAGAAGAAAAATAACTATATAGCAAAATGAGTTTTTAATATTCATACCCAAGAAAAGAAGAAGAAGAAGAAGAAGAAGAAGAAGAAGAAGAAGAGGAAGAAATCATTGAAGACTCGTCGTCACCGTAGACACCGATCCATTGCCAGAAAAAGCTTGTTAAGATAGACTGTTTAAAATTTAAATGGCATTAAAAGCCATTAACCCGTCAAGACGCGTAATGCAGAAGGCTTTTTCATTTATTATTATTTTGACTCGAGGTGGTGGAATAATAATAATAATAATAATAATTCATTCACAAGAGGAGTCATGTTTGTTGTCACATTATTAGTGGTCACGGGAGATGAACTTAATGTCTTGTCCCGACAGAACTAAGAATATGGGAAAAGAAGATTTTCTTTTAGCATTTCTTTCTTAAATATTATGTTTTTATGTAATATTTAATATTTATTTATTTATTTATTTATTTATTATTTGAGAGGTTTTAAAAGTTTAATTGTGTCTTAAATGTGTTGGTCTTTATATTGGACAAATAAACATCTTGAAAATAATATTTCAACGTCTTTAAGTAAATTCTCTATTTGTTTTTGTACCAAAACAATTTATATAACATTTTTTTAAAAAATTATATTATTTCACCAATATTTTTAAAAACAATAAGAAAAATAACCAGAAAAGAAACCTTCCTGTAAATCTATATATCTCTAGTCTCACGAGTGGCTGCAACACTGTATTATTTCACAAGAAAACAAAAATCATCACTTAAGCTGACAAAATTCATTAATGTCTTCGCGACCTCACCTCATTTTACTTTGTGTTTTCTGGTTGGAGCGTGCTGAGTTTTTTTTTTAAATATTTTTTATTTTTTAAAAATTATTTTTAATATAATAAACACATCAAAATTATTTAAAAAAAATACAAAAAAAAAAAAAACTTTTTAAAACACACTATTAAAACACACTACGAAACAAGCTTTCAATTCCTAATAGAAGATGCCTGAAAAGTAGTCTTTCGATTTCGATTTTGACTTCTTGCCTTTTTTTTCCCTATAGACTCTCATTGCTTATTTTTGAGAAAGTTTTTATATACCAATATTGAATTTAATTTTTTATGGGATTCAATTATATAATCTATTTCTATATTTAATATTCATAAAAAATATTTAAGCATGAAATAGCAACATGGAGAAACAAATCATCTATCAAATATGCCATTTTTTTCGAGCAACTTACAATAACATCGTGTCAGAAGATGATGTCTTTACACGACCATCAACATAATTATCAAAATTGAAGTCAAAATCTCTTCGAATAATTTTTCAAACGACTTGATGAGAGCATAATTTAGAAGCTACTGTTTTTTTTTTTTTCTTTCTCAAACACAGAATGTCTTAAAGTGAAAAAACAAACTGAAAATAACTATAAATGGATTGGGTTAGAGAAATAAAAGGGAGAGGGAGAGCCATGGATGGGTGGAGATGCTTTAATAAGATCTTCAAGACTTGACACCTGTCTATTTCTTTCTCTTGCTAACTTTATTTTTATAATTGTTTTATATTATTTAAATAAAAATACTTGAAAACTACATGAATATAAATATTATTATTATTGTTATTAAGACATGAGCAAACCAGTTAGTTATAAGCTTGCATATTATTTCTCTTGATTTCCCATCTCATCTCGGCTCTCCTTCTTGCTCTTTCAGCTTCCAAAAGCATCTCTCAGATATTATTAAAAAGAGATGTGTCCAAAGGGCAATCTTTTTATTTTGGATGAAAGTATTTTCTGAGCTATTTTTTAAAATGATAAGGTAAGCAATCACTGCTCTTTGTTTCTTGATATATTTTTATGGTTATTGGTTTTGAAGAGAAGTTGTGAAAAGCGAAAGACCCGTCGACAAAATCAGGTAGTGAAGTAGTGTCTTTGTATTTTTTCTTCACTGTATCTTCACTTTGTTTCTTGCTTTCAAGATTATTTTCTGCAATTATTAGAGTGAGAAAGAGTGCTAATTTACAAGAGGCTGAGATGGGTTGCCTTAGATCCAGGTAACTCTTAAGTAAATATGTGAGAAAGGGTACTATCTTTTTTAGGGTTTTCTTGTGATTATTGGGACTTTTAAGTTTTCTCGGTTTCTTTCTCATGACTTTTTTTGTTGATTTCTTTTTTTTTTGGATTTAAAGTGACTTTCATGGTTATTTCTCTTTTATTGTAGTTGATGGAGGTAGATAGAGAAGACTCCAGAGAAGAAATTAATGAGGCCATAAAAAGGTCTAGCTCATCTACCAGGAGTCTGTAATTTCCACTAATGGAAACTTGGATCCATTCCTGTTGACCAGATCTGGCTAACCATTTCACTTTCATTAACTTTTAGCTCACCCATATCCTTGCATCCTCTGGATTTGCCTCCTGATTTAGTTATTCAACTTTGTTTTACCTTTTCCTAAAAGGCGTGGAAAATGGTCTGTCAAAACCTCTTGCTCACATTCCAAAATCATTCTTGACAAGTGAAGGGGTTGATAATTTTAATTGAATAATGACAGGCTGTGTGATCTTGGAGGGGTTAGAGGGCAACTTTTTGCACTGCCCAGACAGTGATTTTGATGGAGGAGATGTATCCGGCGGTTGCAGTGCCATTTAGAGTAGGTAATTCATGTGAAAGTCCATCCATAGATACCCATATGGATATCACAAGACTTTTAATGGCAGACACGGCTAGCTTATTATCTGATACTGTAACTAAGATTTCTACGGATGGGGATAAGGAATGTAATTGTGGTGATTTAGTTAATGAAGTTAAAGATACAGCAGCTCCAGCTTCAAAAGAGGACAGGGGAGGAAGAGGAGCCCCTTTGTTGGACATGATCTCTGAAACTGAAGGAAATTGGGCTGTTGGCGATGAAGGGATAACACGGGAAAGTGAGGAAGACGATTCTTTGTCGTTTGAGGGTGAATTAATTCTTGAAAGTTCTCTTTCTGTGGCTAGTGAGACAAGTAGCTTATGTGGAGAGGATATCTTGAGTTTGGAGACCACCTCTGAGGTAGGAACACTGAGTCCTGTAGATATTAAAAAGAGCATTGGTGTTGATATTGTTGCCAAGACAGCAGATTTGGGGGGTTCAAACGTAGACACTGTTGTGAATGATCCTGTTTCGGTTGCAGGAAGTGTTGAGGAAGAGGTTGGAGATGGATCTGATGCAAAGACATCTTCTGTGGTTCCTCAGTTGACCCTGGAAAGAGGGACCAGTGGAACAGTCTCAAGAAGTGTTTTTGAAGTGGACTATGTACCCCTTTGGGGATTTACATCTGTTTGTGGAAGGAGACCAGAGATGGAAGATGCAGCTGCTACTGTGCCTTATTTTTTAAAATTTCCTATTCAAATGCTGATTGGTGACCGATTACTTGATGGCATGAGCAAGTGTTTGCCTCACCAGAATGCTCATTTCTTCGGAGTTTATGATGGTCATGGAGGCTCGCAGGTAACCTTTTCTTTTTGTTTTTGATGCTTCCTTGATTTTCTTCCTACTTTCAACTCATGTTGTCGCTTCCTTTCTAGAAGTGATTGGTTTACATTCTGCTGAATTTCTTTGTTTAGGTGGCAAATTACTGTCATGATCGTATCCATTCAGCTTTGTCTGAGGAGATTGAAATGGTTAAGAATGGCCTGAGTGATGGAAGTATTAAGGATAGTTGCCAGGAGCAGTGGAAAAAGGTTTTCACCAATTGTTTTCTCAAGGTAGATTCTGAAGTCGGAGGAAATGCTGGTACTGAACCAGTTGCCCCAGAAACTGTTGGTTCTACTGCTGTTGTGGCCATTATTTGTTCGTCCCATATCATAGTAGCAAACTGTGGAGACTCACGAGCAGTTCTTTGTCGTGGGAAAGAACCAATGGCATTATCAGTGGATCATAAAGTAAGAGCCTTTTAGAACTGTAAGCTTGGATATTTTAACTTTTAATGGTAGTGATAGACAGGAAATCTGATTCTTGTTCATTTGATTTTCTTGTTAAATCTTATCTTAGCCAAACCGAGAAGATGAATATGCAAGGATAGAAGCAGCTGGAGGCAAGGTCATACAGTGGAATGGGCATCGTGTCTTTGGTGTTCTAGCAATGTCAAGGTCTATTGGTGTGTTTTTCAACCCTGATTTTTATCTGTTCCTTCCTTCTCTAATGAAGCCATGGTATCTGTTACCAATATCCTTATCTGGTTTCTTTTGCATCTAAGTTAGTATTGTGCTCCAATTGGCTGACTTTGAAGGCAAGCATAAAACGACCACATTCATTTTGAAAATGGACTCCATGGCATCCAATGACTATTTGATCGTAGCTGTCTTTTCCCTCATCATTGATTGTCTCTGGTAACAATTTAGGGGATGCGTGTTCATAATCATATGAGACATGGCAAGTTTGTACTTACTATCAACGAGATGCTTGGACATTCTTGGTGATAAGAAACAAATATTCTTGGATTAATTTAAGGTGTTGGAACCTCCGGAGAATATGTCCAAGTCTCAAAGAATTTCCTTATCCATGTCATCAAAGACAAGTAAATAGAAATACTTGGTATTTGTAATGCTAGGATATGCAAGTGATCCGTCAATGCCTGCTAATAATTTTTCCATGTTAAATTTCTCTTTTTCCTATTTTGTTTATTTTCTTGGATAGTGAGTTCTTTGATGTTGAGGAATTTGTTTCACAACATTTATAAGTAATTTGCATCCATATAACTTTGCACGACTGATGCATGTGAATTTGACTGTTATTATGGTATGAATCCATCCTTTTTTCTGTTTTCAGCCTTAGATAGTGATGCTCGTGCACAAAAATCTCCAGTCTTTGCATGATATAAAATTTTCACATCTGATGAAATTTTATTGATGAGTGTCTAATTCAACCCTGATTGAACTTTGTTGAGATGTGGACATGCACTGGCAATGTTGATGATGTACAATGGAACTTTTGGAGGGGAAATTCATCCATTGCAAGTGCCATGCCTTCTTATTAAGGTTATGTTTTAAATTGATGTTGATGAGGTCCTATTGCATTGTGAAGGACTGATGGTTGTGATTTTCCTCTGTAAGCATCACATGGCATTTTATAATTGTTGAGAATAAAATATCATTTGAGTTGTAGATACAAGGTGGAATCAGCAGCTAGTTTTGCCAGTTCAAGGACTTGATGATCATGGGCATATAAATTTGTTAGTCTCTCTTTATGAAAATAAATGGATCATATAGCCTGAAACTTCATGAATTGTTGTTGCTTTTGGAATGCAGGTGATAGATATTTGAAACCATGGATTATTCCAGAACCTGAAGTTATGTTTGTTCCTAGGGCAAAAGAAGATGAATGCCTCATCCTGGCCAGTGATGGTTTGTGGGATGTCATGTCAAATGAAGAAGCATGTGATCTGGCACGCAAACGAATACTTGTCTGGCACAAAAAGAACGGCGTCGCACTTTCCTCAAGGAGCGAGGGGATTGATCTGGCAGCTCAAGCAGCAGCTGAGTACCTCTCAAACCGCGCCCTTCAAAAAGGAAGCAAGGACAACATCACGGTAATCGTGGTGGATCTGAAAGCACAGAGGAAGTTCAAAACCAAAACATGACAGTTTTCTTTTGGCAGCTCATTTTGTAAACTTCATCTGGGACGATGTAGTGTTGCCCATCTGTTTTTCACCTGGGCATTATTGCTAAATGGAATTAGATGCCTGTATGTATTTGTAGAACTGGCACCATCCTAGAACTCTTCTTTATTCCGAAGAGTTGCCATCTGCTGGGCAAGTTATGGCTATGTAAATCTTAGCTGTTTGTTGTTGTAGGATAGGAGATCGCAATGGTTCTCCACCTTTCGACATTGTGGGCAAAATTGTATTTGTTATGCCTCCGGGTCGGAAAAGAAAACAAATTGCTCCGTGAGGTATTTACCTCCTATTATTTTAAGCATGTGCTTCTTAAAAGGAATTGGATAAACCTCGGAGATAGCTGTCAGCTGTGATGGTTTCCGTAATCTCACTGTCGGGAGTTTTTTCATCCAGCTATCTTGGAGTTTATGATTGACCTACTAATTAGCATGGTAGTGCTACCGATGCGAAGATAGCAGAGCAGGCTGGATGAAGGTTCACAGCCAACGAGTTCTCGATGGGAACAAAGGGATCAGCTATATCGATTCTCTTTTTCTGTGAACCTGTGATTTACAAGTTTGATGATGCGCTGTCGGCTACTTCCTTGCTAAAGATCAATTTATCCAGTAGTTGATGAGTGAACATAAATGCTTGTGATATTCGATTCTCATTACAGGAACATCAAATGTAAATTTCCCAACCGGACTATGATACACTCGAGCTCCGACACCTGTGCGGATCTGTAAGATGACAGCATTGAAAACAGCTTCCAGCATCGGCAAGCTCAACATCCCAAACCCAAACGCAATCTGGAATGACAACACAGCGAAGATTTCCAGTGTAGAAGTATCAAGTGAGTGTAATCATACTCTATTGCAGTACCCGGTCTTTAAGAGACAGCAACGAGGGCAGGTGCAAACAAATAGTTTTAGGAACATGTATATATATTCTCGCGAGTACAGATTGCAAGCTTATTTTTCAATACGAAGTTGTTTATTTCTTCCTCAAAACATAAAAAAGCCAAAACACAAGCATGGGGGGGGGGTTCATCCCTAGTATTTCCTGGAAGCCAATTCTTTTACAGCCTCGGCAAGTTGTGTCTCCTTCTGAATGGTTTGGACCCAATTTGCATTGATGTGCACCCGCTCAATGCTCTGCTTCAAGGTTCTAACAATGGCAGGCTTAGTACGGCCTGCAAAGAACTCCTCTACCTCCTTGGCCTTCTCAAATGAAGCAAACTGTAGAAGAAAGAGCAGTACAAGATCCTATTTCAGAAAAATACTGTCTACATAGAAAATATTTCCACTAGAAAAAACCAGAAGAAGATAAAGCTCGAGAAATCAATAGTAAGAGGGGGAGGGGGCAAACCGGTGAGACAACCGCACTGACAAAGCGAGTTAATAAAAATCCTGAACCCCAAGTTTTTGAGATGTGATCCCATTTATCCTGCAAACAAATAGTATAACATTTTTATTTTAATTTTAAAAAAAGGAATAAGAGGAAACGAAACCAATTATTAGACTAAAAGCAAGTTTCATATTGTTCTTCAAAGTAAAAGTTGCAAGATGGTAACTCTGTCAACAACTCGTGTGCAGTGTCTGGAACACTACCCCATGTTGCAGATGTTCATGGTTACCAAACAACTTTACCACAAATCCGATGCTTCTAGGATGACTAGCTTAATAAGTATTTTACCAAACAACTTTACCTGAAGCCAAGCCCAAGCTGTTTCACGTCCTTCCTTGCTAACAGCAAGTCCAAAAACAGCATCTTGACTACGAACCTATATAAATAAAAACATGCACTCGTGCCCATTAAGCTTCAAGAGATTTTACTTCTAGATATCAAATGCTGACCTCAATAATAATAATAATAATAAAATAAAATAAAAACCTCTGATGTCAACAAAAAGTTGAGAACTTCAAGAACTATGTTTGGATCCGGACAAGATGCTATTGAACCTGCAAAGCATTATAGCATAAATATACCAGAAATTTAATGGTTCATATATCAAGCATTACTTTAACAGAAGACATCATACATACCCAGAATGCGCGTTTTCTCCTGACTTAGATCAGTCTCACGATAAACCTGTAGAAGAGAATCATAATCTGATCTGTTTAAAGTGCTGACTCTCTGCATTACAGCCACATATGCTGCCTGCAACCACCATAGTCATTGGCCATTAGGCACTATAAATGGAGGAACACTTGAATTTAATAATAAAATGCAAAAAACTCACAAACCTTTCTCATATCAGGTGGGAGGAGTGGTGTATTTCTGTCCTCTAAAAATGCATGAAAGCGCTTACTTGCTTCATCCAGTGTCAAATCATGCCTAAAATAAGCAAGGGCAGTAAAAACTTCTCCTCTTAACATTGCATCCAAATGGCTTTCACCTTGCTTAGGGTCCCAGCCAAGCTTCCTGCAAAGACAAATTAAACATTGTAAAAAATGGGAGCTAAGAGCATAAGAATTAATAAAAATTAAGCTTTATGGAATTGATAATGCTAGATATTTAGATCCACACACACACACTTGATATTTTGTTCCCTATGTGTTGGAGAATCCCTCCAGAACCAAACGCCTTGGTAGTATTATACAGGCTTCTGTACCTAATTTCTTGCAGATTATGGGAAGTGGCTTTGCATCTTTTTAATTATGTTTTATTCACAATACATCACAAGAACCTTAAGAGTGCATGTTTGATGTTTTAATGATTACGGTGAGCATGATTTTGGATCCACATTTTGCTGGTGTGCCACTTATTCCAAATACATATTCCAGTTGATAGGGTGTACATTCTATAATTTCTAGTCAGTAAAACTTACTTTGCAGAATACTGGAGAACATTGATAAAAAATTGGTTAATGTCATCCTTTAGATCAGGGGTTGCATCTGCTGCAATCCCTCCAACTTTAAAGCTTATCTGTGAAAAGAAGGGGTTGTGATCAGGACTGATAAAATATTGAAATAAATTAAGATGAAATATAGAGAGAGAGGTAAAAATTACATCAATCAAGTTAGATAGCACAGTATACTCAAGTTCCTCTCTGTAAGCACCCATCAGTGTAAGCAAAGAGGTCAAAGATTGCTGACAAGCCATACAAAGGGAAAATGAATCGTCCAAGATGCCTGTTAAGAGAATGACTGGGAGTTATTTTTCTCTTTTTTCACTTGTCAATGAGAAGCAAGTAGTCATCCAAATTACCATATCTGTCTGTTTCAGTGAGGTACTTTTTCTCTATAGCATATCCGAGTCTAGCTCTGAGCTCCTCATCGTACTTAACCCTATAGAAACCAGTCTGATCCACGTTAACTTTAATCCAAGAACTTCCACTCACCACCTGGCAGGCACCCAGGAGTTCCTTGACATCATGAGTTTCTGACTTTGTTTGCAATAAGAAACTCTTGTGTGTATCATATGAACAACAGCATAAAGTTATTGGGACAATCCATTGTCCATCTCCAGGGGCACCACTTAACAGAAATTGTGACTGCCAATTGTTACATTTGCTAGTTAGAGAATGAGTCCTCTAGAAGACAAAGCATTTGAATTTAAGTAAATTCAAACTTTAAAAGAGAGATCAATAAAATAAATGTGTTGCAAAATCAGAAAAGAAAAACCTGTTCAAATTCCAATTTCTGATCCTTTAATTTGACAGATACGACTGGATATCCTTGCTGCCTTGTCCATGAATTCATTAGCTTGTTCACAGGTTCACCGGATCCCTCCTCAAGAGCAGTCCATAAGTCTTCAGTCTTTGCATTTGAGTAGGCATGTTTTTTTATGTATGAAGCAAGAGACCTCTGATTTCCATAGACAGGTCATGATTAATTAATTAAATCATTTTCACCTATAACATATGCAAGTATGTGCAGACATGCATATGCATTACTCCATTAACAATAAGCTACAGTAATTGAAAATAAAAGGGTTGATTAAAGAGGATCAAGAGGGCATGTTATGACAGACATTTATCAAATGAGCAACACATGCTATGTTTCTCTATGTCTCTGTAATATAGATGCAGAAATTGATATAAGAAGATAATAAAAGGCTGCTTCAATGGTAAAGATAAATCTTCAATTATGTGATGTCAAAATACGAACCTGAAAGCTCTCAGCACCAAGATAGCTTTGTAGCATCCGGATAACAGATGCACCCTTTCTGTAGCTTATTGCATCAAAAATTTCATCAATCTCAGAAGCATGATTTATGTCCACCTGGAGACAAGTTTGTTGGGATGAGAAATGCTAGAATGAAGTGATAGGGGGGGGGGGGGGGGGGGGGGAGGAGGGGTTACCTCAATTGGGTGGGATTCTGCAAGGCCATCCAGCTTAAGACCCGCAGTACATTCATCAAGAAACTGGGTCCATATATTCCAATCTGGGAACAAGCTATCAGTAGCTAGATAGCTCACCTGAACACAAGCAAATCATTTATACATTATGCATCAACTAGCATCTGCTACAACTGGTGTAAGAATAGAGCAAGAAATATACCCATGTAGCAAAACCCTCATTTAGCCATAAATGTGTCCACCACTCCATTGTTACAAGATTGCCAAACCACTGGTGTGCTAGCTCGTGTGCCACAACAGTAGCAACCTAGACAGCAACCAAATTGAAAATAATTAAACGTTTCACACAAAACAATCATACATGATGTCAATAAAAGTCTGACAACCAAAACCAATTTTAGTTAATGGACCTACCCTCTGCTTGTTGGCAGCAGCAGAATGCTGATCATCGTAAAGCAAGGCTGTTTCACGGTATGTAACTAGGCCATAATTCTCCATTGCCCCAGCGGCAAAATCAGGGATTGCAATCATATCCAACTTCGGAAGGGCATATGGCACAGCAAAATATCTGTGTCAATCACAGAAGAGTTAACTTGGCGCCGGAAATCAAATAGAACACTATGAGCAACAAATAAGGCAAGAAATTTATGCCACAGGTGATCTGCATCCATCTGTTGACAGCAGACAACTACAGCTAATGGTCAAAACATCTCGGCTAAGACATGGCTTCAAACTAGTAGAGGCATGAACATTATTGATCTCTTTTTATCCATCCATCTCTGTTTAGAATCAAGTTTTCAGTGAGCTATTGCAATCTTAACTCGCTGACCCACACCTCTTTAGACTACCTTGCCACTTCTTTAGCCCCATAACTTGAATCTAATCAATATACCGGACTGCCATACACGGCTAATGATGAATTCATTGAAAAAGTTACTATTGATGGTAAAACATACCCTTTATATAACTCAAGCGTCTTCACAGCAACATGCAATGCAAATTTCCCTTGTTTTGTCTTCCCAACTTGACAATATACACGAACTTTCACCCCTGTGAAATTTTTTATAACATCCCATCATCAAAACAGAAGCATTAGCAGTCATAAGAAAACAATCCAAATCAGAGCAAAACAGTACCATCAGATGTATGATCTTCCACATAATCAAACAGGCCAACGACAACTGCAACCAAATAAGTAGACATGATAGGCGTTTCTTGATAAGAAACCGTCTTCAAATCTCCATTCACTTTCTCCTCAATAACCGGCATATTAGAAAGAGCCACGAGTTCAGCCGGCACATCCAATGTGATCTTGAATGTAGCCTACAAAACACCAGCAAACAACCATTGATAACGAAGAAATAAAACACGCTCCGATTTTTGGGTTTTAAATTGGCAAACCTTGCAAGCAGGCTCATCCCAACACGGAAAACATCTCCTGGCATCAGCAGGCTCAAACTGCGTAACGGCCATGTTCTTCTTCTCTCCATTAAGCTCATAAGTACTAAACACAACCAAAACAAAAAAATAAAATCATAACGTAACTAAAAAATGTTGAAAATTTATTAACCTTTATTTTACCTTCTGTAAAAACCTTTCATTTTGTCATTCAAAACACCATCAAATACTATGTCAAGAACCCCAATCCCATTCGGAAGCGTTTCCGCAAATTCCAACACCAATATCTCATCTGCTTCAACCAACTCAACCTTCACCGGTTGCAAAACCTGCTTTATTTTTTTAACTAATTAACAATCGCATCATTATTATTATTATTTATCAAAACGGCATCGGATGTGGTCGGTTACCTTGGAGGAGGAGGAGTAGGAGACGGAAGCAGAGTTGATGAAGAGATCAGCAGCGTTGAGGACGATGAAGTTGGTGTTTCCAACGATATCGATATCGATCGCGACGAAGCCAGCGAAAGTGCAGGCCGTTAAGTCGGGTTTGAGTCGGATGTCGTACCGTTTAGGGATGGCGAATTTCGGGAGGCGTGCCTGTCCTCTAAACTGATCCATTTTTCTGTTTGGTTGTTTGGGTGCGAGCGAGAGAGAGATATGAGCCCACAAGTAGAAGCGTAAGAGTTTTATACTGTGGGAAGCGTCCCGTAGAAGGATGGGGGTTCAGACTATGGTCGGTGGTAATTACGACATCGTTTTTCAGATGACAGATTTCTTGCCACGTAAGAAAACGGAACTGTAAACTATGAATCTGCTTCTTTTGCTGCTATCTTTTTTCATTAAAAAAAAAGGGTTGCATTTTTTCTCTCTTGTTTGTTGCTGTGAAAACTTGTACCGCATAACAAATATAAAAATAAAAGCAAAGATAAATACTTATTTATAATGCCGGCAACTATAAAAATAAAAAAATAAAATATAAATTTATCTTTTTCCTCTTGCTGTGAAGGGTTGTACCCCAACACAAAAACATAAGTAAAAACAAACACATCTTAAAATATATTTTAATTAGGAGGAATTTTGGGTTTGATTCCCAAGCAAAGAGATTCGTTGAGTTGGCCTGGAGATTAAGAATAGAATAAAGATGAAAAGAGTGTTTGTCGTGGTGGTGGTTAGATTTAATTTTAAAAATTATTTTTATATTTGAGAGAATATTAAATTAATATTATTTTAGATATTTTTTTGTACTTTATGAAATACTTTCCGACGGACTTCCTTAAATTTAAGGCAGTGATGATGATATGACAAGTAAACACATTTACACGTGGATATTGTCCACGAGTGATTGATTTATTCGGAATTCTATAGGTTATGGTTTTTAACTATAAAAAACCAACCACGACAGTCATAGTTTACATCAACCAAGAACAAACATTTGTTCCTTGTTGAATATAATTTGATTTATTAATGATAAGAGTTAAATAGTTACCCTTTCTCGGACAAAAACTCATATTTTGTTAAGAAAAAGGAAGTTTTCATACTTGATTTTTCATATAAATTAAGAAAGTTATTGTTAATTAACATCTAATATTACTATTATTTATGCACGCTTTTTTAAGAATACCCTTTTCCAATTATAGATTTCTTACAGATCGAGGTTTCATTTATGAAGGTATATTGTAAGAGAAGATATATAATTTCATGTTTTAATCATATAATTGTTTTTTTTCTAGCAATATATTTTTTGTAAAATTTAAAGGATGAGAAAATAATTATTTTTTTATAAAAAAATTAAATATAGAGTCGTTGTACAACAAAGATCGGGTTTTTTTATAACTGTATTTATGTTTTATTTCTTAATAAAAACATTTTATCTTATTTACAAATAAACAAAATAAAATATAAAAATTATGCAAGCTTCGTCGAAATCCTACGTTTTTTTCTCCTTTTTTCCTTCCTTTTTTATTTTATTTTTAACCTAGTAAATTACGGTTACATTTTTGACAAGTCGCCTTTCATTGTTTTTTTTATTATTATTTGAGTAAATTTACAATTTTGTTTTTCAAATTTTAATTTTATTTGATTTGGTCAAATATGACCTACATATAAGGCTGCATGCATTTGATAGTTTTTATAATTAAAAGCAGTCAGCCAACAAAAAATTTGAATCTATAAACAGAAAAATAAAAAATATACATTATAAATAAAGCAAAATGCATATGAAAACTTGGCATACACACTAGTTTATTACATATCAATTTAATGATAATGTCTGTATAATATTCAATAGAATCTAGTATAAACATCTAATTGAAAAATTAAAACTACTCGCTCAAAAAATATAAGCATTCAGATATAAATATATAGTAATCTCCTGCATATATGCTTGGAGTTAAATTGAATTTTCTTATCGTACAATTAAAGGATGAAAGTGGGTATCTATTCTTTATGAAGATGACAGCCATGAGAATCATGGGAATGAAAGAAGGCACTCATAGTACCTGGGGATATTGGGTGCTTTTCAGCAATTTCTCAAGATTTGTGACACTATCAAATCAATTCCATGTTATTTCTAATTTTATTTTTATTAAAAATATATGTTAAATTAATATTTTTTTATTTTAAAAAAATTATTTTTAACATCAGCATCTTACAATATATATAAAAACACTAAAAAATTAAAATTAAAAACAAAACAAAAAAATATTTTCTTAAAAATTTCAAAAATATTTTTAGAACTCATGTTAAACTAGAAGTGTATGCAATGTCATCACGTCCAAGTAGCATTATTACTGGTTAAAGGGGTAAAATGTCAATAATCTAGCAAGTAGTCAAGTGGTACGAGTTTAAAACTAAAGGTTTGTTTTTCTGATAGTTTCAGGTTCGAGCATTGTGGGTGTTAATATAATAACCACTGAAAGATTACATAATTGTTAACTTCAGGATCCATAGGATTAATCAAGGTGTGCGCAAACTGATAACCACATTAAAGAAGGGTAAAATATCACTTTAAAAAAAGATAGAATATTTATAGCCTAACTACATTATTATTGGCCAAAAACAACATCGTATTGCAACTTTAAAAAGTGAAAGCCATGGGTGATACCTGGAACTTGGAATAAGTTATTGCTTTCCGGAGTGGTGAGTAAGTTCTATTATCACTTGGATTAGATTAGGGTATCAGGTGATTTATATATAATATTATACAAAAACTTAAATAGTGTGGTGTTTTCACTGCAACTATAGACACAATTCACCGTGAATTGAAATAGTATAATTACTATTATGTCTTTCATTTCACAAAATTAAGCTACTGTGTTCGAGAGTATTTTGTATTTTTCACTGTTTGAACAGTAAAACTACCGTTTTACCCTTTCTTGCAATCCAAAAAATATTGTCTGGTCAGGGGTGACATAGACATTTCAAATTTTTATGCATAGTAAAATAACAATTGTACCCTTCCATCAAGCAAAAACTAAGCGTTGCCGACAAGGGCATTATTGGTTTTTCATATGTTGGTCAGCAATACAAATGCGGATTTAGCCAGGAAAAGACAAAAATTACGTCTTCGTTGTGGGGATATAATGGTATTTGCATATGAGGTTTAGTCGTTATTACATAGGCTTTTGGGGGTGTTTATGTAATTTTATATTTTTTTTAATTCTTTTTTTTCAAAACACTACTGCGCGCGATGTCTGGACATGCCGACAATTGTTTTCTGTCCGCGCCCTTTAGACGATGCGTGCGACATCATTATATGGTTAAAAATTCCCCCCTGCCATCTTAGAGGATGCACCACCATATCCTCTTCTTCATGGGGATGTGTGTGTCATCTCAAGATGGTCAGAGACATACTGATGTTCGGTTAAAATTGTTTTTTCACTTTCTCTTTCTCTTATCGCCTAAATTACATCTCCATCCTCTTGGTTTATGCCGTTATCATTTATGGTCGTGATCTTTTGATTGTTGTTTTCATCCTTATTGTTGTTGTTGAAGTCTTGATTGATTTCAATTTTGTCCTTCAATTGAAATTGATTATTTATTTGTTTTTCATTTCGGTCCATCTTCTTATAATCTTAATTTTGGTTTTAAATCCCCTAATATTTCCGGTATATAAGTTTTGATTTGTATCAATTTTATCCCTCAATTAAATTTGACCATATATTTATTTTTATTTAGGTCCTTATTCTTTAAATTTTTGGTTTGATTTTAAATCCATTATTTTGTTCGGTATAAAAGTTTTGATTTGTTTTAATTTTGTCATTCGATTAAAATTAACCGTATATAATTTTTTCCATCTGGGCCCTTATTCTTTTAATTTTTTATTTAACTTTAACTCCTTTCATTTTTATGGTTCTCCTAAAATAGTCTCTATTTTTGTCCATGTTTATTTGTTTATACTTTTAGTTTTCATTTTGAATTTTATTGTTTTTTCTTTAGATAAGGTTGTGTTTTTATTAAATTCTATCCTTCAATTTTAATTTGTGTTGATAATCATTTGAAAATTAGTATTTTTTTTCTCTTTGTTATTTTGTCATTTGATTGAAATTACTTATATATTTTTGTTTTATTTTGGTCCTTATTCTTTTAATTTTGGGATTGGTTTTAAATCCCTTAATATTTTGGGTATAGAAGTTTGTATTTTTTTAATTTTTTCCTTTGATTGAAATTAATCATACATTTGTTTTTCATTTTGGTCCTTATACTTTTAATTTTTTATTTTATTTTAATTCTTTTATTTTTTTATATTTCTGAAATAGTCCCTATTTTTATCCATATTTATATGTATATGCTCTTAGTTTTTGTTTTTAATTTTTATTATTTTCTATTTTGTTGAGGTTTTATGTTTTTTTTTTTTAATTTAGTCATTAAATTTTAATTTGTGTTCGTGATCATTTGAAAATTGTTCTTTCTTATTTTTTCCTCTGTTGTTTTTTTATTTTTATCTTATTCTTCAAGTGAAATATTTTTTAAGCTAATAATATTTATTTTTGTTTTGTCATGTAATATTTATAAATCTTAAAAATTTAAAAAAATGATTTTTTTTTCTAACGATAATGATGGTGTCAGCGATATCACTGCCAATAATAATTAATAATGGTTGTAATGTCATCTATAATAAATATGATAATTTAACAATCATAATAATAATAATTAAAATAACAATCGAAATAATTCATCAATCAATGTTGTTTTTGTTAAAAATTGACTTTTACGGCTTCTTATGCATGATGTTTCAGATTATGAAAATACTTGTTTCTTATTTTCAATTTTGAAAGGCATGATAACCCATATTATTATTCTTAATATCTGAAGCAAACACTAAAAAATCACACTCTTTCTTTAAGTATAATCCAGAGCATGGTGTATCTCAATAAACATTACAAACACAGAAATAGAAAATCTTTTTTTTTTGTTTAAATAATTCTATAATAATTCATCCTGTTTTATAAAAACCTACAACCAAAGCTACTCAGGTAGTATGAATAAAAATAAAATATACAACTAGGACGCAGCCATTACCTGTCGTTGCCGAAAAAAAAGGCAAAATCATCAGGGAAGCAAAAGATGAGGATTACAAAGAAGGACGAAAAAGATCAGTCTTCAACATCTCCCTGTGCTCATCTCAGAGCTGCTTACCACAATTGTTTCAACAGGTCCTTCTTCTTCTTCTCTCCCTTTACAATAAAGGGTCTCTTTTTCTTGGCTGTTTTCTTCACTAAACCCCCTCTTAAACCCTAATTGTTATTCTCTGCGTACTTTTTGCATAGGTGGTACTCAGAGAAGTTTGTCAAAGGACAGTGGGGCAAAGAGGAGTGTGTTTCTGAGTGGCAAAAATACAGAGCTTGCCTTTCTGTATCCTCCATTTCCCTTACTTACTTTCTTTTTCATATTCTCATCGTTCAAAGTTTATGATTTTATTCGTTTATGTTTTTGCTACAGGAACATTTGGATGATAAGCATTTGAGTCGTTTCTTGGAAGCTGAAATACTTCCATCTGATTTAGGAAAGCCAGTTGACGGTGTTTCTCAGTGAATTTTATACTTTCATCTTTATTAAACACGATAGAGAACAAGTTAGAAGGTGAGTGCTGTAGCTTTCGTGGGTTTGCTGCTTAATTGGTTATATTATTTATAAAATGTGGTGCTTGATATTCGATCAAATGGTTTATTGGGTTGTTTGAGTTCTGTGATTCTATAAAGAAATTGATTGTAAAATATTTTGATGAAAATGAATTTGAGCCCATAACTGTGCTCCTGGACAATAGACTGTCTATCACTCTCTATTTATGTATCTGTGATATCTGCATCCTGTAGCCCTTCGCTTGGTTTAAATTCTATTCATTCTATAGTACATGTTTAGCCTAAAAGATTACCGTGCTTCAATTACGAAACAAGAATCGGTAATTGTTATTTGTGAAATATCAGCTCCTTTTGTTTGTGTTTGCTTCTATTGAAATGATGGATTAGATCAACATCTCTGGCAAACCAAGAACGTGCGTCTTTAACTTTGACAAAATCTCTTCCTTGCATTTTGTGTTTTTGCTGTTTTTAGTAAGGCAAATATTGGATGAGCATACCAGTTATTGATTTTCATTGACTGGTAATAATTGTCATTTTATTCAGGTAATAAATCTGCAGAACCTTCTAGCAAGCAAAACTGATTAAATTTATACTGATGGTGTTTGGATGCAGATTATTACCGTGCGCTTAATTGCTGGAGATGCATATTCATCGAATCTAGAAATTTATCTATCCCAGTTTCTTGCTTTGTTTTGCAATTTGTAATGTAGGAGAGTATCATTCTGTAGAATAGATGAAGAGAAGCTTGCTACTGAATTATTTTATGGGCTTTACCATGTGAGTTTGAGGGCATGGTTCAGAAAACTTTTCTGAGTCTGACATGCTAATGTTGAGAATTTCAAGTTAAATGTTAGTTATTTACAACAACAGATTTTGATTTGGAGATCTTGATTAGTTGCTTGCACTCATTGATGATGAAATACAGCCAGGTTTCTTGTTTCCTATCATCTTTTGTATAGTCTCTTAAATTTATCAGTACTTGATACTAATGCTCAAGCTTTATGGCAAACCCATTTATTACACTGTAAGATGATTTTTGAATCTGTTTGACAGAATATATCTGCTTGCATTGCAATGCTTTCCAAAGCTATTTTTTTTTATCACTAGATTTCTCCAGCAGTTCTAAGGGCATGTTTGGTAATGTGGCGCACTGTGTTGCTAATCACATACTAAGGTCAAAGTTATATGGTGACTGAACATGACTTCACCTTGTCCAGTTCCACCACCTGCACCATGCATGCATATGCTTTTATTCCACCAGATAGCATGGAGCAGGCAATTCCTAATACAGCATTGAAAACTGAAATCAAAGAAGGGAACTTTAATTGAACTGAGAACCTTTGACCATAGCTGGCCATAAAGTAGTTGCTGACATTGATTCTGGGAACCCAATTGCAACTGTACTTGTGATATAACAATATTGTTATTCAACTGATGATGGATTACACTTTCGAAATGCCAAAATACTGCATCATGAAGGCTTTATTGACTTTGACAAGGAGATTCACTGCACCACCTCTTCCAACACAGTATTTTCTGCTGAAAAGGAGCTTGGAATCCTTTATTTTTTCTAAAATAGGAAATGAGCAGCCATCCACCCTTCTCATTGTTCTATCCAAGGAGTTCTGCAACTGCAATGAAGAATGTTCTCCAGTAGACGGACGGTCCATTTAACAGCTTGATCGTTACCATTGACGGGCTCCATTATTGGCTCAATGGAAACCGAGCACTGGTCCATTCTTTGAGGCACTCCTCACCGCGAGATTTCAATCTGTCTTGACGAATGAGATGATCCACTGCAACCACAAACAAAGTAGTTGATCCGGCAAGTTCTGCACTTTTTCCCAGGAAGCAAAGCCTCTTAACCAAGTCTATTTTTGTTAGCACAATTGCAGAGGTACTCATCTTTGCCATGTCTGTGAATAATGTTTCCCTTTCACAAGCCAATGATCTGCAACGGAAACACCATCCTGCGCAGAGAGTTTTAGAGGGTAGCTTTCGATAAGTGGGGGAGTGAAATTCATGCTGCGGTTGGAATTCTCTCTTGTTTCAGTATGCTTCTACATATGATTTCATGATATAGATTAGAAACAGAGGCAGGAATGTTATTTATTCAACATTTCAGGTGCTCAGCGAATAGTTGCTTCGGATATAGCTTGTTTAGAGCAATAATATGAATGGAATTCCAGTTAACAAATTCTTATAAATTTTAGCTTGATCAAGAGATCTTCTACTGTTACTTGCATGGTTGCAAAAGATGTGACAAGTCTTCAACAAGAGATTAATGAGATTTGGTTTTGTAAAGCAAGATATTAAAATCCTTATGATGTTGATGGGTTTTGATCGGGGAATCGAAACAAGTTTTAAGGTGTGTTTGATATTGTTTTTATTTTTATGGTTGAGGTCTTAAAAAAGCAGTTTCATGAAAAACACTTTACCTGCGATTTAAAATAATTTTTAAAGTGTTTGGTTAAAACTGTGGTTGAGTTTAAGGTTAATGAAAAACAATTTCAAGTGTTTGGTTTCACCTTAAGATAAGCATGTTGCTTTTCATGCAACCGAGTTTTGTTCAATTTTTTATATGGAGCCCACATCAATTTTTCAGCTTATTAACCATAGCCAAACATCAAAACCATAATTTTTTTTCTCAAACTCTAGTGTAACCTCAATCCCAAACACCTTTTTAGGGTTGCTTGAGATTGTAAAATTGCTTTTTATTTATAAGTATATTTAAATAATATTTAAAAAAAATTAAAATTAACATATAAAACGATCTAAAAATATATATAAAAAAAAATCAATTTGTTTTCAAAAATGTTTCCAAACAGGGTCTTGCTATCCATTCGATGCAACCACGTTTAACAATTTGTTTTTTAAAATATTTTTATATATATTTTTTAATATTTTCAGTGTTTTAATGTAAAAATACTTTTAAAAATACACTAAAAATATTATTTGATATATTTTTAAATAAGAAAAACACTTTAAAAAATAAATTATACTATTTTAATAAAGCTACTATTGTAAACCACCACAAAATGAACTTTCTAATAAATAAATAAAAATATTTTAAAAATTTGTAGAATTGTTTTTTAAAATAATAAAATAAAATAAAAGTGTATAAGTGTGGCCACAATTTCTTTTCCACAAAACATTCCTTTTTTTTTTTAATTTAAGGGTTGTAATTATAAAAAGAAATAGTGTTAGAAAATGTATAAATTATATGTGACTTGATAAATTGTATTATTTTTTAAAATAAATTTTAAATTATGTTATTTTTTCAATTTCTTCTAATTCACTACTTGAAGTTTTTTTTCCCTCTTATAATAATTTATTTAAAGAACATTTTATTTTAAAATATAAAAAATAAAGAAATTAAAAATAAAATAAAAGGCCATAACCTAGATGTGTCTCCTCTTGAAAGCATAACACACAAACATTTGAGGTTGCAAGGCTATGATCATGTAAGGCAGACACGTCCCCCTGATATTTAAAAAAGCAAAGCCTGGCAATTTGCATTTTTCCCTGAAATGATTTTCAACCACCTTGAGTGGCAAAATAATAATAATCAAGATTTAATTTCTTAAATCTTTAAAACCCAAACATTTGTTTTTAAAAATAAAAATAAAAGACCCTAGAAACTTCTATGATTTCATTTTTAATCACAAAACATATTTTAATAAGTTTAAGAATATAAAATTAGAGCAAATTAAAATAAAAAAAATTAGATTCTAATCTATTTTTTCTAGGATAATTAAAATATCAAACCATCTTTATTGAATTTCATTCATCAACATAAACTTATTGATACTACAATTAATATATTTTGTTTATGGTGAGAATGAGCTTGGTTGGAAGCTTACTTTTTTTTTTTTTGACGATTATCTCTTGCATCTTTTAACTACTAGAAATTAATATATAAGAAAAATAAAGTTTTATGCTCAAAAATAAAATTTGAAAATTACAAGTACCAAAGTCTAGAAAAATGCATCTCTTGAACAATGCAAATAAAAAGAATGGTTTAGTAGTGTTTTTTTTTAATGGTGCTCCTTGTTTTCTCATTTTTTTTTAAAACTATAACTTATGATTTTGGTTTATAATGTCGATATTTAATATAATCATTTTAACAAGTAAAATTATGGAAGCATAATTTCTTAAGATAAAAAAACTAAAAAAAATTGAAGTATAAAATTAAAGGGAAAAAACATAAATTTGAAAAATTAAATTTAATAATTTTTAGATTTTTTTATATAGAATTATAATAGTATCATAATAGATTTAACAGATTAACTTAGTTGATTAAATCAATCTAATATATTATTGTTTTAATATGTTTTAAATAATATTGACTTAATTTTTTTAAATTAAATTAAATTATTATTATTTTTGAAAAGTCAAGTCTATTAATTATAATTTAAAATTCTTTACACTAAATAACATGCTGACAACGCATGAATTTTAATTTGACTTAGGGAGTTGCGTGAATAATAATGAAGTTTCTTTGCTAATTCAAGTGCTTAGCACAAAGTCCAATGGCAGATCAACTGCAAAATCATTAATGTGGATTCGTCTGTATGCTATCATGTCCAGGTAATAAAAAAGAGTTCAATAGAGACTGCGCTGTTCATTAAGACAAAACATTGATTTTCTCGTGAAAACTTTTCGGAAGACAAGACACGATCCTCGATGAATTACCGGTCTAACCAACTTCGATTATCGTATTTTGATCCCCATCTCCTTCGCCCTTTCTTTTCCCTGTTTTGGACCCATCCAGAGCTTAGCCATTGAAACAAAATTTGATCACTGGAAACTGAGTTTTAATCACTGTAAGTCAACTATTCTATCTTTTGTTAAGTTTCAGTGTTCTCTTTGATTTGATTTCTTAGAAGTTAAAAAGATTGGTTCTTTTTGTACGATGCAAGTGTTTATTTATTTCAATAGAAATGGAAAGTTTAAGGTTGATTGATATGTTGTTTTTTTCTGCATTTTTGGGGTTTCTTCTGATTTCCTTTTGGCTAAACTGAACGGGGCTTGGCTTATTTGAAGGGCTTGTTACTCTTTTTGTTATTTGATGCATCCAGTAATCTCCAATTGATAAAATTGTGGATACTTATTTTTCTTCTGTGAATCATTAAACAGTGAAAACTGAATTGGCAAGATGTTCTATTGAGAATTGGGTTGTATGTGAGAGGTTCTTTGTTTTGATGATGCCAAAATGATGCTTTCGAAAGCTGAGTCTAGAAATGGTGGTGGTGATGGAAGTTCGAATAGTGGTCAACTGTTGAGAGACATTGAGGCAATAAGCAAAGCTCTATACTTGCATAAAACCCCACAAAAGGCTTTGATATCCCCATCCAGTGCTCGATCTAAATCAGTTGAGAAACCCCGTTTATCAGAATCAAAGTCGAGTCTGAACCCACGAAGTTTTAATGAAACTGTGACATTTAAGGACAAGAAATCATCATCAGCATGGAATTGGAAGAAGCCCTTGAAAGCTTTAGCCCACATTGGTCGTCAAAAGCTCAATATTTGTTTCTTTCTCCACGTGCATTCGATTGAAGGGTTGCCCCCTAGTTTTAATGGTATGAATTTGTCTGTACACTGGAAGAGGAAGGATGCGGTTTTGCGGACACGTGCATCAAAGGTTTTGAAGGGAATTGCTAAATTTGATGACAATTTGATGCATAAATGTTCCGTATATGGTACCAGAAGTGGGCCTTATCATGCTGCAAAGTATGAAATTAAGCTTTTCTTGATTTATGCATCCATAATTGGGGCTCCAGGCATCAATATGGGGAAACAGTGGGTAGATCTAACAACGCTGTTGCCATTGAGTTTGGAGGAACTGGAGGGGGAGAAAAGTACTGGTAAATGGACTACAAGCTATAAGCTTGAGGGCAAGGCTAAGGGTGCTACTCTAAATGTTAGTTTTGGTTTCTCGGTATTGAGAGACAATTTTGCTGAATCAAGAAGTAACATGAGTGGCTCTGACCTTGTAAATATAGTGCATGATAGGTCAGCAGTGGGTCCCGAAACAGGTTTTGGGCAAACTAACAGTCATGGAATGCTTCAGCGACTTGAAAGTGTTCCTTGTGATTTAAACCATCAGCCTCCTCTCTCTTCTCAATCTGTTGATGCAAAAAGTTACCACGATGTTTCATCAAATTTGGGACTGGAACTCTCTAGGTCAATAAATTTTCTATATGAAAAACTTGATGAGGTGAACTGGCAGAACTCAGAAAAACTTGACGTGTTATCTGGCCATATGCAGCAACTCAAACCAAAGTTTCACTTGGAGTTTGAGATTGATGAAGCTGATTGTGGAAATGAGTATGATATTGAGTTTACTGTTGTTGAACAGGGGATAGAAACATGTGAAATGGAACAAATGGAACCCGAACAGGATGGTGTTCAGACTACTGATGGTTCTGCAATTGAAACCATTGACTTGGATGAAATAATCAAGGATGATGATATAGCCCTTGATGAGAAGACAAAGTTCCATTCGGAGGGAAATATTTTCCATGGACATGTAGATGCGGTTTCGGTGGATGACTGCAAACATGAAGAGAATAGTGCAAGTGGTAAAGGATCAATTATGGAAGATCTGGAATCAGATTTTAATAACCTGCTCATTTCAGAATCTGAGAAGTTGGAATCCCAACTTGCTATGAGCAAGTTTCTAGAGAATGAAAACTACATGGAAACTAAATCAAATTACAAGGCTAATAAAGTGGCAAAGAAATCGCTCAGCCTGGATGAATTTACCACATCTGTTGCAAGTGATTTTTTAAATATGCTGGGAATTGAGCATAGTCCATTTGGTCTGAGTTCAGATAGTGAACCTGAGTCTCCTAGAGAGCGCTTGTTAAGAGAGTTTGAAAAAGAAGCCATAGCATCTGGCAGCTTCATCATAGATTTTGATGGAAATAGAGAGCATGAAGAATTGGGTCGCATTGCTCAGGCCAGGTCTAGTTACGAGGACCTTTCTGATGATCTTGATTTATCACTGGTTATTCAGGCTGCTGAGCAGGAGCATCGGAGAGCAAGTCAGTTGCTAAGTGGAAGAAGGAGGGTGAAGGTGCTTGAAGACTTGGAGACAGAAGCTTTAATGAGAGAATGGGGCTTACAAGAGGAGGCCTTTCAGAATTCTCCACGCTATTGCTCTGATGGATTTGGGAGTCCAATTGAGCTTCTTCCTGAGAAAAAAGTTGAATTACCTCCACTTGGGGATGGCTTTGGACCCTTTATCCATACCAAGGATGGAGGTTGTCTGCGGTCTATGAATCCTTCTCTTTTCAGAAATTCTAAAAATGCAGGGAGCTTAGTGATGCAAGTTTCTTGTCCAGCAGTGCTACCTGCAGAATTAGGCTCTGATATTATGGAGATATTACAGTATTTGGCATCGGTTGGCATCACAAAACTATCTCTTCTGACAAACAAATTAATGCCTTTGGAGGATATCACCGGGAAGATGTTGCAACAAATAGCAGAGGATATTACTGAAAGGTTGGTGAGCATATGAATTGCATTGAAGCATGTTTGCCTATTTTTTTGTCATTGAAAAAGTCATTTTACATGTTGCCTTATTGACCCATGATTTCTCATTGCTATCACAGGAAGGCTCCTTTGCGTCATGAATCATTGTTTGGGAAAGATCCAATCAATTGGAGAAAGGAAGTTGAAGGAGTTTGTTCTCATCGGTTTTTTAGTAACATAAAATCCAGCCTTATTGGCAGTGAGGTGGGCTGGGAATATGTAAGTCTTGAAGATCTTGCACCTTTGGCAATGAAAAAGATTGATGCCATGTCCATTGAAGGGTTGAGAATCCAGTCTGGCATGTCTGAGGAAGCGGCACCATCAAGCATCAGTCCCCAGTCTCCTGGAAAGATGCTGGCTTTTGAAGGGAAGAATGCCAATCTTGTTGGGTTTCTCAGTCTGGGAGGTGCAGAATTGCACCAACTTGATGCCAAAGATGCTGACAGTGGTGCTGATGGATTATTGTCTCACGCTATAACTTTGGAGGAGTGGTTGAGACTTGATGCTGGATTCATCAGTGAGGAAGATCAAGTCGACGAGCACACAATAAGGATCCTTGCAGCCCATCGTGCTAAGTGCATAGATTTTAATGGAAGGTTTACAGGAGACATTAAATGGGGTACAGCATTTGGTGGAAAGCACGGTTTGCTGGGGAACAACCTCACGGTAGTTCTCAAGATACTGCTTAGGGATCCTCTTCGAAATTTTGAGCCGGTTGGTGCTCCAATGCTTGCTCTAATCCAAGTGGAGAGGGCTTTTATCCATCCTATGTCAAAAGTGTATGGTTCGGTGTTAGAAAGAGGTACAAATGAAGAGGATGATCATGAATGGATCCAGTACAAAAAGAGTGATTGCCTTGGGTTTAAAATCTCTGAAGTCCATGTTTCAGGGTTGAATACTGAACCTGGCAAGACACAACACTGGGTTACCAAAACACAGCAGCAATCTGGGACTCGCTGGCTGGTGGCAAGCGGCATGTCGAAGTCTTACAAGCAACCATTTTCGAAGTCGAAAGCCATCGTATTAGCATACCCACAACTAAGCAGAAAGGTGGAGGCAGGTGATATCTTGTGGAGTATAAGCTCTCAAGCTAAGGACACAGAAACCAGTTGGAAAGAGATAGCAGGATTTGTTCCACACGTACGGAACCCTAATGTCATCTTTCCTGGATGACTGAAAAAATGACTATTGCTCTTACATGGTATTTAGCATGAATTGAGCACAATTAATCTGCTACATGGTCTACTGAGTTATTGAACATGGCAAGACTGGATAGCATGCTCGGAATAGATTTATCGAACAAATATACTTGATCAGTCTAAAGGACCCAGTGAAAATGGTGAGATATATAAATCCTGCAGTTGCATATTGTTTGTTGATGCTTCAGAGTTGTCGAACAAGAATACATTGCGGAATTCTTTTTGTAAAATCAAATGCTTTTTATGCTTTGCTATGTTTCATTGGCAACACAATCATGTTCCTGTCAATAACAAAACTGTCATCAATTGCTATTGGAAAACCATAGGATATAACTTCTATGTTTATATATGTTAGGAGAGAGGTACAATTTTTGACTATCTCCCGTCCGCCTCATCCCAAAGCCAGCATTCACAATAGGCTAGTTTTTTATTTGAAGAAACAAAAAAGTTAACAGTTCTTGTCTTAAAAATCAAACTTCTTCTTAGAAAATACATTGTTTAGGAAGAAAAAAGTTACCATCTAGACAAAGATTAATAATAATAATAATAATAACATGGGTTTACAAATTAAATCCAAACTTAGGCTCTTGGAACGAATGATTTAAGTCCAGCCAGCAATAAAATCTTGTAATTTTTTTTAAGGCGGGAGTAAGAATTTTTGGGTTTGCACCAGCAATGAAATCTAATTCTTAATCAACCTAATATTTTATAATAAAATTGAAAAGAAGAAAAAGACAAATATAAAAAGAGGAAAAACAAACTTGAATTGACTAAATTAACTCATCAAACTCGTGGAATGGATCTTGAGATTATGATAATCTTATAAAAATCAAATTAAGAAAAATCATGAAGTTCAATCTCTAATAAATCTAATGTTTATTGAATTTAAAGTGAAAAATCAATTAAAAAAAAAAAACTCAACTCAACTAAGTTAATTTGCCAAACTCGTGACTTGAGTCATGAAATGTGAATAACCTCATAGAAAACAAGCCAAAATAAATCATAAAACTTAATTTCCAATCAACCAAAATTTGAAGTATGAATATGAGAAGAAAGAAATCAATTATTAAAAGGAAAAAAAATACTAGTCAATGGAGTCAACCTATTAAACTCGGAGTTCAAGTTATCGAACTTGGATAAACACATAAAAATTAAATTATAAAGCCCATTCCTCAATAAATCTAATGTTGAATGATGAAATTAAAATTGAAAAAAAAAGAGCATATATTGAAAAGAAAATAATCTAGTGAATAATATTTCATGAGGAGGGGACAATAAGTCTCATCCACTTTGTTTTTAACGATCATGATGTATAGTTGTGAAACTAGTTTTTGTTCTCGCATTTCACCTCAGATCTGAACTATTTTTTTGAACAAAAAATAATGTCCAGGTACTGAAAATGAGTAAAAAAAGATATACAAAAATTATTTATGACAAATATATAAAAATAATAACTAGGGCTAAACCATCACATGACTTCCTATCAAACATATGATCAAGATTATATGAATGGAATAGCCCGATTAAAAATAAAAATAATTATCAAGATTTTTGTTTTAAAAAAATATATGAACTTTTTAAACTCATAACCTAAGTCATTAAACTTGAAGCACCCAATCAAGAAAAATCATGAAGTTCAATTCCTAAAAAACTAAATATTAAAGTATAGAATTGAAAAAAATTAATCTAATCATACAAAAGAGTTACAAATAGCTATTCAAGAAATAAGGATCAAAATCACTATCATTGTTTTTATTAATAAATAATATCATTATTATTAATACTACCACCACCACAACTAACACCACCACTACTACTAATTTAATTGTTTTTGTTGTCAATAATATTATTATTTTCATTACTATTTTTATCATCATCATCATCATCAACGTTATTACCATTAATAATATTATTATCTTTATTATTATTGTTGTTGTTGTTGTTGTTATTACTATTACCATGACTATTATTACAGTTGTTGTTGTAATAAAAAACATGAACTTGATTTGAAGTATATAAGCACAGACTATAATAACTCTGATAAATCAAGAGAAAATGAACCAAATTGAAATCATTATTACCTTTTAAAAAAAAATCATAAACGTGATTTAAAGAAAAAAACTAGAAGTTGTAAAAACTTTGACAAAAATACAAAAAAAAAAAAGACTTTAAAAGTAGAAGGATTGAATTGAAATGACTTATATATTCAAATAAAACACCAAGGGTTAAATTGAAAACAAACAAAACTTCAACAAACAAAAAAAAACTAAACGACAATAATAAAAAATAAAAGGTTTGAACTTGAAATAATAATAACAATAAGGATCGTATTGTATTTACTGGGGTTAAAGAGAGAAATGAAGGAATAAAAAAAGGTCACCAATGATACATCAACCATATTTGAAAAACACATGTCATCTATATTGAGAGAAGATGTTGAGGAATAAAATGAGAAGGTAAAAGCCTATTTTCTACCGCGGCACATGTTGCCCAAAGGATATGACGACTCTAACATGTTGACACATGCTATACTCATGTTAATAACTTTTTAAATATAAAAATATTATGTAAATAGTAAATTTTATTATTGCTCTCAACCAAACTTACAATTAATAGAAAACAAATTGAGGCTAAAAAACTCAAATACCTTTGATTACAATGAATTCAATGCTTTGCATCCAATGATATGTATGTAATTTTACTGTGTATGAAAAACAAAAATATATAAATATTTCTATCTGGGATTGCCTATTTTTTCTCTTGGAAGTATTTTGATTATTTTATTGTTTATCAAAACAATGAATAGACAAAAAAACCTATAAACAAATTAGTAATGATTAACTCACCTTGTGAAAAAAAAAATCTTGTTCAAAGGCATGTGTTTTTTATGAAAAGAAAAGTCATTACTATGTAGTGGTTAATAGAAAAATATAAAAAGAGCTACAATAATTCTTATGTTTTTTAAAATACAATTATTATTTTGAGTTTATAATTGGTATGAGATATTGCGTATTTCTATTATTAAAAATATTTTTCCTTTTATGATAATAATTCAACCTCAAACATAAAGATAAAACACCTCACATAGTTTTTATTTTTCTTTAAAAAATAATAAGATAGATTAAAACACATAAAATTATATAACTAAACAAGATGTAATTTAATTATTAAACACCAAATCCTAATTTACAGTCCATCCCTTTCATGACATATCCAACACTTGAAAATTTCATGTCTTTTAATTCTATCACATTATGAAGTGAATAAATAACTCCGTACTTACATATGATCAAATAATAAAATCATCTAGTAACTTTCACAAAGTCAAGATTCAAACACCTATGAAATTCTCTAAAATAATTGGTATGATATATAATAATTGGTATGATATATAATTGGTATGATATATAATAATTGGTATGATATATATATATATATATATATATATATATATATATATATATATATATATTGCATTTTTCATTTTTTTTCTTTCAGAAATTTCACTTTGAACCTCCACGGTAATACCATTAAAATATATTTTTATTTATTTATTTATTTATAAAATACCAAAACCATCTCCTTTTAAGTTCCAGCTCTTTTCCTTTTGGAATCAGAAAGAAAACTTTTCTTGTTTTATAAGCCATCAGTCGCCACGGGAGAGTGACCCGAAAATCAGGCCAGATGCGCTGATATATTATTTATGATTTATAATATACATGTATCGTTAATTTTTATTCTCATTATATGTATAGATATACATATATAATATAATATAACATCCTAAAATAATTTATTTTTTTAATATCCTATTTTTTAAAAAATTTAAAAATGATATTTTAGGATTCCTTTTGAATAATAGAGTTTAGGAATATTGTGATATAATAGTGGAAAATATTTCATAATTTTTAAAACTAAATATAAAAATTAAAATCATATTGATAATTCATTATTTGATCATGTCTATATAAACTCATCGTATATCAAACTGACATAAACTATAAATATATACAGTCTAGCTATTGAAGGTGAGGTAAAACAAAGTAATTTAAACACTAATTATCAAACTTTATATATAAAATCTACAAGAACGCACGCATGCTTATAGCACAATATATTTATTAACTGCTGAAATTGTATCAGACACAATATACTGCATAGTCGACGGGACCCTATATATATAGCTAGTTCTCTGTTATATATATTGTCTGGTATTCTCGATCGTAATTAAGACATCTTGCAAGGTCGTACATGAACTTCCAAACCCTTAAAGATTGCAGCAAAGTGAAACCAAGATCGATGCAACAAGTTCTCTCTTACAAGCTCATCGTCAAGCATGCCCGAGGATCTGAAACCATGCACGAGCCGGTGCGCGCAGCTTCGCTTGAGAATCAGGAAAAGCTATGGTGGGTGTGAATGCCCTCGTAGGTCGTTATTACATATCCTGGATCATCCCTATCTCTTTCTACTCTCTTCTTCACAGGGCAGCCTTCAATCGAGCACCTGTAGTAATTCCTGCTAACCAGCACATGATTTCATAATTAAGATCATTAATTAACTGTCACATTATGCATTGCAGATCATTAATCGAGTTGTGACTCACAAATTAATTCTTAAGTACAGTGATTCAATATTTAGTGTAAATCTCGTTCATCTACCCTTATGATCCAAATATGTAAATATGTACCTCGGGTTTGCATTATTCTTCACCATCTTTTTCCCATATTTCCTCCACTTGTACCCATCGTCTAGTATTTCAATTTCTGATCGTGTTTTGAAAGCAACCCTTTCTTTGGCTTCCTTCTTCTCTCGCCCTTCTTCATCCTCTCCTAAGACACGAGCAATTAATCGATCATCACTACACAAACTCGAGGAATGGAATATATAGATCATGGAAACAAAGATATCAGGTTGGCTCGCTAAACTGCTAGCTAGAATTATCACGGCTAGCTTCTTGATACATGTATGTGCACGTGCATGCTTATTAGTTCATGACTTTGCTTACCGCCACTTGGCTCTTCGCGAGGGCAGCTGCTTTCTCCTGACTCGCCAACAACACGTGCTCTATAAACCGGACTGCCGGCATAACCAGAAGCTACAGATGACGGGGCGTCATCTAGCTCTGTCCATTCATCGAAGGTCAAGAATTCCGAGAGCTCAAAATTGGTCAGCTGGTCACGAGCATAGTCACTCAGCTCGGGTGTGTCCTGCTGTACTGTGCTAAAGTTAGGGCTGGACATCTCTGTATAGAAAATTAGATCAGAAGTTTCTTGACCACCGGAGCAATCAGCCTGAATGTTCAATATTATAGAATTAGCTAGCGTCTTGACTGATTGCGAACCAGTGCTGGCTGCTTCGTTATGACCTTCGTGTGGCGTTGCAGGAAACTTCGACGTTGATACCTCGTGACCGGGAGGTTTGATTGCGGGTCTCAGCAATCTAGCTAGCTTCATGACATTTAAAGGTAGTGGGACCTAGGATGACTTGGTGGAAGACTTGGGCTTGGTTTTGGGTCTCGTGGTTAGACCAACCCCTTCACAACGCTCTCTCTCTCTCTCTCTCTCTCTCTCTCTCTCTCTCTCTCTCTCTCTCTCTCTCTCTCTCTCATCCAAGTATTATAATTTACAGCTATTTAATTAATTGAGTAAGATTTGAGCTGAGTAGACCAATATGCATACTCAATTCAAAATCTAATCTTGTATCTTAAGGTTTACCCGAGTCATAGCGAGACCAATAAATTCTGAAAATTTCGTGTATATTTATGTTGTTTCCCATTGGATTCACATAAAGATGCAATCATATTGGTTGGTGGCAAGAGTGTAAAGGGGACAGGTTTTTTCATTTCAGGTATGAATCTTGTGTGTTCATACAATAAGAATATAAAGTCTGAAGTCATTTATTGAGTTCTAAGAATATAGTGCAGCTTTCAAAATCATGGATGGAAGACATGAAGACTTGTCAACGAATATTTCTATTTTGAATTTCGATTTTTTAAAGAAAATATATGTGTGTAATAGCCTTTTTGACATAGTTTTTTTTATTTTAAATATAGCTTGATGTTAAAATAAAAGGAATATAAGGCCTTTTGGTGCTCAATCATGTCCTTTCAATGTATCCATAGATCATGACACATAGGTTTGCAAAATCTTTAAAATTCCAAGACTTTCCTTCTTCTTTTTCAAGGAAAAGGGATTTTGGAAATATTTTTTCTATGTTATTTCCGGGGAAAATAAAAAATATTTCATGGGCAGTTGTTAGTATTATTGTTATATATATATATATATATATATATATATATATATATATATATATATATATATATATATATATATATATATATTGAAAGGTCAAATATGAGTCTTGAGGTTGATAGTCAAAGTCACCCTCCAAAGTATATTTATTTCTAGAAAGGGGTAGACTAGACAAGTGATAAATTGTACTTGCACGATTGTCAAAGAGTACCCGGCTATCATCTTTGGAATTGATCAAAACTTTAGGGATGAAAATTTATTGTGAATCATATGAATATTGATGGACTTGGTTTGCATGGATATTTTTTTAGATTTGAAAGATAATATATAATATATAAAGTATAATACTTAGCATTTTATTATTTAATATACATATTCTTACTTCAAATATATATATATATATAGTATTGATTAATAAATAATAATAGATACTTATTAAATATCTGAAACCCAATAAATAATTTATAAATATGTAAATTTATTATCCAATTACTATTGGACAAGATATAAATATAAAAAAAAATTATCCGAGGATACGCATTGTTATCCCCGCTAGACTACCAAAGATGTGTATGGTAAAGTAATCGGGATGAATTTTATGTGTGGAGCTCAATAAAAATATACATTTTTATTATGCTTTAATGTTATTAAGGATTATACCTCATATTTTAGACAAAAATAGAAAAAAATAAAGAATTACCAGCTGATTATATCCAATTAGCCTCCATGTGACGTAAAATTCAAACTTAAAAATGGTGGTGTTAAAAAGTCACAGCATCCACCAACCAAAGTAGAAATGTGGAATCTTCGACGGTGGAAAGGCATCCCTTGACTTACTACCTGTTTGTCAGGAATTGTAAAGATGTTTCTGAAAAAAAATATGATTTATTTTATTTTAAATTAAATATTTTTAATATTTTTAAATTATTTTAAAATATTTATGTCAATAATAATTTTTTAAAAATAAAAAATATATAATTGTTTTTCTTCTGTGCCCACTGATCCGATGTCGCTGCCTTGCCTTGATCTATTCACTATTTAGTTATTAAATAAATAAAATAATTAAAAGATAGAGTCTACAGAGCAAGCATATATCAGTTTCAATGGCAAACTGCCGAACATTTGTGTAATTGAGATTTTTTTTAAAGTTTTTTTTTTATTTGGAAAATATATTAAAAACAAATATTTTTTAATATTAACACATAAAAATATCTAAAAATAACAAAAAAAAATTAATTTAAAATATTTGTTTATTTAAAATTTAAAATAATTTATTTATTTTATTTCAAAAATATTTAAAAAAAACACTGAAACAAACAACACGCAAGTCAAAAACTTTATGCCAACAAATCTATCGATTTTAGGCTCTGCCAATTCAGTCCATTTCTTCCAGGAAGCTACTTGCTAGACCTCGCCAACGTCAAAAAGTGTCTCGAAAGTATTTTGAAGTCAATTTAGGTTCTGCTTAGTATGATTTAAAATAATAATAATAATAATAATTTAAGTTCTTTTTCTGCCTTTTTTTTTAAAAGTGGCTATAAGACGATTTAGTTATAATAACTTTTATCTTAAATAAACATTTATTTAATTGGAATTTAAAGTTTTTAACTTTGAAATTATTAATTATAACTTTTTTGATTTCTAACTTAAAATGGTTTAACTAATTTTATTACAAGTTATTTATGAAAAATAAATTTTAGATTATAGTTCAAAATAAAAAAAACATAGTCCCGGTTGAGTGCAGTTCATCGTTGACTTATTTTCAGATTTTATTACTTCCGCATATCTAATGGAACCGATTATCTAGAAGTCTACAGGTACACGATTATATCTTCATAATAAATCAACATAGTAATTACTAGTATCTTAAGTTTTTTATTTTTTCATACGAGCATTTGTTTTTTCTTTATTTAAGTTGCGAAAACTTTCAAATTTTATTTGGTCAAGTGCTTCAATTATATATTATTGACGGGTTTGTTAGAGTAACATGTTGCATCATTTTTTTAATTTATTTATAATCTAATTTCTCTACTTAGTTTAACCATTTTATTTGAATTTTTGAGCTTTTAAAATGTTCTAAATTAAATATTTTCAGATAAGAAACTTTTTTTGGAAATAATGGAAATTATATTTAAAAGTATTATCTAATAATTCAAATTTTTAGATTTAGATAATTCTTTAATATAATATTATTTTTTTATTGACTGAGTGAGTATATATTCTAATCTTATCACTTGTAATTAAATATAAAATAACGACGAGTTCATATAATTTCAAATTTAAATAACTTTTTTTTTTTTAAATATATGAATTATAACGATATTTCTTCGGCACTGCTAACTATTTACATTCACATTAAATGTCTAATTGGGATCATATATGGGCCATTTTTTCTTTAATCAAAAAATAAAAATTTGAGGTCTGTCAGACAACCGCATGACCATCCCCAGCCAAATCAATGACAGGGGAACGATCCTCTACAGCCACGGAGATTCGATATGAACACCAGGCCATTACTCACGCTATGATCACACGGCTATAATTCGTCAACCAGACTTAGGTTCCTGCCTCCTTAGTGATAAAGGATACAGAGGTACGATCCTATAGAACAGATCCTGTTCAAGTAAGGTCGTGCCGCTTCCTGTCCCTCCCCCACTTCATTAACGTTTCTACTTCCTAGTTCGTTTCCGATGTGGGACATCTGTTCATGTTTCCTTCCAGGGTATTTCTGTCCAGAAGAAGAACGTTTAGGCGCGTTTTGCTTCTCAAAGCCCCGCTAAAAACCAGAAGAGAGTGCTGTGAAAGTACTAGGATGCCCCCTGAGCTGCTGCGTTGTTATCGGGCTAGTGTTTCTAGGATTCTAGAGGCACAATTGTTTATGATTTTGTATTATATGGGACGAACTACGAAGATCCAATTTTTGGATGCTGGGACTTTAGGGGTGCGCAGTGTAGTTGTCTGCCTGCCAACAATATAATTATTCAAAAACTAGGATTTGGCAATTTTTTGCGTGCTACTACTCCCTTGTGTCTTATTTGGAAAAAAATGTTCATAAATAAAAAATAAAGATTTTTATTTTAAAATTAATAATTTTATATTTTTATATTATTTTAATATGCTAATATAAAATAAATTTTTATTATTTTAAAATCAAAAATACATTTCAGACACCATAAGTTTCACCCGTCCTTGTTTAGAATTTGTAATGATAAAGAAAAGAAAAGAAAAGGATAAAACATTAAATACATTGTTAAATTATTTTTGATGTTGTCAAATTTACATTCAAAATAATATTCATATCATTTTTACCATTGAATCATTTTTATTTCTCAATTAAGAACTTATTAGAATAGCTAGACAAAAAGTATTAATTTTAATATAAAATGATATCATTTCCTACAACAAACAGTATCATTTGAATGAAAAAAACACATATAAACTTCAAAATAAAATGAAAGTTCTTAATTGATTTTTTTAGAAAAAAGGATAAAATAGATGTAAAAAAATTGTTTAGTGAATCTAGTAATTTAGTTGCACATTTAACTCAATATAATTAAAAATAAATCTACTTATTAAAATAAAATTAACTTGTGTTTTAAATTATTTTTTTTAAATATAAAAATATATTTTTAAATAAAAAATAACCACAATCATAAATGTAAATGAGTAATAAGCCTGCTTGTATCATTTTAATATAAAAGATAAAAAAAATAAATTCTTTATACTATGAAATAAAAAAAACATATATTTTTTTAAAACCGCTGGGTTTTACATCACTTTCACTCTCGCGCAGATGAGCCACCGCACCATGGCTCGAAACAAGCCGGCTTCCGTCAAACCCAAACCGAAGCCAACACAAACCACCGATAAATCAGCAAAGCCACGGCTGAGCAACGCCGAGCGGTCTGCTTACTTCGCTAGAAGAGAGGCTGCCAAGGTCTTACGCACGGTTCTTCAAGGCGACGCTAATCGCCAAGCCGTTGCCTCCATTAAATCACTTGTCTACAGTCCTTCCATTAGAAACAAAAAAGCAACTTTCGCTCTTGTTTGCCAAACTCTCAAACGTAAGTCAGCTTTATCAAATTTATTATAGTATTTTTCCAATGCTAACCAAACAGTGCCGAAGAGAAAGTGAAATGCTTATAATTCAAGCTAAACGTGTTATTTATTTGTTTTTTCTCTGAGTTTTCAGACCTAAGAATAATCAAAGATGTTTTCGAGATTGCGAAGATTCTTAATAGCAAGTGGAAGGTAAAGAAAAATAAAATGTTTTTTCATTTTTTTTCATTTTATTAAGAGTATTTTTTTGGATTTAGTTTGTGCTTATTGTTGTGTTATTGCAGAGACAAGAGGAATTGATTTATATTATAGCTTATGACATTTTATTTGGAAAGGTAATTTATGCTAATTTAATAAATTATTATTATATTTTACTTCTGTTATGCGTGGAGTGATATTTGATATTTTTGGTGGTGGTTTGACGAGGAGTGTTAATTTTTCGTAGGAGAATTCATTGGTTGGAGGTGATGCGGAGAAGTTCTTTACATGTCGAAAAGATGCTATGCAGTCAGCTTTAGCTAAGCTTGTAGTGAGAAAAAAAGTGAAGAACATTGATGACTTGATTGCTCTTTATCAGCCTCCGGGTACATGTTCTTTCTACTTTTGAATTTTAATTGCGCTTGGTGGTAAAGCTATTAGAGTGAGAAGGGTTACTTGAGGATAGGTTTAGTTTTAAGCTCTACATTCCTTTGCTATAATTGATATAAGTTAAGACTCTATTATTATTAGGTTTTGGATCCTGTTTATCCTTTTCTTGAGCTTCCTTGAATTTTTAAAAGGTTAGCTGTCTGTTCAATTACATTGTTGTGAACATTTGGGTGCTAATATGGTGCAGATATTACAAGACCCTGTTATGTTCGTGTAAATACCTTGAAATTGGATGTTGATTCTGCTTTGCATGAATTAGGAAAACAATTCAAGGTACTTTCTGAGATTTCAGAGAATTTGTCATGGGGGAGTTTGAAATATTTGTGCAAAGTAGCAGTTATCCTTTCATGTGAAAGGAATGTTGAATGTCATGGATTGAAAATATTTTTTTGTGTTTTTTTGTTAAACAGGTTCAGAAGGATGGCATGATACCTTACTTGTTGGTGCTCCCACCACATACTGATCTGCACAATCATGCTCTGGTCTTGAATGGAAGCATCTTTGTGCAAGTAAGAAGTTATTTGAATTTTACATTAATGCTGTAACTAAAGCTTTTGATATTCAAATCTACACTCTGAAAACATGTCAAGCCCTGTTTCTATAGGGTTCTTTTAACTAAAGCATGGGATTGGAAAGTTGTAGGGGTTTAATTTAACCAAAAAAGGTTTTCAGTGAGAAAGCAACTTTTATGTGTATTTTTGGAGGCTAATAAATGTTCATGGACAGAGTGATTAATAAAATCTGAATCAGTTCAAGAATCAAAAATCAAAATTTGTGTGCCAATATTGGTGTTTTCCTGCTACTGCAAATCAAAGGCATGAAGTTACAATGTGGTTCTTTCTTGTTCTTTTGGAATGAGAAACCAATCTGATTTTTTTGTAATCGTTTTGGAATCCAAGAGATGTTGAAACATTCTACCATATCATATACAAATTCTGGAAGGTCTTTGACCTAAGTTTCCATCTGCTTCATACCCCGTGTTAGATTTCCTTCAGCAGTTGAAAATACTAATGATTCTGAATCACTTTCCAAGGAAAGTGGCTGCAGACTGAGTCATAAAATTGTGAGTCAAACATGAATCCCGACTTTGTCTAGGAAAAACCAAAGGAAAATCACTTATCAAAACCAACAAAACACACATATAAGAAGGAAGGCCCGCCTATTGTAGAAGAGCAAGAAATTATTAATACACCCCTTAACTCCTAAAAATTCAACTTATTTAAGGAAAATAGGAACATACTGAAGTGTGGAAATCAGCAACATGCTGAATTATGGAAACATGAAATTGAGAATTAATGCAACTAAAATACTGATCCAAAACATCATAGAGATAAGACCACAATGCATCTCTTACCAAAATAGTAGCCTTCTTGGATTCTTGAGGCCCATACTGTTCCCATTGAAGCGTTTTTTTTCTTGATAAAAAATTGTTGACTAAGGTTTGCTGATAAATTCTTATTCGGGTCTTTCTATATGACTTATAATGGAATCCTCTATTTTCATAGGGAAAGGCAAGTTCAATGGTGGCAGCAGTTCTTGATCCCAAACCAGGATGGGAGGTGAGTTTTGGTAAATGCTAACTGCCTTCTACGCTCATTCTCTGCCTTTTGTATTGGTAACTTGTAAAAAACTTTTACTAGCCAGTTTTTGATGTGCCTTTTCTTTCCCCCTCCAGAACCTGGGGTATACTCATTCCCCTTGGATTTGATAATTTAACATAGTTAGGTAGCATGTGTTTTACCTGTTTCTAGAAGAAATAAATTTTGGTGTTCAGCAGAGTATCCTTTTAACTAATTATTTGCTGACAAGTTATTTTCAATGTATGATGCTTGTATAATCTCTTTTTTTGGGCTATTTTACAATGTTTAACAAAATTTTTACTTCTTGAACCATAACAATTGAGAATTTTTACTTTGATATGCCTTCTTTCTTTCTGCAACATGACACATGAAGTACAAAATAATGTTCAACAAATCCTTTACCTAACCATGTATATATTTTTTGCTTCATGTTGGCAGTGGGGCCCCAGCTCATTGCATTTCTTCTGTAGTTGCCCTCATGCTCCCCGTGGTTAATGTTTTTATTTTCTGTACAGGTTCTTGATGCATGTTCAGCTCCAGGGAACAAAACCGTTCACCTTGCTGCCCTTATGAAAGGAAAAGGAAAAATCATTGCTTGTGAGCTGAACAAGGATAGGGCTAAACGTTTAGAAGACACTATCAGACTCTCTGGTGCTACCAGTATCCTTTCCACAGTTTTCTGATATTTGTACTTTTGCATGAGATCTCTCTCACCTGGCTCCTAGTTTTGTTCACACTAAATTCTCATTCGTGGTCCATAATTTTATTTATCATTGCTTTTATTCTTAGCTTCTTAGTTTTCATCTTACTTAACACCCCGATTAGCCTTAACTGGCTTCTAGACATTGAAGTCATGCATGGTGATTTTCTAAAAATTGACCCAAAAGGTCCTTTTTCCAAGGTAAATAAATTGATTATGTTATTTATGATTCCTGATACCTAACTGTTTGCACACTGTTTGGCCTTTCAGTGCTCCAATTTTTATCACATTGGAAGAATAAGTTATTAGAATTCACAAAGCTCTTTCTTGAACTGCAGCATCCCCACATGCCGCTTCTGTAGCTGTGGTGACTGATACCTAGTATTTCTGCTCTTTTTTAATGAACATCGAGTTTCTTTTTCCTTGTAAATAGGAATTTTTTTTCTAATTTTGGTCACTTTAATCGGTGGGAAATTATTTTTGATTGTAATCCTTACTACGAGGGATCCAACTACTTGGAAAACCACGTGCTCTTACTGACGATCCAATACTTTAATACAGGTCTCTGCTATTCTTCTAGATCCTTCTTGCTCTGGATCGGGGACTGCTTCTCAAAGACTAGACCATTTACTCCCGTCTCATACCACTGATGTTGTTGACACAGAGAGATTGAACAAGCTTGCAGCTTTTCAAAAGAAGGCTCTGGCCCATGCTCTGTCTTGTATGTTCTCTTTTTAATTGATTCAACCACGTTAATTCTATAGCTACTTTCATGGCATCCTTCCTGCAACTTACTTGTATCACCAGAACCATATACCAGCCAAAATGAGATTGGGATGTGAAAATTATGGGCTGCTATTAGTTGCTTACTGCTGTGTTTTTCAAATCGTTCTAATTAGCATAGTGTGAAACAAATTCTGTTGCAGTTCCAGCCGCTGAAAGAATTGTTTACAGTACATGCTCCATCAATCAAATTGAAAATGAAGACGTTGTTAATTCAGTTCTACCTTTGGCCACATCCAATGGTTTCCAGCTGGCAACTCCCTTTCCTCAATGGCAGCTCCGAGGTCTCCCAGTTTTTGAAGGCTGTAAGTGCTTCTGTGAATCATTATTATTGTATTGCTCCGTGTTAAACTCCCGATTTGACTCAATTGAGTGCAATCGCGTGTTGCTGACTGAATTGTGCAGTGTGAAGTTCAAACCATTGTAACTATATTTTGTTTTTACCCTAGCAGCTGAACATTTGCTTCGAACTGATCCGGTCAAGGACAAGGAAGGCTTCTTCATTGCCCTTTTCGTCAAGAAGGGCTCTGTAAAGAATCCAGAGGAGCGCAGTGGAAGCGGGAAACTCGCCGGATCTCTTTCAAATGACGAGGGCCGGCTAAAAAGATCTTGCCATGCAAATAAGAAAAAATTTGCGCTGCCTGTATTCTACCGAGGCATTTTCAAACCATGGTTGCATAGGGCAAGAAAGACATCCGATTCCTTTAATTGAAGAACTGTCCACACTAGAAAGACGTTAAAAGAAACATTAAATTAGTAAAACTCCATTCTATTGACTGCCTTTTGATACTCGTGTTCATCTTGCTTTCCTCTTTGATAATTGCCACAGGATTGAAAGCTTTTTCGCAAATGAATTTATCCTTGCTCGATGGACGTGCTACTATCCGGCAAATCAAATAGGGCTAGCATATGATAGGACTGAAGGGTTTGTTCTATGTGATCTTTGAGGTATGAGAACAGGAAATCGATGTTAATAAAAATAAAATAAAATATATGGCTAGTAAATAGGGTAAATTGATGGTACGTGGCTGCGGTGATTAATTGATGTTTGCTCTATCATGCAGTGACCGTCGAGAATTCCAACGGACCTCGAAAAATTTCAGAGACGACGGGAAGAAATATAAAAGAAAGAGGAGAGCATCTAGCTAGTAAGAAGGCCACCACTGCATTCATATATTTCATACCACGTTTTGAACAACAATGACCACATTGATTCAAACGCAAACACACTCAAAATTATCCCACACCCCCAAGCAAGTGCCCAGCAAAACGCACTCATTATTTATCATAACCTTAACACACAAAACAAGCCACATTGTATTCATAATCAAGCAATCTTGACCTCGATCGTCTTAGGCTTCTTGGGCTCAGGAGGCGGCCATTTCTCGACAGTGACGGTCAAAACCCCATCTTGACAAACAGCAGAAATGGCTTCGGTATTGGCATTCTCAGGCAGAACAAATTTCCTCATAAACTTACCGACCCTCCTTTCCATTCTCACATACTTGGCTCCTTCTTTATCCTCTCCACGCTTCCTCTCTCCACTAATAACCAGCACGTTGTCATCCTCCACCTGAACCTTGATGTCCGCTGACTTCAGTCCCGGCATGTCGATGATGAACGCGTAAGAGCTTGGATACTCTTTCACGTCAGCTGGTGTTGATGCCATTGCCTTGGCATCACGGACGTAGGTGCGCGTTGGTGCGTTGAAGGACTTGTCCGCCTCATGATCATTTACATCCATCATGTGCTGGAGAGTGTGGAAGAATGGCGTGTCCATACCCAAGATTCTCAAATCCATCTCTCTTCTCGCTTGATTTTTCGCTTGCTGAAATTTTTTAGTGTTTCTTCTCTTGTTGGTAGACGAACTTCTCGAGGGGAGAGTGGCTATTTATAGAGGGATATTGGGGGTGGAGAAAGGGGAGTTTCTGGAGAGATGTGGAAACTCAAGGGACTTTCCAGGGGTTTCTGCTGGGTCTTCGTGTTGGGTCTAGAATGTTCATAGAAGAAGCAATTGGGAGAGCCCAGTAGACTTTCTGTTTTTTAGTGGTGGAAAATCGGATGTGATTTGACTATGGTATTTTTTAAAGTGTAAGAAGTAATGATGTACCATAAAATTTATTTTAATTAATTAACATCGCGAATAATAACTCTTAAACTATTTTTTACTTTAAAAAACAAAATGTCAATTATCTATTTTTCGTTTTATACAGTTTATTGTTTTTTAAAGTGATTTTTATTTATAAAAGTATTAAAATGATATTTTTTTAAAATTATTTTAATATTAGCATATAAAAATAATATTAAAAAAATTAATTTAAAAATAATAAAAAATTCAAAATTCAAAATTCAAAATTTTCAAAAATATTTTTGAAAAACACTTAAAGATTGTCATGACATCATGTGCTATAAAAAAACATAGTTTCTAATCTTGTACTCTGTTTCATGTTCCGTATGGATAACATGAAATGATTTTGTAGTCAACAATGCGGTTCTTGTTGGGATGATTTAGTGCCTTGTCTTTCATTAGAATTTTCTTATCGTGCAAAAAGTGTTCCATACACACCCAGATGGAACGAAGACTTTGATGGATAAACCCTATACATCTAGCAGGCATGGTAAAGTCTGAAAGAACAACCAAGAAGCTTGATGTCTCTTCCTCGGATAAATCCTACATAATTAACCCTAGCTGCTACTATAAGCAAATCAAGGAGATGAACTGGAAATTGAGTTCGATTCATCCAATACAATTAATTAATTGGATCAAGAGGTCTGTGATGCATCGAGATTGCACGGCGATCTTCATTCTATCTCAAACCCGGCATGGAATCTGAATTCAGCAACCTACTGCCATGTTCTAAGCGCAGCAAAATATACAGTGGACAGCTTTGCTGAAGAAGAAAATAACAGTACTACTTTCAGATGGAAGTTTCAGAGTGAAGAGATTAATAGCACGCACGAACAAGTATCAGAAAACAAGTAGATCAAGAATTGCTAACAAAATTGAAAGCAAATTATATTGTATAATTAGTTGCAATATTTATTTGTCCACGGTGAGGCTTTCTTCTCCACGGTCACAGTCAAAAACCCCAGCCGATATATTCTCTGTATTAGCATTTTCAGGCAACACACGAACTTCTTCAAATACATGCCAGGCCTTCTCTCTATCGTAGCCATGGCTCTTGCTTCACGTAGAAACGCTCTTGAGGGAGCGTGGCTGGCCTGGAACTTTCTTCTAGGAGGTCATGCATGAGGACAATCAATAATTGCTAGATCCAAACCCACGTTCCTCAAGCTCACATCCATGGCCGGCTTCTCTCGCTCTTGGTTTCTTGAGATGGAAAATGCAATAGTGTTTGATATTTTCTTGATGGGGTTGGAGGTTGGAATGATGGTGTGGTTTTGGTTTATATAGAAGAGGGAAAGGAAGTGTTCGAGAGCTCGTCTGTTGTATCCTAGCAACCGCAGGAGGAACAATTTAGGGTTCTCCTCGCTAGTATTACATCCTGATTTTTTTTTTTAATTTCAATGATAAAGGTGTTATTTTATCGTATTTAAGAAATAAAAAAAAACTTTATATTCTAGTTAGTTTTATTTATTTATTTATTTTAAAAATAATTTAGTCATTTCATTACTATTAACAATTCCGAAAAAAACACATTTTATCCCAATTAATGACTATATATTCTTAAATATAATATTATTTTTATATTGACTAAGTGAGTATATATTCGAATCTTATCACTTGTAATTAAATATAAATAACGACGAGTTCATATAAATTTCAAATCAAAAAAAAAATTATAATGATATTTCTTCAGCACCGCTAACTAATATTTATCAGATAAAAATATTTATGATTAAAGAAATAAAAAATAGAAGGTCTGTCAGACAGCCGCATGACCATCCCCAGCCAAATCAATGACAGGGGAACGATCCTCTACAGCCATGGAGATTCGATATGAACACCATGGCCATTACTCACGCTATGATCACACGGCTATAATTCGTCAACCAGACTTAGGTTCCTGTCTCCTTAGTGTTAAAGGATACAGAGGTACGATCCTATAGAACAGATCCTGTTCAAGTAAGGTCGTGCCGCTTCCTGTCCCTCCTACACTTCATTAACGTGTCTTGTTCGTAGTTCGTTTCCGATGTGGGTTATGTGTTCATGTTTCCTTCCAGGGTATTTCTGTCCAGAAGAAGAATGTTTAGGCGCCTTTTGCTTCTCTAAGCCCCGCTAAAAACCAAAACACATTTTATCCCACTTAATGAGTCATGCTTTCGGATCAAGGCAAATATTTTTTTTCAGATAGGCTTTTTTATTATTATTATTATTATTATTATTATTATTGGAATTAAGTAACCTTTCTCTCTCTTCTCTTAATCAACAGCTTGGAAACAATTAAAACAAATTTTTATAGCAAAATTTTTTTTTTTTTATCAAGATATTAAAATTGTATAATTTGCATGTCTTATAAAGTTCAAGGGTCAAGTGCTTCTTTTGCAAAGCTTATGACATGTTACCTTGTATGGTGTCTTTTTCATTTCGACTTGTTCTCTTTCAATTTCATATTTTCATAAGAAATCAAATTTATTTGGTCTTTAATTAGGATTAAATTATCAAAAATAAGTTTAAGAACCAAATTTTAAAAATAATGTTTTTTGCATAAGAGCCGAAATGAAAAATATAATATATGATCAATTTCAATCGAAGAATAAAATTGCAACAAATCAACATCTCGTGATAGAAAAAATTACAGGAATTCAAAATAAACCAAAGATCAAAAGAATAGAAGCTGAAATGAAAAATCACATATATATCATTTTCAATTAAAGAACAAAATTAAAATAAATCAAAACTTCTATAGAAAAAATCAGGAGGAAAAATTAAAAGCCAAAGGACTGAAAGGAACAAACCATAATCACAAAGGACCGATATGCAATTTTGCCTACGGGAAAGGGAAAAGGGGAAAACAAGGGATCCACAGACCACCAACACGTCTCCAACTACCATTCAATGACACACGCGCCGCCATGACGGCGCACCTGATGAGATGACGGATGAGCATTTTTCACCACCAAATTACGATGCACACGCTGTCTACAAGGCACAGACGAAAGACGCATGTCGACACATCAATGAGACGGCCAATAACATTTTCAAAGAAAAGAAGAAAAGACGCAAATGAAAATATGAATATACCCCCAATGCTAACTCTTGATTTTGTTATTTTTGAGGGCATATCAGTAGTATCACTGTTAATCAAACGGTAAAAAAACAAGAATACCCTGGCTAGAGACTAATGTTTGGTCTCATTAAAGGGTATAATAGTTATTTTACTATTTATTCACAAACCAAAATATCTAAAATATCCCTGCCCACTCAACATTGTCTTGTCTTATACCGGCAAAATTGTAATTTTATTGTGCAAAAAAATAAAATACAAATACACCTAAACAATCAGATAATATCAATAAAATGCTCTACACCATAATAAACAGCACATAGGTTTTTATTAAATTTTATTCTATAATATTAAATTTATGATGAATTAATATTTATATTTTTTCATATAATAATAAAAAAAACTAATTCAACTTAGTTTAATTCATAAATTTGATGGGTTGACTAGATGAACCTGATCTATTTCTTTTTGTTCTCCTCCTTCTTTTTCTTTGGGTTCATCAAGTTTGCCAATATTATGTTAAAATGATTTTCACATGATTTAATTTAAATTTTAGATTAACTACACAATCAAGTAAGAAAACTCAGAGTTTATTTATTTTAATAAATGAATAGGGTTTTAACATACATTTGTAAATAAGGGGATCTGTCATTTTCCTCACCGAACACGTTTCTTCTCTTCAACAAATATAATTCCCACAGAAGGAGCGGATAAACAAGTTTTAGCGAAATTTTCTTACAGGACTTTGTATGTGTGTCTACAAAGAAAATCAAGGTTAAAATATGGCTAGCTGTTGGAGAATAATATAAATTGTGTTCTGAAATCTTATCTAAAAACTTACGTATTTAGGTGAGTTGGTTTCTTAAACATGATATCAGTGTCTTGTTGACCCAACGGTCACGAGTTCGAATCTAACCATCCTCATTCTATTTGATAAAAATCAAGCACAAGGTAGTATGAGTCTGTATGCACGTTTCAAGGGCTTTCACTTGAGAGAATATATTAGAAAATAATATTAATTATATTCTAAGATTTTACCTAACTATTTAAATTTTTTAAATGAAATGATTACTTATAAAAGACATGAGAAACATATTGTCACGGGCAAAGTCTCGTGGGAAGTTTGTTCTTGGAAAAGCGTTTCTTAAAGAGAAGAGTCCCGTGCTAACCTAATATCTGAAACCCTCGTCTCCTGCATCAAAATGTTTCGGTCCCAGTCAAAAAAACCTTCTTAGAATTTTCAACGCCCGGAAAATCTAGCCAGCCTTCTCCACAAAGCATTTAATTAATGGCAGATCAAAGGTTATAGTCATAAACATACATATTCCGGGGTTGATGTGCATTGCTAAATTCAATGCACCTAATTCTTTTCTTTTCTTTTAAAATATATTTTAAAAAAATCAAGTAAAAATGACCGAACGTAGTCACACTTTCTCTCTAAGTTAGTGTTTAGTTTCTGACCTAATAGAATAGAGTCAACAGACAATGATAATGAGATAAGAAAATATATTTTATTTTATTTTAAAAGTATATTTAAAAAAAACGTTTTAAAATAATATTTTTTTCTTACTATTTCTTAACTAAATATGCTATATATATATATATATTGAAACATTATATTTAAACATTGACCTATAGTGCACTATAAGAATCAAGGGGGGGTCATTCTATGGTCCTTATCCGGAATAAAACAATGCGGGTTCTTAAACCCAATGGACTAGTCCCTGAGGGTGCGCTTTCCGGGTTGTGGGTTTCCCCCGTTTCCAAAAAAAAAAACCAATAGACTAGGACAAGACAATTATTAACATTATATTTTAAATGTATTTAATTATTAATAAATTACTAAAATAATTATTGTTTTTCTTAAAATAATATTTTAATTTAGTGTTTGCCCCAAATTTCCTCCTTAAGAACTATATAAAAAGCCAACAATCGAAGCATAGTATAATAATATCAAACGGTCCAAATTTCCAGTAAGATAAAGGTAATAAATTTTTAATTTTTTATATTAAAGTAGACAGAGACACTAGGAAAAAAAAGACTATTAAAAGATGTAAAGCACAAGGCGGTCAAATATTAATCCACGTAAAAAAGAAAACAGAAAGACAATTATTTTTTTACTTTACCTCATTCTTTTAATAATTATTGTTAGCATCCAGAGTCAAAATGATTTTTAAATTGTATAACACTTTACTTTCTAATTAAAGAAATAAGTCAACAAAAATTTCTGGATTATTAACAAAATTGCAATTATATTTCCACTAATGATTAAAAAGTTATTTTATTTAATATTAAAACTTTTTCATCAAATTAAAAAAGAAAGAAAAAAAAAGAGCCAAGCCACTTTGTCTTTTTGCTTTGCTAAATTAAGTAAAAATCACTCCAATTTTTTTTTCTTTTTTTTATTGTGAATGTATGAGTCAAATTATATGTATTTTAATTAATTTTACGAATACTAAAATTAATGATTATTTAAGCCTCATATGACCCTCATATTAGCAATTATAGACTAAAAAATTGAGATCACAGAGGAAATAAATATTTTAGTCTCAAACTCGTATCGCTGAACAACTTACTAAATGGTTTAAATTATTAATAATTTTGATATATTTTTAAATAAAAAATATTTTTAAAAACTCAATGCATTACAATCTGTATAGTTGTACAAGAAACATTAGAGTATATTGGAAAGTGAAGGGCATATAATACTGAATCCATGTTGCCAGGCTCAAGATACATAAGAAGCATATACCTCCCCCCAATCTCCACTATAGTTCCTTGTATGATTAATCTCATGTTCATCACAAATCACCTCCCAATACTTGGCCCAATTTGGCCTCCATGCTGACCCCTCTTGACTGTGAATGATTTCTTTTATTTTAGGATTTAACCGAGTGCATGCAAATGAATCCGAATATCTAATTAAAAATAAATAAAATCCTCCATTTTAGCACCGAAGCACCTTGTTGGTTTGATGAAATGGGGTTTTAAAGGGATTTAAAGGGGAGAGGGAATCGAGGAGGAACAAATTTGCATGAATTTCTGGGCTGTAAAATTTCTTATACTTTTTTGAAGCCTCTTTAATAAATAACAATTCAGTGCAATATTATATAGACTAGTTTCTTATCTCAATACACATGTATCTTATCAGTAGCTACTTTGAATATATCTTATCAGTTCCTCCTGAAGTATTGGCATCTGTTGTCGGGGTTGTAGCAGAGTTCTGTTGGTCGAGGAGTCTGCAGAGTTGAGGAGTTTGCTGCAATGCTGAGGAGTCATAAGTTGAACCCTGAGATTGTCATGGAGAAGCTGGGATGGAGCAGAAGGCAGAGGCTTGGTAGGAGCATCAGCAGATTGATCTTCGGTGGAGATGAATTTCACAGGAAGCTGACCGCGCATACCTTGATCTCTGACAAAGTGAAAGTCTATTTCAATTTGCTTTGTACAAGCATGGAACAGTGGATTGCTCGATGAATGTACTGCCCCAGTGCTATCGCACGACGCTATCAACACAAACTTCAGCCATTGAATTTCTACAGCAGCTTTAGTGAGAGCTTTGAATTTTGCCTTCGTTCTACTTCGAGCAATTGTTTGCTGCTGTTTTCAGCTCCAGGGAATCAAGTTAGAGCCCAGATAGACACAGTGAGCTCCGATAGATTGTCTGATGTCACGATCTTCTACCTAATCGGTGTCGCCAAGGGTCCGAAGCTGAAGAGTAGAAGATGGTTGGATCGACAGAGCATGATGTGTAATGTGCTTCAAATCACACAGGTTCATTTGACAGATGCCCATTGCGCTTCCATTGGACGATGCATATATTTGCTCATTTTGTGGATAGCTAAGGCTAGATCAGGTTAGGTAAATGAAAAGTATTGTAGGCCACCACCAACACTGCTATACAACTGTGGACCATGACATGAAGTGCCATCAAAACCAGGGTTTTTTGTTTCTTTCTTTTCAGCTGAAATGACCGAAATATTTCTAATTCGTAAAAAACATATTATAAAATAGTGTTATTCTTATCTAAATTTAAATTCTGGTTTGCTCTGAATTTTTTATTCAGATATCGGTCAAAATATTCCGGTTTCGTTCCACTCGTTCCGCTTCGGTCAAATAGTGTTTTTTTAAATAATAAATAATTTTACAATATCAATCATATCTCTTAATCCAACCTTTAGATTGAGATGAAATTTTGCGAGAAGTCTCTTGATATATTTATATATACTATGTTAAAATATCAGAGCAATCAGAAAATATAATGACGTTATGAGATTGATGATGGTATTCTCGTAATATTATACATGTTCATAATTTTGTTTAGAAAAAATCATTTTATTATGTTTTTTTTTTAAATTAAATTGTACAATTCTAAATAATTTTATTTTTGGATTTGAACTAAAAAATTTCTGAATTAATATGTTTAATTATATATATATATATATATATATATATATAAACAGTTCAACCTCAAAACGACGCGCCGAAACGCTCCAAAACCAAAATACCCGTTTCAATTGTAAAAAAAAAAGGACCACCCAAAACGATATGACAAACTTGATCAAAACTGATGTCAGACTGTGATGGGGTAATGCTGCGGACAAGAAGATCCAGTATGTAGCGTCGTTGAGATAAGATTAGGCCATGATCTTCCCGTATAGCTAGCTCCAATGTCTGGGAAGAAACCCAGCACACCCATATCTATGGCAGCAAAATATTTCTGCAGTAAATGAAAATCATTGCCAAAGGAACGAACACTAGAGCCAATTACTTCATGTTATCAGCATAGGTTCATAAATAGATGGTGATAGATCCATGATGAAAAACATAAAGTGAACGATCACCATTGCTGTCCATAGAGCCAATGGCCTGGAGTTTGTCGGCCAACCTGGAGAACCACGCCCATGGAGTCTGACGAGGTCTATAAAGAGACACGAGGATGAGTGAAACCTGGAGGATAAGCCATGGAGACAAGTTTTTCATCGAGATTGCACCGCCAATCGGACTGTTGTTGGTTTGACGACAGGGATGAGAGTCTTCCAAACATGCTAGACCTATGCTGCGATGCTGAGGAGTCATAAGCTGAATCTTCAACATGGGTGACCCAACAAACGAGAGAGAGATATAGGTATGCTTGAGGGAGCTCGTCTAGGATATTATTTAATTTAATATTGTGTTTTTTAAAAAAAATAATGTGTTTTTTTTAAGATTTATTTTTACATTCAAATAATCTAAGGATATATTAAAAAAAAAATTTAACAATCACAAATAAACGGGGCTAATCGAGCGAGAAGGTGAAAAACAAGGGTAAAATGAAAGAATGTACGAAGATTTAGAGTTATTTAAAAAAAAAAGAAAAAAAAAAAAGAAACTAAAGCAAAAGCTAAAATTGGATATTTGGTGTTGGCTATGATAAAGTTTTTGTTGCGGACGGATTTAAAAAAAAATATTTTTTTTTATTTTTCATTTTAAAATGAATTATTTTTTATATATTTAGATTATTTTCATATGTTAATGTCAAAAATAATTTTTAAAATATAAAATAAAAATTATTATTTTAATATATTTTTAAATAAAAAAACATATTAAAAAACAACAGCAAGTAAACATGCAAATCAATGAGCATTTGAAAGTGCTATGATTTTTATTTTATTTTTATGAGTTTTGAAAATACATTTTGATTTGAAATACTAAATTGATATTTTTAAATGATTTTATTATTTTAATATTTCGAAAATTATTTTCAAAATACTTTTCATTACGATCCCCAGCATTCTAGTACAAGGAGAAAAAAATACAGAGGGCGGCAGTGATTCAGGTAGCCAAAAGCGTTACCAGTTAAAAATACCCACAGAGTTGAACTTGAACATGAACATGAACATGAACCAAGATCAGATCAGGTAAAAACAGGGAGGAAATTAAAGGGAGGGCCTCCCTCCCTCCTGTAACTATTCCTACAAGTTTCTTTTACCTTGGCTTGAAGCAGCCAGCAGCAGCAACCGAAAAAAGGAAAATTATCTAATCTGTGAACTGTAGTCCTCGAAATGGTAACAGACACGTGTACACTTTCCGTGATCCGCACAACCCTCTCTAAAATCCATACTCTTGTCTTCACCTTTCCGTTAAATTAACATTTGCACTCTCTCTCCCTCTCTCATTTCGCTTTCTGCGATTTATCCACTTTCTCTTTCTTTCCATCTTCCTTTCCCTCTTGATTTTCTGTTTGTGATCATCTTTCTCTCTGTATATTACGTGTATTTTATCAAGTTGGGTTCTTGTTACTTATTTTCCAAGTGGTGAAGCGGTGAACAATAGATAAACAATCTTTAAGATTTCTGGTAAGATTTTGATATCACCACTATCTTGATTGATTTGGGTTTTATCTGTTTTTGACCCTTTTATGGTGATCCAAATCTGGTCTGAAATCTGCTGGCATAGAAGGAGAAAAAAACCCTACAAAACCAAACCCACCTCCAATCTCTACTCTTTAACTCTTACTATACCCAACCCTTAAATACCTTCCTATATTTCATTTTTCTTCAAGATTCAATCTTTCTCCTTTTGTACTTCAGATTTGTTTTAATTTAATATACATAACTGTATCGCCGGTTAGTAGTAGAAATAGTGAAGACTGAGACTATTTGGATCTGGGTTTAGTTTATTTTAGTTGGGTTCTTATCAAATTAAGAGTTTATTGGTTTCTAAAGATCATAACTATTTAGCTAGCTGAGCAAAAAGGGCTTGTCTTTCGATTAATGATTTAGTGTTTTAAAAGTGGCTAAGATGAGTTTGAGTGCTGCCGAGGATAATTCGGCGTCAGAGATTCATATACCAGCTGATATAGATTGGCATATGCTTGACAAGTCGAAGTTTTTCTTTTTCGGAGCAGCTTTATTTTCAGGCGTATCAGCTGCTCTTTACCCTATTGTTGTTTTAAAGACTAGGCAACAGGTTTTTCCTACGCAAATTTCGTCTCTCAAATTGTCATTGTCAATTATGAATCATGAAGGTGTGAGAGGATTCTATAGGGGCTTTGGTACTTCTTTGATGGGTACAATCCCAGCTCGAGCACTTTACATGACAGCACTTGAGATTACCAAGAGTAGTGTTGGGACTGCAACTGTTAGGTTAGGGTGTTCTGATACTACAGCAACAGCTATTGCTAATGCTGCTGCTGGGTTGAGTTCTGCCATGGCCGCACAGCTAGTTTGGACCCCAATTGATGTCGTGAGCCAAAGACTCATGGTTCAAGATTGCAATGCTAGCAGTATCAAGAGTAGCAAGAATATGATTCCCAGTTCAAGTTCTTGTAGGTATGTGAATGGTATTGATGGCTTTAGGAAGATTTTAAATGCAGATGGTCCAAGAGGGTTGTATAGAGGATTTGGTATATCAATATTGACTTATGCACCATCTAATGCAGTTTGGTGGGCGTCTTATTCTGTGGCTCATAGGCTTGTTTGGGGTTGTGTTGGTTGCTATGCCAATAAAAAAGATCAGAAAGCGGTAAATGGTGGTGGGAGGGGTTGTGGCTATACGCCTAATTCAAAGGAAATGGTGGCAGTACAAGGAGTGTGTGCCGCCATGGCTAGTGGAGTTTCGGCTATGATTACTATGCCACTTGACACAATTAAGACACGCTTGCAGGTTTTGGATGGAGAGGAAAATGGAAGAGCAAGGCCATTGACAGTTATGCAAACAGTAAAGAATTTGGTGAAGGAGGGTGGTTTTTCAGCTTGCTATAGAGGTCTGGGACCAAGATGGGTTTCGATGGCTTTGTCTGCAACAACCATGATCACAACATACGAGCTTTTGAAACGGTTATCTACCAAGAACAGAGAGAGCTTGACCTCATGAATCCAGAGCAACAGAAGAGAGGAGACACCTTTTTTCCATTTGAAATCCTTACAATTTTTGCTGTTTCTATCCTGTATCTTTATTGGCCTACCTGCCAAAACAGCTTGTCAATGTAAATTCTTTTGTTTTCCTTTCTGCTTCCCTGTTAATTGTAGTCGAAATCATTGCAAAATCAATGTAAACTTCTGTGTAGTAATAACAAGGCCTTTCTCTTTGTGCTTCCAACTTTACATTTCGTTACAATGCCAGTTTTAGTGAACCTAACCTCGTATGCATTGTAGTTGGGATGGAATGTTCAAACTACACAGTATCTGTCTCTTTAATCTTGATGTTTCGTCAATGGAAGAGAAGATAAGTATCCTGTAGAAAATTTTATGTATACTTTCTGTAGGGCGAATATAAACATAGCTGCTGGTGATGACACTAATATGCCATTCGTGTCCGTACATGCATGGAGAGACAATGACCTCCTCCATTTTCTTGTTTAACTCGCAATTACCTCAGCCCAAACAAAAAATAATCATAACACGGCAAGACCTCAGTGAGGCAGTTGATGTGACAAAGCCGTCCTGATGTTTGAGCACTCGAGGGGACAAGGATTACTGGTTGCAGGTGAGGACCGAGGTTCCACTATGACGTCATGCATATGCCTCACACGAGTCTCCTCGTTACACAAAATCCATTACTTCTACTGCTAAAAGAACCTACCCTGTATGGCTCGAGCCTTGTCTTCTTGTGCCAAAGCTAAGTTATATTAAGCCCCAGAAAATGTCTCCACACTTGATGATGTTTATCGTTAAAGAAGATCAAATAACTGTCTGATCGGCTCAAGACTGACTAGTTGAGAGTGCAAGTCCTGTCAACGAGTACATCTGGAGCATGCGTCTGTAGATTTTATCGCCAGGAAATCATCAGTGGATTTAAACTGAAAAAACTATAAGAGACCGAGTGATGGAACTTGGCTAAAAATCATCATAAAACTGTTGTGTTTTTGTATCGTTTATGTTTACAGGTCATTGACCGATCAGAATCCAAAAAACAAAACGATATCTGTACGTGTCTGCAGATTGTGTGGGCAAGGAGATGAGCTTTGTCCTTCAGAAATTAAGTGGGCATGAAACCGTGGGCTTGTATGGAGAAATCCATTAGCCAACATGAATTCCTATGGACCATCCGGTTTTCCCCATGATTATGAATCTCCGTCAACCAAAAGCCAGCTGAAACAATGGGTGTATTCTCCCTCCCTCTCTCTCCCCCCCTCTCTCTCTGTCTCTCTGAGATTATTCCCAGCCAGGGCAATTGAGGGCTGCTTTTAGCTTCCCACATCCCAGTGCGCTTTAAATGTGAGATAATCATTTTTTTATGCCAGTAAAAAGTGTATTTTATGGATTTAAATAAATAAATAAAATTTCAGATATCTTAAATTCTTGCATTCTTGCAGAGGTTAAAAGCAATTGCAAGTTTCACCTTCCATAGTCCATTACCTCCGAGTATGTTTGTTAATGCTTTGCAATTTGTTTTTAACTAAAAATATATATAAATGATGTTTTTATTAGATTTTTTTTTTGTTTTTCATATCTACATATTTAAACCATAAAAAAATTAATTTAATATTTTTAATTAAGATTATCAATTTTGTTATGTTCCGTATGAAATAATTAGAATATCTTGTTCCGGTTAAAAAAACATAACAAACTAGAATAAATTTCATCTGACTCATAATCTCGACTTGTTCCAGAAATTCTGGTTTTCCAATTCTGTTTTGGCCAAATAGTTTTCTCTAGCTTTTTTTTTTAAAAAAAAAATCATCTCATTCACACTTCAACATTTGATTTATTTGAAATTAGACTTCATAATTTATTGTGTTTTGTTTTCTTAATTTGTCGTTATCTCGTTCTCATAAATTTATATTACAGGTTTGATGAGTTAATCTAGTTGGTTTAAAAAAAATAATTGACTTTTTTTCTAGTTTCATTATTAAACATCTTTAATATATAGTTGATTATAAATTAAACTATTTTTTTTTTAACTTATTTTTTATAAAATTATTTCAATTTCATGACTCATAGTTATTTTACAAGTTAACTCGAATAAATTTAAGTCAGTTTATAGTCTTATAACCCGGATTGATCCAATATATTATCTTCTCATAATTATTTTAAAAAATATCTTGAATTATTTTAATCAAATTATATTTTTATTAGTAGTCTAATTATTTTTGACCCGTCGAGTAGATTAGATCATATTTGCTCAACTTCTATATGTGTACTTGTATTTGAAATTTGAAGCGTACGATTTAAAATTTATTTATCTTTCAATTTAACAGCATGCTAAAACATACAGTTACAATTAAAAAAAAATTAACAACATGATTTAAGGTGAAAAACTTTTAGGAATTCTGAACCCAGTAAACAAACTCTCCTTTGATAAGTAATATTAGAAGTACTTCGATGCTCCTAGAAAGTGTTCATCACACGTGTTAAAAGTGTTTCAAGAACATTTATCTTGAAAAAGATTCCTTAATTATATATATATATATATATAGAGAGAGAGAGAGAGAGAGAGATACATGGCAGTTTTCTCGTGCTGGCTTGATCGGCGAGGGCCGGGGTTTGATGGTCCTTACAAGAGGAGAATCTAAACTTTGTACACGAAAAGGGGAGCTGAAGCACATGCAATTACTGGACGACTTTTATGCCGTGACAGCTGAATTAGGTCTAAGATTCGTACTTGTGCAATCGTCTAGTCTCTGCCCGTCTATACTCTGGCTCGAGCCAGTGGCGCAATCATTCGAACATGGTGAGCCATGCATCTGTACCTGTTCCTAGCAATACTCAAGCGGCCATGTAACATTCAGACTTGAGGCTGGCACAATTAAAAACAAGTTGAATCCAGCGATGGCAATACTCAAAACTGGTGTTCCCATCTGGGGCAACCAATTTTTAACCAGCATCCTGGTGGCATCACATCAATTTCGATCTGGAGTGAGAGATACTGAAAGGAATATAATCTGGACAGTCCAGCTTTGAAGCATCTATCTAGATTATTATTTTTTGTCCTTCGAGGCCTGAACCTGGTTTAAGACGTCCATAATTCAGGCAGGAGCGACAGATGGCATATAAACATATCGTCACCACCGAAATAAAACAAACACTCATATCCCAATCATGGGGGAAATGGTTGCCAAGCTGAAAGTATTCACATCCTAATTTATGGTAAAATAAACAGGACATTTTGCAACCTACTCATAACACCCAAATAGTTTTCCTAGACAAATAAAGGTCACGTGACTAAGAGCAAACCTGACCTACTTGACAGTTAGCAGTCCCACATGCCACCATACATAATACGCAGAGAGCAAGCTCCAGCCATCATCAAGGCCGTGCTCTTTTGTTGCTGCAAGATGGGCATTTGTACTGCTTAATATGCTCAGCCCTCGCTGGGGTGATCTTAACACATTTTCCATGGAACCACTTTTCGCAGATGTCACAGCAGATCCAGAACTCATCAGAGGCATAGTTTTCTCCACAAGCACCACATAATGTCTCTCCATGCTCTTCTTCATCTTCTTCATCCATGCCCTCGCCATCTTCGTCTTTTGCTTGCATTATCTTTGAAAACTTGCCTTGGGATTCAGAGCCTCGCTGCACATCCAATCAAACAAAGATGCATTGCCAACATTATTATTCCGAAACTTAGAAGAATACTGAGCATCATAGTTCAATATTGCCATACCAATAGTAATGTGGCTGCTTTATCAATTAAACAAGACTATCATATTTAATTTTAATAGGAGCAAATAATTAAAATTTGACATCAAATCTTGCAAGGTGGACAACTATGATTTCCTATTATTACAGATATAACAGACCAAAAAGAGTTGCAGCCTCAAAGTCCTTGATACCTTAGAGTTTAATTTAGTTTTATTGCTGCTGTGAATTGAAATTGATGGCTTTTCTTTTACTTGTTTCTTGGCCGTTCCAGTCACAACCTCAAATACTGTTGGAAAATCATTTATCATGTTGAAAAGGCGTTTTCTGCATCATAAAACAAAAGGAATATTGTTAAAAATAAAATAAAGCTTAAATCAGGAAATTCTACCCACAAAGAGAGGCCACAAAAATATCATAAACAATAATAGGTCAGAGACATTGTTAGGGGAAGAAGCGAGACTCAAACATGCTTCATGGAACCAAGAATAAAGCATAAAACTACCATCTTCACTGCAAATCAATCTTGACAAGATTAAGAGTAGAATTTAAAAAAAAAAAAAACATAAATTTCATTGATACGCTTTAAAATAAAACAAGTTCAATTACAAGCAACAAATTTCATCGATATGCTTTAAAATAAAATAAGTCCACTCACAAGCAAAAAACACACAAGATGTGACTAATATCATTTATGGGGGATGAGTTTTCACCTAATCACACAGAATCATTCATTAATGTTACCACTTGTTGATAAAACAACCCATGATGAATTTCATGACATATTTTCTAGAAGATTTCATTACCCAAATTCTTACGATGTGCTGCAAACCTGATTCCATGCCAAAAAAAGATATTACTAACAAATTCATGAATTTAAGAGTTATAGACACCAAAATCAATTTACAAAGTAGTAGGTCAAGAGCAAACCATTGATCAAAATAAAGGTAGGAGTAATTCTTCACGATTAAAATGAAGAAAAGAAAAAAGTTGTAGTTATTCAGGAAAAAACATTTTCTTGTTGGTAAAATGAACCGTGGAGACCACTCACCACTGAAAGTGAAATTCTTATGCTACTCACACATATAAGTTACACTACAGTTGTATCACATGTGCAAGAGAAATATACCTATCAGCTTTGTCAAATCCAAACCTAGACCCAAAATAGAAGGCCACAGAAAGTAACCATGCATCACTGTGAACAGCAACCAGGGACAACCAGTCCTTTTCTTGCATCCCATCTCTGGCAAAGTTGATACCCAAAGCAGGCTCTGGAAGCTCGGGAGGCACCTCTTCAGCGGGTAAATTGACCTCCCACTGCTCGCTAGGAAATCCATAAAGGCAGAGATTTTCCTTCTCTGCAATCAAGAAGATCACGTAAATCTTATCAAATCTAAAACAATACTTTCAGATGTCATGAAAAAACTTTAAGAGAATAAAAAAAAAATCTGACACAAACAAATTAGCTCGAAAGCTTATAAAAGGAAAACACGTTCAAAGGTGGGGGGTTTTATAACAGAGAAGAAAAGAACACCCTAAAATGCAAGTAAAAAGGGCCACCCGTGACTAATTAAACATGATTAACTAAGAAGAAAGCAGAAGAAAGAAAGAAGCTTTAAATGGACATTAAAACAAAAGGTCCCAATCAAAGCAATCAATTCATCTGCCTACCAAAGCATTAATGAACACAATCAATCTAAGTATTATGTCCATCTTTGTCAACATACCATATTATGCACCTGGAGTTCTTAAAACCTAAGCTTTTATCACAACCAAACAGTTCCATGCACATAAAATTACATCCTACTTATGCAATACTATTAACTTGTGATATTTGAAGCTTCATTACATGGGAGGCTTACAATTCCGTGCTTATTTCTTCACCACTGTATTCAAACTCATTAAACATATGGACAGGTGACCATTATAGTACTTAATCTAGGATTTGTGATCATCAACTAAATTAAGTACATTTGATACACTCTTCCTAGCAGTTAAGCCGAATCTGCATGTGGATATCTTAGACAGGAGCAGTAACTTAGCAGGACCACCTATTATCTTGTTGTACATATCAATACCAGAAGTTGTTAGGTCAAAGTGGGCGTGGGGCGCAGTTTATCCTGAAAACATCTTTTTATATCACCCATTTGTTTGAAAAATGTGACTCTGCATCTAACTGTAAATGATAACCACTTTCTAATTAAAGAGGCTTAAATGACTACAAATGATAACCAGTGCCACGTCTCTAGTTCACAATTATGAAACATTTTTATATACTTTTTATGCATCATCACTGATATGTCGCATTCATACTTGTTTTGATATGTAAAATCAAGAACACTTGACTGTGACCAAGTGTGCACTTTAAAATCACTGAACTAATTTAAAACCTCAGTAGCACATGCATACTTTTACCCCACTCAGATTTTGTGCTTTACGGAGCACGGTAATAGTGATTCAATAATTCAAAACTAATCAACGAGGTTACTAAAAATCACTGATATCCTCGATTCCTTTCTTATTTTAAAACAACTGTTTACACTTCCTAATGATAGACACACTGTAAAACCTGAAAAAACTGTCAAAACAATAACAAATCAACAATCATGGCAAATATGTAACCCTTTACAGCTATCTACAAGTATGCATTTCCACGTCAACTTTCACTTCCACTATAATTGTCATAATGAACGGGGAAAACATATCTTATGGGCGAATAACAGCATCTGTCATTTTTAACAGTCAAGATATTAAAGAACTTTTTTTTAATGAAATTCACAAATTATAAATACATCTAAAAACATAAATTAGAAATATAGCTAAATTTTACAGGATAGTCAAACTAATGCAGTTGAAAAGGCAGAAACCAGCCAAAATAATTTTAATGCAAAAACAACCTGCAAAAACAACCAGCAAAAATTCAATAAAAATTAATACATGACGTCCAATTAAATACTCAAATTAAAGAAATCTAGCCCATTTTTTAGTTTTTAATTTAAAAATTTTACTTCAAGCATGTAAAATTACAAAGTAACCCACAGTATGAAGAAAGAGGTCCAAAATTTTCCATATCCAAAACTCTACCTCCCCTCCCCCGTAAATTTGCCATAAACCAAACAAATTAAAACGAGAGAAAACAAACCAAACAATTCAACGTAATTTTGTTTATTTAGAAAAAAAACGAACCAGGATCACACTGCTGGTAAAACTCTTCAACATCTGCAACCAAAAACGAAAAACGAAACCACATTAAATAATTCTCCAAAAAGTTTTATATCTAATGAACACTCAAAAAAGAAGAAGAAACAAACGAACAAAAAAAAGTACCAGCTGTAAGAGCTTTAATCATGCCAGCTCTTCGACCTTTAAAATCCCTGAAGACTTCCTCCACCGTGCGAGGATTATAAGATGCTCCGCCGTCCATCGTTACCAAATTACCACCGCCTAATCAAGAAGACGAGCTTCGCCCCTTTATAGAGAGAAGAAAAGAAAAGAATGTTGAAACTTGTAGAGAGAGAAAAAGAAATGGAGATCAAGAGAAGAACCAGAGGAGAGGGAGAATAGGGAGGGAGGGAGTTTATGTTTTAAGGAGGGAAAGATAAGAGGAAATATTTGACCTCTCTCTCTCTCTCGAACACTGAGAGAGAGAAAGAAGTAGGAAGGTCTTGGATTTGAATCGGGAATCAAATGGACCAATTAATCAGATTTTATAAAAGGGTGAAGAGTCCGTCAAGTACTCTCTCTCTCTATATATATACTAGGTAATTGCCCCCGCGCGTTGCCGCGGGTATTTTTGTGTGTATAATTTAACATAAATAAATCCACAACGATAAATTTATGGAGATTAAATGTATTAAATTTTGAGTTTAGTTTGTTACGCAAGCATAAATTACATATTTTAGAATATAGATATTGCGTCATAAACGATCACAAAAGAGTGCGAACTAACATTAGAAAAAAGACCGAAATATTTTTATGAGGAAAAAAAATAAATACTGAAATAATTATTGTGCAGATAGTCAAATCATAAAAATTATTTAATACAGTGAGGAAATCACAATGGAAAAAATAAAGGGGAAAAGGAAGCAATATTAATTTAAAATATTATAATAATAGCAACATCGGAGTCTTAATATCTAAAATTATTATTGTCGTTATCATAAAAACAATAAAAATTATCAAATTATACTGAGGGAAAAAAATAAAGAGCATGAACAAAATAGCAAGCAAGAAAAATAATTAAAATATTATCATTATTATTTTTATTATTACTATTATTATTATTATTATTATTATGAAAGAATTAATAAATGAATGCAATATTAAAAAAATTGTTAAAAAAATAGGATAAAAGAAAAAATCGAATAAAAACTTAAAACTATCATTGTTATCACTTTTAACACAATAAAAACTATGAAATTGTTTTGAGGGACAAAAATTATCAAAAGCATCAACAAAACAGTAAGCAAGGAAAATAATTATATCATTATTATTATTTTTATTATTCTTACTATAGTTATTATTATTATTATTATTATTATTATTATTATTATTATTATTATTATTATTATTATTATTATTATTATTTATTTTATTTTTGTGTTAATAATGACAGGGAAAAAATGGAAGAGAAAAAAACCCTAAAAACTTGAACAAAAGATATAACAGAAGAATGAAAGAAAAACAAAAATTATCGTTGCTATTACTGCCAAAACAATAAAAATTATCAAATTATCCAAAGGAATTTTTTATAAAAAATATTAACATAAGAGTGAGCATGAAAAACAATTAAAAATTATAATTGATGATAAAACAAAAATAAAAATTATTAGCTGGAAAAAATTATTTAACCTGAAAATTTTAAAAAAAAATATATGTTCTATGTTGCGGGCTGAGCAAACAATGTTTATAGGATTTGCTGGATTAAAATTAAAATACAATTTTGATATATGCAAAATTTAATATAATCAAATAGCTCAACACACATTATAATAACAATAGCAAAATCAAAGCCTTAAAATCTAAAATTATCATTGCTTTTACTATTAACACAAGAAAAATTATTAAATTATCCTGTAAAAGAAAACTGAAAAACATTAATAAAAGAATAAGTAAGAGAAATAACTAAATTATTATTATTATTATTATTATTATGAAAGAAACAAAAATAAATGAAAGGCTCAAAATTTCCTACAAACTTTAACAAAAGATTAAAAAAAAACAATTATTATTGTTATTACTGTCAAAACAATAAAAATTATCAAATTATCCCGAGGGAAAAAAACATTAAAAAAAAAAGCAAGAAAAAAAATAAATTCTTCTTCTTCTTCTTCTTCTTCTTCTTCTTCTTCTTCTTCTTATTATTATTATTATTATTATTATTATTATTATTATTATTATGTTAATAATGAAAGAAACAAAAATAAATGAAAGACTAAAAATATTTTAACAAAAGCTAAGAAAAAGAAAACAAAAACAAAAATTTATTATTGCTATTACTGGCAAAACAAAAAATATTATAAAATTATCGGGAGAAAAAAACAAATAGAAGAGTAAGAACAAAAAATAATTAAATTATTATTATTATTATTATTATTATTATTATTATTATTATTATTATTGTGTTAAATACATTTATATATACATGGATAAAAGTAGGGATTATTCTAGAAATATAAAAAAATAAAAGTATAAGCGCTAAAATGAAAATCAAATATAAAGGGATTAAATTTTTAAACATTGTCAAAGAATAAAAGAAACCAAATGAATTAATATCCAAAAAAAATTAAAAGAATAAGGATCGAAATGAAAAATGACATATATAAAAATCATTCTAATTGAAGGAGAAAATTAAAAAAAAATTACTTGGAGGACCAAAAATAAATCATGACAATTGCTGTCATTTTAGAGAAAAATTAGAAAAAGAGGGACTGAAATCAAACTTTGCATATATTAGCAATTTCAATTGGAGAACCAAATCAAAGAAATCAAAACATCTGTACCGGAATAATTGAAGGAATAAAAAATAAATACAAAATCAAAACTATAAGGACTGAAATAAAACTTTCTTATATAATCAGTTTTACTTGAAGGGCACAATTGAAAATAATAAAACTTTAATTTGAATAAATCAATAATAAAAACAAAATCAAAACCGCAGGGACCAAACTGAACTTCACACCAACATTAGGGACTGAAGCCGAATTTGGAGGCGGAAGGAGAGAGAAAGGCGACGTCGGAGATAAAACCATCCGCCGCGGCTGAACCGGACATCCTTTCAGTAAACACGCCACGACGGAGGAGAGAGGACATCCCGGCACATCTTCAGTCACGACGGAAATAAATTTCTGACGTCGCACGCGCCGCCTAAAGGGCGCGTTCGTCTGGAACGCCGCTGGCGCGGCCAGGCGACGTGCCAGCTGTCCCCCCGGGTAATGACCCAAAGAACCCTGTCCCCACTGGTATTTACAAAAATACTGAAAGGTAAAAGACAACGCAGCCCCCGTTTACTGTGCAATTGTTTGTCTTTTTCAGGGCCTTTTTCCGTTAGTGTACTGTGCAAAAAAAAGTGAAAAACCGACGGAGCCCCTCGTCCCTGTGCTGTATTTTGTCGTTTTCAGGGGTCAGAGGCGTCAATGCACTGTGCACATTGCGGCTATTAAAAAAACAAGCCAAAAAACCAAAAATAGCCCCATAAAATATACACAGAACACCGGATGACCAAGGCGAATCTCGTCTGTACACTGCCACAATCCACAGTGGATTGTGAGGCAGTGTACAATGCTTTCAACAGGGATTTATCCACGCCAATTGTATATTTGGTAATATTAGAAAAAGCAAGCAAACCCTTTTAAAAAAAAAAACACAATCACAAGTTTAAGTTTTTTTTTTCCATCTAGTCAAAGCCCTTGAATGTAATGCCACGTGGGTTTTGTGGACAAGCTTTTTGTTTTTTTAGCGTGGGCAAATGATGCTACTCACCCAGTTATCTAAGTGGAGTTAGCAGCATATGGAGAGTTGTGAAGATGTGTGTGATCCTCAATCTCATCTACGACACATGAGAAGGGAAGCAAATTACAATCATACATTGCAAAAACTTCATCTCTCAGCATTGCTTCAAATGCTATCAACTGGTCCTCCCTTGATTCAGCTGAAAGCATAGAATATTCTGAGCGTTCAGGTTAAAAAAATAAACCAGGACCCAAGTTTGATTCAATCTGAGGCAATTTCTTCTCCTGCTATAATCATTAGGGGTATAGTTTCCTTCTGGAAGTCCAGTAGCCTCTCATCATCTCCCTGAGTGTTTATGCAATTGATCATCTAGGACCCTCTGGTAACTGTCCACGTCAACTAACGAGCATCTCCTACACATATCCTTGAATGTTTGCTCAGCCTCGATAAATCTTCCCTTTTCACACATCAGGCTGACAAAAAATGAAAAGCTCTGCACATTGATGACATAATTCTTATTAATTGAGTCGTTAAAGGCCCGCATTGCCATATCCTCATTGCTAGCTTCACAGAAACCACTAACCAAGCAACTGTACAAGGTTGCATCCATCTCAAAACCATCCTGGAGCATGTCATCTACAAGATCTCCAACTTCTTGCATCCTCCCTTGGGACCTACAAAGACCACATATCACGGTGCTATACGACACCAAATTTGGAAGGCAATCCATATTCTTCACTTGTTTAAGAAGAAGAACTGCTTTATCAAGCTCCCCGATCTCCACGAGAATCCTAAGCACAGCATTGAAACTTCCAACACCCCGACTAATGCCCCTAGCCTGCATTTCCTTCAAGAGGGAAATCGCTTCATCGGGTCTCCTCATCTTGCAATACGCAATAATCACAACTCCATACTCTTTTGCATCAAGTTTCATTCCTTTTCTAATCATCTCGTTGAAATATCCAATAGCTTCCTCTGACTTCCCCGCAACGGAAAGGCCCTTCAAAATACTCAAATGAGTTGCAACATTTTCTTTCACCCCATTCAGTCTCATCTTTGTCAGCAACCTCCTAGCCTCATCAACATTTCCTCTCAAACACAAACCATAAATAATAGCATTATAGGTCCATAAATTCGGCTTGCAACCCCGAATCCACATCCCATCCATCCACTTCATTGCCTCATTAAACTCCCCTTTCTTACAATAACCATCAATCAAAGTACTATAAGTAACCGTATCTGGCAAACAGTCCTTACTCTCCATCATCCTACACAAAAATATCCTTGCATTCTCCATATCACCTTTCTTACAATAACCATTAATCAAAGTATTGCATGTGATCAAATTAGGCCCACACATCATTTCGTCAAACACTTTCCTAGCATTCTCTATCATACCCACTTTGCAAAACCCCTTAATCATTGTCGTATAAGTTGAAGCATCAGGTTTTACAGCCGCATCATTCACAATTTGATCAAAAAATGACTTTGCTACATTAATCTGATTGGCTTTCACTAACACACCCAAAATAGCATTCCAAGAAAACAAGCATTTCCCTTGTTGAATCTCTCCCACTTTATGAAACCAAAAGATTGCACTTTTAGTATCCCCACTATACCCATAAGCTCTAATAAGTTTACTAACTAAGAGATCAGAAAAAACGCCATGTTTTTCAAGGAGGTTTTTGGCAATGGGAAAAAGGGAGTGAGAGAGGAGAAGGTCAATGATGGCTACATAGCATCGGTGATTGTGAGAGTAGTTATTTGGGTTCGGGTTCAGGTTTGATGCCCAGTTGAAAAAGAAGAGGGCTTGGTGAGGATTGGGTTGCTGTTCTTTGATGACTTCAATGACTATGTTGGAGTCCAGGTGAGGGGAGAACTGGTTTAGATGGGTTGAATTGATGTGTTTAGGATTAGGGTTTCGAGGGTTTAGGGTTTGGAGACAAGAGGTTATGGCAGTGACCATGGAGGGTGGGTCAGAAGAGCGAGGAAGGCGAGCTAGGGTTCTTGTTCCTGCTGCTGCTGGCGGCATAGCCATTGCTGCTGCTGAAATGAATCTTCGGTTTTCAGTTCCACACTGTACTATAAATCGAAACAGTATAATAATTATTTTGCTTTTCTTCTAAAAAAATATATTGAATTGACTGTTACAATTCATTAGTATTATCATATTGATGGAAACAACTCAGTTCTTACACAGCAAAAGGATTAAAGGATTAAATTGCTTAGCAAAAGTTATTTAACTGATGTGTATAGAAGTTTTTTTATATACTGTTTTTAAAAATATAATAAAATGATTAAATTATGTTTAGAAACAGACAGTTTAATATTTAAATTAATATAAAAATATAATTTAAAAACAAAAAATGTTGGAATCATCTTGACAACTCTTATATGATTATATTATATCCATTATGTGGATTGCATACTCTTTATTTAGTACTGATGATTTTTTCTCTCTCTCTTCTTAATTTTCTCATTTGACCCATAAACCTTCAAAATAATCTTGTAATTTATTTTTACTTTATATTTGATCTTTTTGTTGTGATTGATCTTTCTTTAATTTGAAATAATTTATAAAATTATATATACTATTCAGAAACTCAACAAAAGTTCAGCCCACGTTGATGGCAAAAGTTTTGTTCACGTGTTCTTTCTTACTGTCTGCGCAGAATGCTAGAATCTCAAGATTATGCGCAGCCTACCGGGTTTCAAGAAGTTGGTTCGTTCCTACAATAGGCCCATGCTTATAAATTTGGTCGAGCTTTTGCCATGAGCTCATTGAACGGCTTCGTAGCGAGGGATGGGGAGGCTCGGACAAAACAAAATAGTAGGAGAACACGCATGGATTGTTCTAATTCTAAACACATGAGTTTAAGATTAGAGAAAACAAGACATTTAACGTACATGTTTTATAGATAACAGCCACAAAAATCACAATCAACAAAATCTCCTCGATCTCTCAAGAAGTGTGTCTCACTGCCATCACAAAATTGAAATCTCTATTCATCATTTCACGATCCTAGGAGACAGAATAAATTTTAAAAAAAAACCCTTAACTAGCTTGCTTGTCTAATATGAACAAGCATGTTATATATACAGATAAAATTATAATCCAGCGGATCCAGAACAGGCCTTTCTCATTTCTTCTTGAAGTCTCATGGTTTCTGCTTGTGCACGTGCCCTTTCTTCTGCGTCGATCGAATTTGACAGTACTTTAAGATCTGTTAATTGCCTCAGGATGCTTTTGATCTAACCAAAAAGAAAAAAAAGAAAGCAAATTCAACGATATGAAAAGTTATGGCAAGAAAGGGTAGGATAAAACTGAAGGACCGAGGCTGACCTTTCTGTGTGGCCATCGAGTCATCCCGTGTTTCCGGCATATCTTCTTCACTACAGTGGGACACAATTCTAACTTCCTCGCTGCATCTTCAATAGGGAGATGGAAGAATTCTCTAAAGTCATTCAGTGTCAACTTTCCAGCTCTTTCCCTCTGCACTAACACGCTACCCCATTAAAATTTACTCAATTGGTACTAATAAACAATATAAGGTCTTAATTGTGTTCATCTATAATTCTACTGCAATGCGAGTGGAAGATGTCTTTATCATGGGTGAAGATGGTAACTAGAACCTGTAGAGCAAGGTTGCTTCGAGTCGGTCTCTCTGTCTCGATCTCTCCCTCTGCCTGATTCGTTGCTTGTGGTTCCCCTGTTAAAATTCCAACTTTCAAGTCTCGTGATATTGCCATATACAGAAAGAAAAAATCAATTCTCCTCGTAATGTTAAGAAAAAACCAAGGAGATTTCATTTGCAACAGTAAATATATGTATTATTATGTGGAGTCTAGTTCATGCAGAGAGATACTAACCTGAATTTGATGGGGATGGATCGTAGAAGTCATCATACTGCAAATCTTCCATCCACTCGTATCCAACACAAAGGGCTTCATAGAAGAATGTGTGTGGATCTTGGACCATAATGAAGCCTGCCTGCCTTCGTTCATCGCAATACTTCTGCAGAAAATCCTTCACATTCTCCAAGCTTTTCTTGCAGAAACTGAAAAATGTATGAAACAACGGCGTTTACAATTTCAGAAAGTGATTCATAATCAAAACACCAACACTATCAAGTTCTAGTTTTCTTTTTTACCATATTTTTAATTACATTGCAACAATCACACACTTCTCTGAATCATATGAAACGAAAAACAACTAGACTAGACTAATAAAACTTACTCGAACATATAATGTTCAGGATGAGTTGCCTTAACATGATCCCGGTTCTCAAGAATAGCATGACAGATGATACCCATTCTCCCATGTATCTCAAGTTTTGTAGTATAGTTTCCTGCCACCACAGAATAGGTAAACTTTACAGGAAAAAAACCAGGAAAGAGAAGAAGAAGTAGAATTATCATTGAAAGAGAGAAATACTACGTAAAACACACCATCAGTGTGGATTATTTCTCTAAGAACTTGACAGCAACTGCAATGAAAGGGGACAGGTTCAGGTGGCCACACAGCAATACTCCTCCCTTCAAGGAAAATCTCTTCACTTCTTCCTGATGCATTTGAAGTTTGTCCATCAGGAATCGATATATTAGGAAACGACGCGTCGAAAAATGACGCGTCGGGAAATGACGCGTCGAGAAATGATGCGTTAGGAAATGATGCGTTAGGAATTTGTCCAACAGAGCTTTGTCCTTGATTCTGATGGGACGGGCCAGCCTCATGAGATTGCACTCTAAGATTTTCATTATAAAAATTCCAAACCATTGGATCCTGGTATGGGTCATTAGGATCCAAAATGCTTTCATTGGCATTTGCATTGCCACTGAATGATTCAGGAATTGCTGAAGTGGGTTCATTGCCACTGAATGATTCAGGAATTGCTGAAGTTGGTCCATGGCCAGAGGATAATCCTGCAAGGCTTGGATTTGCATCATTCATGAAGTTTAGATTTTCATAATCAATGGGGCTTTCATACGGGTCATGGTAGGGTACGACGGACCGAGGATCTGCCATTCAATCAAGACAACACCACCACATAAACAACTAATCAGTGTTTTTCTTTCTTTTGGAAGAGAGTAGTAGGGTTATCAAGCACCAGACAGCAGACGAGTCTGGTGCTTGATGAAGAAGAAGATAATGGAATGCGAAGATTTTCCTGAGGAAATTCTTGCATTTGAAGGGGATTTCAGGGGAGGCGCGAGTGGCAGTTAATGACCGTTGGGGGTTCATGACGGTTGGGGTTGAAATTCCTCTGTTGAACCGTAGGTTTGTTTGCAAAATCCAAACGACACGTCACTTGTTATATTTAAATGGTTGTGTTTAATTGCTCTCCTCGCTCTTCCAAGTAAAAAACCCGCTTAATAACCCAAAATTTATTCTTTCAGATAATTTATTTTTATGAAAAATCCTTTAAAAGACATTTTCTTTCAACGGTAAAATATCTTCAAGTCAATCAAGCCTGAATTACTTTTTAAGCTAACATAAATTGTACCCTCCATTGGCATTTGATTTATAAAAAAAAATTAATTCTTTTAAATATTATTTTTTATGTTCAAAAAACTTTTTGTTCCTCGTCATCCACTGTAATTATGCAAGCTAGTGCAATGCTAGAGATGCTTAACAACGAGTTTCAATATGTTCATTAATTATTATTTTTTTAAATTACTTTTTTAGTGGTTTTTTATCGTTTTTATATGTTAATGTTAGAAACAAATTTTAAAAATAAAAAATTATATATATTTTTAAGAAAAAATCAAATTCAAACTAGAAAATCATCAATATTGGTGTCAAGGAGTTTCTTATATAAAAAGACCTTCAGAACGGTTATTTCAAACCTTAATCTTGCATAGAAAAACAAACAAAGGTTGATAAAGAAAAAAATGTCTTGATTTGATTTTGTATTTTTAAATTATTTTAGAAGTTTTGGGGGGTTTATAATTGAGTTTTTATATATTTAAAAGGTGTTTATTAAAATATTTTTAAGTGAAAATGAGTTTTTAAATTAAAAAAATGATAAAACCTGAATTTTAAGTCACCATGACATGTTATTTATTTGCTTATTTATTTTCTTAAAAAAATATATAGCAAATAACAAGTGATCTGCACTTTAGAAAGAAAAAAAAAAAAAAAATGGTTTACGCGTGGGTCTATACCAAAAGACTCGTGTCTACGCTCTGTTTTAAGAGCTTAGGCGCGTTGGTCGTGTGCTTATGTCTATTTTATTCTCTTTGAATTTTTATACATTGTTTTCTTTTTTACTTTTTATTTTATTTTTTATAGGGTTTTAAATTTTCTTGATTTTTTTATTTTATGTTTTATTTGTTTAAAAATAAATTTTATTTTGATGATTCAAGTGATACTTTGATAAATATAAACAAATATGATACATAGGAGAAATATAAATATATAAGGATGAACAAGTTTAAAACAATTTTTATTTTATTTTATTAGATATTTAAGTTTCTAAATAATATTTATTTTTGGTTTCAAGAAGAAAAACATCTATAAGAATATAAAACCTAGTATCTGTGTACAGATAAATTAATAAATAAATATTATATTAAAATATTTAAAATATAATACTTTTTTTAAGAATAATATTAAACTATATTAATCAATATATTTATCACATAAAATTTATGAGCAAAAAACTAATTTTTATACCCCCATGATTAATTAAATAGTTTTAATAAATTATAATAATTCTTATATCCATATTGCTATATTTGTAATATATTCTAATATTCAAGGTGTAATTGCTCTTTTTTCTCCCTTTTCAACATTGGGTTTTTGTTATAAAAAAAAACTAATTTCATTTTTAAATGTTTATGTGATTTTGAATTTATTTATTTATTATGTAATCAATTGTAATTACAAGTTTAACCATATATTATTTAAAATAAAAAAAAATCATTTTAAAATTTTGGTCCGTAACTGAGAAGTAACATGGGAGTAAAATAAAAGAGTGTTCTTACAAATTCTTCAACAAATATTAAATAAAAAAATAAAAATAGTGAAAGTAGCAATTGAAGAAGGGGAGAGAGTAAAATGAAGTCAGCAATCTCATCGACAACAACACTCTTGAGCTCAAAAAATCTGAGCCTGAAGCTCCATCTAAATCACTCCCCTTTCTCTCGCTTGCCCTCTTCCTTTTTCGGCTCTAAATCAAACACCCACTTCGCTTCTCTCCTGCTACGTAACAGCAGCTTTCACAACCAGAAATCCCAAATCCACACTCCAATAATGGCTTCTTCTTTCAAGCCCGAGCAAGCCAGAGCCCCTCCAGCTCTTCCCTTGCCCGTTCCTCCTGTCACCAAGGCACGATGTTTTTGATTTACTTACTTTTGTAATTGATTTTTCTTTTTTTTGGCTGGCTGTGAGATGAGATGTGATGTGATGTGCAGTTTAAGATTGGGCTGTGTCAGTTATCGGTGACGGCTGATAAAGAGAGGAATATTGCGCACGCTCGCAAAGCAATTGAAGAGGCTGCTGCAAATGGCGCCAAGCTTGTCATGTTGCCTGTAAGCTTTGTTCCCTTTTTTATAAGAAAAAAAAAATGCAATTCCCATTGAGCTTTGTATTTTTATTGCTAATTTGAGTTATATGCCCTCATAATCATCATGTAATCATGATTTTTACTACTCAAGAAGTGTTTTTGATGTATAAATGTGGTTGGATGGAGGTTTTTATTTTTTATTTTGTTAAAGACAGAAAATGGTGGCTTTCATGTTTAGTAGAAAACTTTTCAACTGGTGCTGTGGTTTTTTTTTGTGTTTATTTCAGGAAATATGGAATAGCCCATATTCGAATGATAGTTTCCCGGTTTATGCTGAGGACATAGATGCAGGTGGTGAGGCGTCTCCTTCTACAGCCATGCTATCCGAAGTTGCTCGTCTTCTGAAGATAACAATTGTGGGTGGCTCTATACCAGAACGTTCTGGGGATCGGCTGTATAATACATGCTGTGTCTTTGATAGCGACGGAAAGTTGAAAGCCAAGCACCGGAAGGTACACATAAAAGCATGCTGAGATATTGAATTCAAACCTCACTTTAGTATACAGGGAGAGAATAGTGACTATATAGATCAATTGTATGATGATATTTGATCTTGATGACAATATCTTAAGTCATTGTTTGTGTGTAACTGCAGATACACCTTTTTGATATTGACATTCCTGGGAAGATCACTTTTATAGAATCAAAGACTCTAACAGCAGGGGAGACTCCGACCATTGTTGACACAGGTTTTCTGTTCCTTAAAATTCAATTTTCAAGTCTGAGGATTTATTACACCTTTCTCATGTGCCTGTGGCGATAGTATACATTCTGATAGTGATCTTTGTCGAGGTTCAGTGGCAAAGGTTTTTACACTGCATTCTGGAGCACTTTTTTTCTGGTTTTCAATTGTGGCCATTGAGGTGCCCATATGCTCATGAGGCTTAGAATTCTTGGAATCCCTTGGGTATTCTTGATTGGTTTGACTTCTGATCTAACTTTAGTGCAAAGCCAAATCTCTTTGGTTTCAAATGGTCTTGAAAATGTATAACTGAAAGAAAAAAAATTGTGGCATGTTGTTTTTGGATTAGCCTCCTGAGATTCCCATCAAAAATACCTATTCCAATTAAACTGTTGAACGCAGCTTATCCACCACTTCAAATCATCTGGTTCATGCTCATGATTCAGTTGATGACCCTGTAGTATCTCATTCTGGATTGTGGTTCCTTTTGAACAGTAAGGGCTGCTCAGGAGTCTTGATGGAAATGCAAGTCTCCATCATGATGTTTCTGTTTATAGAACATCAAACAAATAAGAATATATAGCATTGGCCATTAAATTGCTGTTCTTTTTTTAATGTGCAGTAGAACTTCTTATATTCAAGTGTTTTGCTGATCATGTTCATCTGTTTCACACCTCCATTCTCGGTTGAGACAAATATCTTATTGTTATTGTTATTTTGTTTTCTCGGGATTGGGAAGTTAATCATGGATTGGTCCTTGCAGAAGTTGGTCGTATTGGAATAGGAATCTGCTATGATATTCGTTTTCAGGAACTGGCAACTATATATGCAGCAAGAGGTTTGTTTCTTCCTTCAGTTGACCAGTAACATACTTTTCTTGTTCTTGTCGATCTGCCTGCTGATAATGGAATATTTGTTGCAAGTAGCATAATTTAGGTGATTATGTTATCATATAAACTACCACTAATAATAGAACTCCTGATATCTATCTATTAATTTACCTACAACTGTAGGAAACCTCCATTTTAGCAATACTGGGTAAGTTGCGAGACCCTCGTCCCTTCCCTCCACCAATCAGTAATACTTCATTGAAATCAAGACCCATGTAGAAGTGTTTGAGAGATCTTGAGGATCAGATCTAGTCATAATACTAGCATACCATTATTTCCAGGTTTATGAGAATTGGCTTAATCCAAACATACTTATTGGCTTCTATTATTACACAACATCTCTTACATCTATTGAGTTTAAGAAAACATGGAGAAAAAAGTCTAGCACACTCTAGTTGTTGTGTAATAATTTTTCTTATCCTAAATGTAACATTTTTCATGTTCTTTGACAATTATATATCTTGTTTCAGCACTTCGATTGACGATCAAAGATGTGACATGTTCTGGCTTTACATAGCTTTGTATGGTGCTTTCTGTAAAGCTATCATCTTTAATACCATCCTTTGTATCATCTTTAATATGAACCATAGTATCATATTTAATATCATCCATTGTTTTTTGAACAATTCTTGCCCTTCCCACAGTTGTCAGACTTTTATGCTTCTGATCATTTTGATTGTTGTGTTTATAAATAGACTGAACGCTGATAGTTGCTGCTTTTGACACCAGGTGCTCATTTGATATGCTATCCTGGGGCATTCAACATGACCACTGGACCATTACATTGGGAGTTATTGCAGAGGGCAAGGTACTGCTTAATTTACTTGGTCGAGTATATCTGGAATTATTCCTGTGTACCCCAAACAAGTTTATTGTATGCTTTATTTCTAGACTTTTTTTCCAACATGAAGTTTTGAACTTTCCCTTCTCAGAGTTGCCTCCCTTCTTTGATAAGTCAGTGATCTTCATGATAGAAACATATAAGAGTGATTTTTGCTATTTTTTAATTCTAGATTATGGTTAGGAAATCTTGCTGATTACTACCTTCTCATTTCATTCACAGGGCTGCGGATAATCAGGTAATGTATCAACTCACCTTTTTTAATGTGGAAATTATAGAGCTTCAAATGTTTCAATATCAGTATTTTGAACTTTTGTGTTCTTGTAAAGGTTGAAGCAAAACCTTGCATGCAAATTCTCCCTCCCTCCCTCCTTTTGATAAAAAAAGAAGATTATTTTCAATTAAAAAGTAAAACAGAGCATGTATTTACTATTTACTTGAGGGAGGATGAGTCATCCCCCAAAAGGAACAGAAACAGAAGACAAAATTTTACATGATGAACTGATAATTTTTAAAGACCATTCTTAAAACCAAACATAATTACAAATTCACGTAACAATGGCTCCCCTGCCAGTAAATACATGGTCGCCGGATGATGCCCTCCTTGTTTTGGTTAAAATGGTCACTGCATCAATCTCCTAGTCTGTGCCTTCGTGGTAAAACGTGGGGCTTCACTATAGAGAGATTAAGGTACATGTAATTATTAGATTTTGTAATTGCTATTCTGGGCAGTTTTCTCTATTGCCCCAGAAGATAAATTTCCTTCCAGTCTGAACTGCTCTTCCTTTTCCAGCATCAGTTGTTCCTGGAAAGATTAGAAGTAATATAAATGAGGGGTGAGGGAACATAAAGAAGATTCATGTTATTAATACAAGTGATTGCTGGCTTCAATACCGGTTTGTGTGTAAAAATATACGAAGTGAAACATTTATAAGGACTGCATGTACACTGTGCTTTATACCCTGATGTATCAAAATGTGAATTTCCTAACATTTTGTGACCTATTTTCTTCATTGCCAGAAATCAGCAACCTTCTCAAAGAATTTGCAAGTTCTCTTATGAGAAACACCACATGTTTTCATGAGTTTGGTTTTTCTGTAGAAACCTGTCAGAAGTTTCTCACAGGTGCTTCTTTTGTGGTAACTTCTAAATGACAGCTATACGTGGCAACCTGTTCACCTGCTCGTGATGTTGCAGCTGGTTATGTGGCCTGGGGCCATTCCACTCTTGTAGGACCTGTGAGTAACTTTATCATTTCTTCATTCTGTTGGTCTATTTCTGCAGCTAAGCTAATTGCCATAAAAAAACTATATGAGTTACAGTTTGGAGAAGTTCTGGCCACCACTGAGCATGAGGAGGATATAATTATAGCAGAGATTGACTATTCACTTCTTGAATTGAGAAGGTGATGTGCCTTCCAATATTGCAGATTCCCATTGTTTCCGGATTTACTGATTAATCCTCGGTTGCTAATTTTCTCTATATATTCTTGTCTCGTCAAAAACATTCAGGGCGAACCTCCCCTTAACAAAGCAACGAAGAGGTGATCTTTACCAGCTGGTGGATGTTCAGAGGCTGAAAAGTGACTCTTAATTATCGCTGAACAGTGACCGCAAAGTGAGCCTCGGCGATTATAAAAGTCTGCTAAAACAGGTGAAAGTTTATCTAGTAGAAACTATTGGAGGCCTCACCTGTCAATGTCGTTTTTGTAATTTGTATCGGAGAAAAGTTATGACCGGAAGCTCAAAATAACTCCCAAAAAACACTGCTATTCGCAAATTTCGAAGGAATAAATTGCCTTGTAAGTGGAAAAGAAATGGATTTAATATTTGGTTAGCTCTAAACATCCAGTCAAGAAAATCATCTCCATCCCATTAAAACGGGAAATTCCAGCTTTGGAGGCTGTCTGGGACTATCTCTGCTCTCCCCAGCTTCATTCTGATTGAAAGAAACGGGTCCTAAGCTGAACCCACCATCACTAACCCCTTTATTCACCTGAGATCCATTACCAGCCCCAGGGTTCTGAGGTTTGGAGATGATCATAGAAACTTGATGGGGAGAAGCCGTTTTCCATTTCAAAAATTAGATTGAACTGTCTTGGCTGGATGCTGAGTTCTGAGTGTGTCTTGGCTGGAGCTGATCCAAAGATGTTCCGTGTCCTTATTTAAAATTTATTTATTTGTTTTTTTAAAAAAATTGCCTACTTTGGATCAAAAAATTTTAATGTGTGCTTTTATATTGTTTTGATATGCTAATATTAAAAATATATTATGGATTTCAAGTTTATTCTAAAACTAATTTTTAAAACATTTATTTTATATTTTTATTTACCCTACATGTTTATTTGGTGTTGTGGTGGTTTTTCAAAATATTTTTTATTTGAAAATATATTAAAATAATATATTTATGTTTTGAAATCTGTTTTTAATATTAACACATGAAAATAATAAATAAAAAAGGCCAAAATTTCTCAAAAATACTTTCCCACCCCAGATACAAAAGGCTAATACCCACCTAAGCCAGCCTAATAACAGGTAGTGTGAAAGCAATCTGTGCATATAATTGAAAAGTGGATAAAAGACAAAATATAGAAAACGACACCTTCCCATCAATCTTATAAAGTTGGGCTTGTTGGAAAAATATTTATTCTAGAAACAAAATAAGAGTAATTCTAATTTTATAATAATTATCTTCCCAGATTCAAAGTTGTGGCAAAAAAATTCAACGAGTTTGCTTGTAAAACCCACTTCTTGATTGTTTTTTTAGAATGTACCCTGTAAAATGAAGACTACTCAATAACAACTCCAAAAGCTTCAGTTTCAATTAATTTTTTTAATAATTATTTTTTTACTTAATAAATACTTGATTGATATGGTAGAATATAATATGTTTTTTAAAAGAATTTTTTTTTAAAAATAGATTTTTATTTTTAATATTTATTATTTAAAATCATTAAAAAACACTAAAATATATTACTTTAATATTTTTAAAAAAAAAACTTTGATGCATACAAATTTAGTATATGTTCAGGAGTGCGGTTGATGTTGTTTTTTATTCAAAAATATATTAAAATAATATTTTTTTTATTTATAAAAAAATATTTTTTATATCAGTATATTAAAATAATTTAAAAACACTAAAAATAATTAATTTAAAATAAAAATAAAAATAAATTGTTTTTTTTAAACGCACAGGTTACAAGTGTGAACTCATCCGAACCTAAAAGTGAGTACAGGAAGCAGATTTTGACAACTCCGCACAAAAATCCAAAGTAGGATCCCTTTCACGTTCTCCTCATCATCATCATTATTATAAAATAATAATAATAATAATAACAATAAAAGAATAATTAATATATTTCCAATTACTATAAATACATATATTTAAAAGAAGAAGGCGTGTGTGCGCTCCCTCGCTCGCTGTCTTCTCTTATCCCTCTACATTTCATTTATCAATTAATCTATCTGAGTCTCAACGATGGGGATCACCGGAACTCTGAGTTCAGACCAGCTTGACTCGTTCAATTCTCAAGGATATCTTGTGATCGAATCATTTGCCAACCCAGAAGACATCGAATCCATGATGAAGAGGATGGATAAGTTACTTGATGATTTTGATTACACTACTGTCTCTGTTTTCTCGACGAAGAATCAGGTTTCTCTCTCACTTCTCTCTCTCTTTTTAATATTATCTTACAAATAAATAAACTCTGATGTTGTTGTCTCTATTTTGTTTTAGCAAAGAGTTACTGATGATTACTTCTACCAGAGTGCTGAGAATATTTCTTTTTTCTTTGAAGGTATAATTTTCTTTTCTATTATTATTATTATTATTATTATCATCATCATCTTTTTGGAGACTAAATTTTTGTTTGATTGCTTAGTTAATGGGTCGTGCCCTTTTTCGTGTCATTCTAATTAATCACTTGTGTCTATTGTGGTTACAATCACAATTTGAGTGTTTTTTTGGGGTTAGATTTAGAGGGTTGACAAATGATATTTTTTTATATTTGGCAGAAAAAGCATTTGGGGATGATGGAAGATTAAAGAAACCAAAGCAGCTATCTATCAACAAAGTGGGGCACGGTATGCTGTTTGAAAATTGCATCTGCTGTTGTTACTTTTTAATGTCTTACAATGATGCTTCTGGAAGTGGAGTTTCCTTGAAGTAGTTGTAGGAACAATATTAATACTGCATTTTCATTTGTTAAAAAAGAAAAAAAGATGATACTAATGTTATAATACGTGGGATATACTTTGTGCAGCCCTCCATGAGCTTGAACCGGTGTTCAAAGGCTTCTCTACCTCTGAGAAAGTTTCTGGTTTGTTATTCTCGTTAGGTTACAAGAAACCAGTGATCGTTCAGTCCATGTACATTTTTAAGGTATACTTTTGATATTTCTAATGCTGGCAGTTTCATTTGCTTTGTCTTTTATACAATTCTTCACTTTTTATCTAGTTTAGCTGAGGCCTAATTATGGAAAACGGCCTTACTGCTTGTTGGCATTATGGTTTCCTTGGATTTTATATCCTTAAACTACCAGGGTCTCTTACGAGGTAGCATAGAATTTCTGTGTGAAGCAAGCACGGAAATGTTTTAACTTGGTCAGGTTTTGATTTTTTTCAAAAAATATTTTCTTTCTTAACGTGGTATTCTTTACTTGCTGGGATTGCTATTGATCGCTAAATTTAAGGAATCTAGCATGGCAAAAAAGCTCTGAATAATTGTTAGGGTTCTGTGCTGGATACTATATGCAATTGTATAGGGTAGGGGAGATTCTAAGAGTAATAGAGGGATACACTATGACCTCATTCTGCAGTTAAGGCCGATATGATACCAGGGACAGCTGTAGCAACCCTAATATTTTATTTTATTTCATGAATCAGCAACCCTGGTATTTGAGTAGCCATTGTTGGATTGGTATGATGAACTTAGAAAATTTCAATTTAAAAAAAAAAAAACTTTTTAAAATTGACATCTCCAGTTTCTTTTAAAAATTGGTTCTGTTGTTTTGGTGGTGTTGCCATATATGACCTGTGCTGTGTTGTGTCTTGAATACTTTTTACCCTTAAGTTAATCAAAGGCATTGTTGTTGTCTTTTTCTTTTTACATGTATTTGTTTTGAAAACTTTATCAATGACCTGCATTTAATTTGTGAAGTTCTTTGTATATTACATGATGTAGCAGACTTGAAATTCTTTGGTATTCATAGTAAAAACTGGCGTATATGATTTTGCTGTATTCCTACCTTTGTCGATTGTTTCTTGTTTTTGCTTTATACACACATTAATTATTATATTTTTGAACAATAAGTATGCATCTGTAAAATGTGACATCTAAACAATTTTAACTTCTTGTTTTTTATATTCTCTAGTAGTATTTGCTACATTTACACTGCATCTTGTTCATAAATAATGTTAATTCTACTATTTTTTATTGGTTGCAACTGTTCCTTTGTTTCAATGTTTTTGAAAAGGAACCTACTTCTTTTAGTTATTGGAGCTGGATTTTTCAGATGTTTATAATGGAAGCATTTGTAACTGGAGATTGATTTAATGTTTAAACTTTTATATTTCTATTGCTTGCATCTAACACAACAAGACTGTTTTAAACTGCAACATATGAAAGCTTTTGTTGTATGGAAGGTAACACTGTTCCTCTTTTATTTTTTTGAATTTTCGGTTTGAAAATGGCCATCATGGAAGCATCTCTTCAAGCATGCATGCTCTTGCCATTTCCTGATTTGAAGTGCATGTATTTATTCACAGCAACCAGGTATTGGAGGTGAAGTGGTGCCACACCAGGATAATTCATTTCTGTATACTGAACCAACATCTTGCACGGGGCTGTGGCTGGCTCTGGAAGATGCAACTCTACTAAACGGTTGCCTTTGGGCCATTCCTGGATCTCACAAAAGTAACTCCCTTTTCCCATTTCGCTTCTGTCTTGCAAGAAGAACAAGCCTGTTAGAGTTTTCCTTGTCTAATATTTTTTTTTCCTGCTCTGTTGTGTTTTAAGATGGCCTGGCCAGAAGGTTTCTTAGAGGGGAAAATGGGGTGTACTTTGATCAGCCATCCCCTTCTTATGACCAAAAGGATTTTGTGTCTATAGAAGTGAAAGCTGGTTCTTTGGTTCTCATTCATGGAGATCTTATCCATCAAAGGTAAGTTAAAAGGAAATGTTGCATGATTCATTTTCCATTCAATGGATTTAAAAGTATTATTTCTCCGAAGCTGATGTCCTCAAAATCTCCCTTTTCCTTCTCTTTGTATGTGGGAAACAGTTTTGAGAATCAGTCCTCAAAATCAAGGCATGCCTACAGCTTGCATGTGGTGGATACTAATGGCTGTAAATGGGCGCCAGAGAATTGGTGAGTAAAGGATTCTGGTTTCCTGAATTATAAATTTGTTCTTTAAAACCAAGATACCTCCTCTTAGTAACTCAAAACGCAGACAATCACATGATTAGTCCTTTTCTGTGTTTTGCAACACATGGCAAAGTGGTGTGTTTAACCGATCAACCCTATTTGAGATTTCCTTAGATTAAGGACATGATAGATACAATTAAACGTGCAAGGAAATATTGGAAAGAACTCATATGTGTGCGGTCTAATGATTTTGTGCTTTGATATTTTCGCAGGATGAGAAGAAAAGTGGATCCAGAGCCTCTATTTGTTGCATCTTGATCTTCCCTAATAGTTGCAGTATGATCAAGCTTAATAAAGTAGTCATGTGAAATTCAATGTGCCTTTTATATTTTCTTGTCTGCAACATGTAAAATGGGCTGTGTGAGACCATAAGTAACGTTATTTCTCTTCCAGAAGCAGGTTGTTTTTCTTCTTCTTCTGCAATCCTATTCCCATAATAACTTTTAATTAGATTTTGTACATTGTGTGTGTGTGTGTTGTTTTTACATGAACCAATTGAAAGCTTGTATTGTAATCTTTAGTAAAAGAGGTATATTAGATATTTATGTTAAAAGTAAAATTAGGAAAAAAGGAAGAAAATTGCTTACATTCCTTATTGAAGCTTCTTGGATTATTTGAATTAAAATTGTGATTTTAATGATTTTACAGGTAAAACCATACTATACTTGTCTTGCTGCACAGAATCATTTAAAATACTCATAAAATCAGGCTGAAATTGGTCTGTAACCCGGTTTAAAATCATGATTATATTATAAAGTACGAATTAAATCATTTTAAAGACCACAACGTCACCATCTATTTTCTATTATTTTTCTCATAACAACTCTCTCAAACCTGGCTCACAATCTGCATAAGCTCCTTTATTTCGGATCTTGTTCCGGTAAGACACCAGCTCCCATCGAAACCTTCAAAACCTTACAATCTTCATACACGCTACTGTCCTTTGTTCTAGTACGACTGGGTTTCATTGATGAGTTAAGAATATGATTTGTTTAGGTTAAGTTAAGCCAGTTAGATGTTTTCTACAATTTCCTCTTTCATATTGTATCATTGGCTAGCTAGGGACAGTCAACCTTGACACAAAAGAGTCGAGCACTCCGTCGAAGGTGGGCTCGATTGAGTTAAATGGGCCTCCAGCTCAGTTTTTATTGTATGTATGTATGTACGTACGTACGAATCATAGGCAAATGGAAACAACAATAACTTCATTGATTGAAAAAAATGGAAAATATTGAACGATTAAAGGAAAAATAAGCATTAAACAACATGTTTTCAAGATTAACGTTGTTATTAAATCATGGACTGCATCGCTAATTATTCTTATATTTGTCCCTTTTAATATTTGTTTTTTATACAATAACAATATGTTTTTGTGAAGTAATTGATTTCGCATGAAATGAATTAACGACCAGAATAATCTAGGTATAGCATTAACCTTCCTGTTCCTTTCAGTCTTGCAAGAACTCCTCACTGATTGGATCCACTCATCTGCGATTCATTATGAACACAACATCTTGCACGAGGGTTAGGTTAAGAGCTTAAAATAGATGGCAGCGACAGGAGGCCATGAGGCAAGCAAAAGCACGTGACGAGGAGTTGACGATCGAGTGAAAGAGACGCTGAAGAAAGCATCCTCGTCATGCAGTGCACGTGGGTCGAAGTCTCTCTCCGACCAGAGACAAGCATGGAACACAGAGAGAAAGACAGAGGCCTTCTTGCCTTGCCTTTCATGTTTGACAGTCAAGCGGCACGGCCCTAAATTACAAGGAAAGAGAAGATGCGTTGCCCTAGCCTATCGCTTTGCTTTTGCTTTGTTGGGAAAAGAGATCTGATCCTTTCTCGATCGTTGATCCCAGCCGCTCAACCCTATCTTGGGATCCCCGTCAGCGCCACACCCCTGCCTTTCAGATACTTTAATTCACACCGTGCCTGCTGCCACTGCCTGGTTAGACTTGGACCAGACAGATGACTCGTGAGCTAGCTAGCTAGCTTTTGCCCTTCGATTTCTCACCCTTGGATCCTCTTTTCCACTGGATATACTAGAATCATCCTACGGAGAATATTGCAGGACCACCGGGTGAGAAATGTGATCCCCTGCACGTGAAATGATATCTGTGGGGAGAGGGCCAACAAGGCAGAGATGGCTAGCTGGGGGGTATGAATCGTATGATCGGGTGGACGTGAGCCCATGCCATGTCATGTGCTGACGTTGCTCAGGAGGCAAGGTGTGGGTCCCAGTTCGAGTTTTGTTCCCTTGTGATTAGATGGCGAGGAGGGTGACGAGGACAATCGTTTTCTCTGGACAGCGCCACTTGTGAAGTTTTGGTGTTAAATTAGTCCCAGCAAGGGGACAGATCAAGAACGATTGGCTATTATCAATATCCACGTGCTCATGTTTTTGTCAATTCTCTCTCATTTTAGATTTCGATTATCTATTTGATTAGGGCCTGTTGGGACGGTTGTTGTATTGCTGTTTTCTCAAAATTTATTTTTGTTTTTGTTTTTCATTTTAAATGAATTTTTTTTGTGTTTTTAAATTATTTTGATGTACTGATATCAAAAATAATTTTTAAAAAATAAAAAAATATATCATTTTGATATATTTCTAAATAAAAAGCATTTTCAAAAACAACCATAACCGCCCTCCCAAACAGGCCGTTAGTCAATTTTTTGAGAGGAAATTTGAAGCAATCATGGTGACCAATTGTTGTCAGTAAGTTTGGTTTGGCTTGGCTATTAATACATGTTGATAGTTAGGGTGTCTATATAGCATATATAAAATAATATATATTATTTTAATGTATTTCAATACAAAACTAACGTGTAAAAATTATCCAAAACACACAAATAGATTATACTGCGTGCATGTATGCCACTCATGAGGCTCCTATTACAGCTGAGTTGAGATATTTTAGTTTTTGGAAATGGGATTTGATTTGAGATTAATTATGTCCACACACCCTTACGATCCATTGATTAATTACTTTTAACCCGCTCAGGATAATTTTTTATATTCTTCAAGATATAGCGGTGTTGTATCCACTCCTGATAAATAAAAACATTTACAAGATTGTTTTGTTAAGCTTCGATTCACCTCCCTTTTTACAAAAAAAAAAAAAAAAATGAATAAAAACGAAAGATGTTGAAACTTTCATAGAGTGAACCTGTTGACTGGACGAGTAAGCTACTATTTTATATTGTGGTTATGGTTATTTTTTAAAGTATTTTTTATTTAAAAATATATTAAAATAATGTTACAAAAATTATTTTTGATATTAGCACATAAAAATAATATAAAAACACCATAAAAATTTAATTTAAAAAAAATCAAATATTTTCAAAAACGCTTTTGAAATGAAGTGTCAAACATATCCCAAGTCTCAATCTCGAAAGAAGCAATTCATATAGAAAATTTTCATGTACTCAAATTGATTAACCGCTAATTCTTCCTCTTTGTTTTTCTTTTATATTAACGTGAGTATCCGGTCCAACTTGCGTGCACCTCGACAATCCCACAAACCCTAAAGTTAATGATCATGTAAGCCTTCAGTGACCATAATATTAACAATCATAAGACTCAAACCTAAAACAATAGAGGAAGTAGATCTCTTAACCTCAAAATCATATCACTAGATAACCTACTAAATAATTTCTCTTTCTTAACTCTAATGGTAGAGCGTGGGATTTAAATTTTTTAGTAAATATCCTAAGTTTGATTATTGTTGTTGTTGTTGTTATACTTGAAATTATAAAAATATCTTTCATACAAAAGTGTATATTTATAAATTGGTGTCATAGTGTGCCTAATAATATCTACACAACGTGAGATTTATTGATATTATTGGATTTATCTTATTTAAATATTTTTAACGATATTGATGATGTTATAATGACACAAGAAGAGAGAGTTTTGATGTGTTTTTTTTTTTTTTTTTGTAATTTATGAAAAGAGAGGAGATTTAAAAAAATAAAAATAAAAAGATCTTGGAAGCACAATGAATTTCCAATGATGGTATCGCCAATATCCTCAATAAGATGAATCTAGTAATATCAAAAAAGATCATTGATGATTATCAAATTAGGCTACGTTAGTTGTCCAAGCCTCGTAGATATCAGGATGAACTATGCGGCCCCCTCCGTTAATTATTGATGATTTTTTTGGTGTTGTTAAATTCATCTTATTATTTTTATTAACAATATTAACAGTATCATTATCAGTTTTAAAGTGTCTTCAAGGTTTTTTTTTGTTATCTCTCCTCTTTTTTATTATAAATTATTTCAAGCTAAAATGACACTTGCAGACTTTCTAAAATATATTATTCCTGTAAACGTTTTCTTAAGCTGTGTTGTTTGTTCTTTACATGAGAATTGAGAATGATAATGGGTACTGATGAGTTAATTTTTTTGATATTTATACTCTATTCATTAATTATTGGATAAAAACTATAGATATTCATAAATTATCAATTGGTTTCGGGTATCCATTATCTACTATTATCTATTAATCAATAAAAAATAAATTAGTTAACATATATATATATATATATTGACATAAAATTCACACATATAAATTATTATCAATATTATTCTATCATTTAATATACATATACATATTTCAAACGTTGTATTAAAAAAATATATTCTACAACTATATTTATATAATATAAATATTTATTTACAGAGACTAAAGACAGAGGAACAGAGAAAACTTAGAGGACCCCAAAACCGCACGTGTCAGATGGATATTAATGTCCTCTTCAGTGAATGATCACGTGCCACACTGTGGTCCCTACAAACAATCGGGGCCCCACGTGGTACGTCGGCGAGATGGGTGAGAGAGAGATCAGCCGTTTATTATTGGGAGCCCGTGCAAGATAACTGGTGTTGCTGTTCTTATTCACGTCTGGGCCCCTCTGCCAAGATTTCCGTACTCTGCTGCCCTCTACACCTCCGCTGGCCTCCGTGCGCAGTGGCATAGTACGCTCAAAAGGTTAAAAACTAAATAATATGAGTCATAGGAACCCTAATAATTATAATTATGATGATAAAGGATGTTTTTTTTTTCATTTGGTTATTCTTACTAATATTTAAATATATTGTTTAAAAAATATTAATCTCAATTAATTAGTTAATCTGTAAGCTACTCTTAAAAAATATACTTTATCTTAAAAAATAATATATGTCACTGCCTTGGTCATAATCTAACTCCATCAATTATAATTGTGATTTTATAGTTCTCTCTTGGATTTGCTTTATTTTTGTAGAGTAAACTATAAAAATAGTCCTTGAGGTTTGGAAGTTATTCCAATTTCCCCCCTGAACAGTAAGTTTTTGTTTTTTAATTGCTCTCCTATTTGCGTCCTTCATTTTCATCACAATTCCATAGCCAAATAGTTTCTTCAATTAATTTTAAATTCTCAACCAGAGACTTTCATCCATTTTATGATATTTTGTCTATGTTTCCCTTCGAATTACACTAGTTTTATTTTAAAAAAACACTGTCATTTTGTAGGGAAATTCATCTTTGTTGTAAAATCTTTAATAGAACTTCTTCATTGAGAAATTAAAATGATTTAGTGATAAAATAATATTTTTTTATTTATTTTTGAAAAATTATTCTTAACATCATCATATTAAAATAATAAAAAATAATTTTTTTTCAAAAATATTATTGAAAAAAAATGTGAAACAGTCACGAATAGATATGACTCGTAATCTTGTACATTTCATTTTTTTTATTACATTAAACCTTAACAAATTAAGAAATAACGATGTTAAGAATAAAAACTCCCACGGAAATCAGAGATCGAGTTCGGAAAACTGATAAAAAATATTTTTTAATTTTAAAAAATCGTAGGATAGTTAGGAGGATTGTAAAAATTGTTTTTTTTTAAATACATCAAAAATATTAATATTTTCTATTTTTGATATTTATATATTAAAAAAATAAAAATATTTTTTTTAATTACAAAATACAAACCCGTCCCTTATATTTACTGGACGTCGTGTCTGATTCCGATAAAAACAAACAAAAAAATGTTGATTTGATCGAAATCATGGCCACGTCAAGGGGGTTCCTTGAAAAGAAGTCTGGAAGACCAAGACTTGAATCTGTGGGTCACTCGGTTCTCCAACGTGCCCTGGATTTGATGGCATGCATTTTCTCATCTTCGTTCAACGGCAGATGGGCTCCATCCATGACCGCAATAAATATAAATGAACTACGATATATCTTTGTTACTGTATTTTAAAAATTATTTTTATTTTTTTAAAATTATTTTTTTTTGGTTTTTGGATTATTTTCAGTGTTGATATTAAAAAATATTTTTTAAAAAATAAAAAATATTATTTTGATACATTTTTGAACGAAAAATATTTTAAAAAACAACTTCAACTACCCTTCAAAATATAAACATGTCATTAATCTTTGCCTAAGATCTGTTAATGTCTGGTGCTGAAATCACACGAGAGCATTGTCTGGATGCTGGTGGAAGCCACCCTTGCTTGCACCTTATTTTAACGTCAAACCACGGTCGGAAAGCACTGTTGAAACCGATTCGAGAGACCAGGGCACAGAGAGAGCTTTCTGCATCCCCATTCTTTAATCTTCAAAGCTAGCCAGGGGGTGATAAATATTGCGTGCATCACAGCCATGTCTCGACAGGGAAGAACATGGAGCAAACCAGAACTGGGAATCATGTGATCTTGGCAAGGATTATGGAGGCAGATCCCTGCTGCTACTGTGCTTTCTAAGCCATGGTGTGGGGTTTCTTTGCATACAGATCAAGGATATTCTCAGGCACTCATCCTTTTCAGTCTACTAATGATGCTGTTTCTTGTTTTTTTATAAGATGATAGATAGATTGATACACAGGTATGAATTAATAATGTATTGCTCGATCGTGATTTCTTTTCATTTTGGGTAATGTTCCTCACGTGTTAACGCTCACACTCTCAGACTTTTTTTTTTTCTTTCTTTTTAATTGTGAGAAATGCTTAGCAAATTAATGTGGTAAAAGTGATAACATCTTAAAAGCTACTTCAAAAGTCTATTTAATATTAAAAAAATATAATTAATTTTTTGAGTACAAAGAGTGTATATAAAACTTACTATCCTACGTTGAAAAAAAAAAACTATCATCAAGTATTTATATAATTAAACTTGAGATAAAATAATAATAATAAAAAAAAATAGAGTGAACTCACACGCACAAGTATGAGTCGAGTAAGATAAAAATCTCTAATTTGCTCCCCTGCATGTGAGACAACGTCTATACTTTCTAAAAAATTTGTTATTTTATTAAAATATTTTTTGATGACCCTTAAACTAAAATCATAATATTTGAAAATTTATTTTTAACAATTACAAATTTAAAACCTTTTCCATTTTTTTTCCAGCAATTATAACTGTCACCATTACTTAATTTTTTTGGCAACTATATTATAAATTGTTTTAACAACCATTTTAAATTCATAGTAAGTTTAAATATAATTATTATATCATGACCATCTATAAATACCATGTGATAAATATTACTTAATTTCTTGATAAATATTGCATGGAATATATATTTTTTTAAAAACCAGGTTCAACACATTACCAGACCCACCATCATCTAACTGTAGAGCGCAACCTAGCCCAGTTAAGCCCCCCATCTTGTAAGAAAATAAATTCCATAGGTTTTGACTTTTGTTGAGTTCTTATATCAAGTCCTCTCTCATTATCCTTTTCCACATAGCCCGTAAAAGAACAATAAATTTTAGTATGAAATAGTGTTACATACAAGAAAGAGATTGAGATTGAGATAGAATGAAGGAGGTAGATAAAATAGATATGTTTGAGTGAAAGAGACAAAGAAGTATATATATATATATATATATATATATATATATATATATATATATTAAATGAGAGTGAAAAAAATATGCTAATCGTGTGATCTTGCAATATGTAATTGCGCAAAATAAACAACAAATTAAAAGAAATAAAATAACATGTGTTAAAAGATAATTTTAGGAGCAAATCATAATAATTTATTTATTTCCCTCAGCTTTCACAGGCGCGAGAGGACCGTTCAGCGCTCGAAGGCTCTCTGCATTGATTAAAGACCAAATTTACAGGCTCCTGGGTTTAATTACCCATGGTTAAAAGCTAGTTGTCCATGATTAAAGGAGAGATCCACCTGTCTCTCCCTTTTTAACTGTCATTTCTAGATTTTGGTAATGGAGCTTGTGCCCTTTTCAAATTCAAAACGCTGCGCATCAGCCCGCTGGGAGGGAGAGGGACCCCATGAAGTTGGCAAGTACAAAACCAGTCATCTGTAAATTTCCATGTGCAACTATAATTATGTCTTGACCATGTTTTATTATGCATGGATTCACCTCTCAATTATTACTCTCTTGAATTATTATATGCTGAAGATCCAAGTTGTAATACGGGATCGATTCTCAAAATGGTGCTGGTAGAAATAAGTGTTCGAAATGACTTAGTCCATGCTAATTTACGAGTTTACTTGAACTCGTGATGTAGACATTGGACCAAGAGAAGTCAGTCCGTGGGATTAGATTTTTTATTTATTTTTATAATTGGGGTGTCCGGGTCAATTTACACTCACCATAATTAATCCCCGGACTCATTGAATATCTTGCAAACCCAGTAAGCATGTAAGGCATCGCGGGGGTGACAATTTGTGCATGGTGGAACTTGAATCCTAATGCAGAGAAAAAAAACAAGTCCCTTCAACTATTAGGCCAAAACTATACTTGCTAGATGTTACAATTACTAGTGTAGGACAAAATTATTCAATGACAACCCATATAAGGAAAATTACGAAACAGTTTATTTATTTTTATTAATATTGTTGTTGTTTCATGCTAGCTATCCATGTCATGAACTTTTCGGCCGACTATTTCAACTCAAGAAGGAGAATTTATGGCCAAAACTCACGAGCTCTCAGCATGTATCGGACTCTTCCCTTCATGGGTTTTTAGTTTTCTTTCAGCTTTTTTTATTTTATTTTTTCTCCAAATAATAGAATACGTGCAATTTACAATTGTATTGGGTTCAAATACAACTCATGAATTAATTTCTATACGGTTTTTCCCTTTATTTTTTTTATTAACAATACAGTTTGCATATAATTTAATTAATCTCATGAATTCTAAAATTAACAATCATATAAACCTTCAATGACTATCATATTAGTCATAACATTAAAGCTTTAAAGTAAGTAAATTACGTTTTCATCTTAAAATTTGAAGATTTCTAATTATAACTTTCAATCTTATATGTTTTGCTCCCAGAAATTCAAATCTTAATCCTAAATTTCCAGTCATGTTACTTGTGTTGTAATGTCTATTTGGAAGTGTAATTTCAAAATTAAACATTAAAATAATATAAAAAGACAATTTAAAATAAAAATAATAGTTTTTATGTTTTTTTCTTTAAGAAAATCTTGAAATAAACAGACACTTACGCGGAACGAGCTTCATCCCGACATACAATCCGACCACCTCATCAACGTATATTGATTGATATAAAACCCAACCACCAAACAGATACTTTTGATGTTTTTCTTTATTCATAATAAAATAATAAAAGACATGTTTTTATAATAAGAAGAAAATAATGAAGTAAGAAATCATCCGGTTGTTTTCTCGGGAAAAAAGGAGGACAGGATAATAAGAACAGAAAAAACATGCGGTCTTCATATACCTTTTGTTTAAAAAATATAGAAATTCGTTATAAATAAATATTTATTTTTGTTTCTTCAATCAAATCAAACACGTCGGAGTTCTTATTATTTTTTTTTAATCTCAATACACTAACTAAATACTATTTCAAATTACTAAAACAAGAGAGTATTTCTAATAATTCAACTATATGCACTTTCTTTTAAAAAAAAAACAAAAATAGTAAAAAACATATTTGATACCCGAGGCCTACCTTAACCGTTTGCATTTCCTGTAAGACAAAGAGAATTTTTGAGTGTATGTTTCCTTTTTATTTTTTTTAAATTATAATTTTAGTGTTTTCAAATCGTTTTAACGCATACCAAAGGGTTTTTATTTTTCAACAAATACCGGGTAAGGGAATCTAATTTTTTTTCGTTGTGATATTAAAAATAATCTGTATATTATAAAAACATATATATTATTTTAATGTTTATAAATAAAAAATAATTTAAATAACATCATTATTATGGAACTTACTTTCTGACAGCCGCACATCTTGATCTGTAATGAATTATAGTTGCTCCAAATATAACTGTGCTTCTGGACACATTAAAATTCACAGCAGCATTTCCAGGTCACCAAACATCGAAGAGCAATAATTAACAATTAATAATTCACCAAAAATCAGTTCATCTGCCCGCATCCAAAAGAATTTCCCTCCCAGCTTTTTGTATGGAAATGAGGAGTGATCCAACAATGTCTGCAATCCCCAAATCCCCAGCAAAAAATCTCAATCCTTCACCATCACAGGGACCCACTATTATTACAGGACGATTTTTTTTCTATCTTTATATCACCGCACACCAACAATCGCATCTTTTCTTCAACATGATCAACGGCTTGAAATTCAAATTTGGACAGTGATCATTCAAGGTATGCAACATTAAAGCAGGGGTGGTTTGGGGATGAATTAGTCAAAAAATGAGCGCCAAGTAAGCAGGATTACAAGCTGGCAATGGCTCCAGTTAGGATGGACATGGGCATGCATGCGCATGGAAGCATCCCTTTATAAAGTCCCTTGCTTCTGTTCCCATTCTCTTCATCTTCCTTCCGAGGCGTGCGAATTTCACTTTTTTTTTTCCTCCTCTCTCCCGGCCAGGCGTGATATCTTGTGCTCATTAGTCATTAACCTCCTTCCCTCTAGAAAAAAACACCAGCTCTTCCTCTCCTCCTCCATGTCTCCGAAACCCAGGAGTTTCTTGGAGAGAGAAACACTTGCTATTGCTCCAATGGTGTTCGTTTCTTTTTGATGTACTTGGTGTTCTTTCTTTCATGACTGTTCGTTTGTATTTCCTGTCGGTATAGCAGCTTTCGAGTCTCTATCAATACCGTAACAAAAGTGAAACATTTTCGCTAAATCTTGTCTCTCTTTGATAGACCCATTTTCAACGTAGAGAACATGTACAGGCGGGAGAAAGCAATGAGAGAGGAAAGATACAAGCATGATATCAAGAACCCATCTTTCTCTTCATCACTTCTTGATGAAATCTATCGTTCTATTGATGATGGTGAGCCAAAACGTGAAGAGATGAAATTCTACAGAGAAACATTGCCAAGGAAACAAAACAAAACTGGCAGGAATGTTGGAGGAGAAGCAGGGATGTCAGCCCTTCAACGAGCTTGTTTGTTCGATAAATGGATGGAGCAGAAGGTGAGCCAAAAGGTCATCACTCAGCAGAGGCGGCAAAACTCAACAGAATTTGAGAGAAAAGCACAGCTCGACCATGATCTTGACCAAGATGTCCTGTTTTTTAGCTCAACTTCAACCTCTTCGGATTCTAGCTCTGGTGGGTTCTCATCTTCTGATACAGATTCTATGTACGGTGCAAGATCAATGGCCTCTTCCTTCAATCCACCAAGGCCTAAGCCAGTCAGGACAAGCGTGTCGGTTCGGTCAGGAAAAACAGAGAAAACAGAGAGGACTCTGTTTTATGAGCAGAGGGAGGTGCGCATGTTAGATGAATATCACTACAGTTCTGCTTCAGAACAGACACCGAGGCTTGAAGACAACATAATCAAGTCCAAATCAAGAGCCTTAAGGATTTACAGTAATCTAAAGAAGGTGAAACAGCCAATTTCACCAGGTGGGAAGCTGGCAAATTTCCTCAATTCCCTCTTCACCACAGGGAACTCAAAGAAATCAAAGAGTTCATCTTCCACAAGAAACTTCGATGAAGAAAGGAAACTTAACTCAGGACAAGCATCAACCTGCTCTTCTGCCTCGTCATTTTCAAGATCATGCTTGAGCAAGCATTCGCCTTCGACCAGGGAAAAACTACGCAATGGGGTTAAAAGGAGTGTTAGATTTTACCCTGTGAGTGTAATTGTTGATGAAGATTGCAGGCCGGTCGGGCACAAATCATTATATGAAGAGGAAGAATCAAGCCTCATGTCTGTTTCTCTGCCGACAGCATGGAAAATAGGGAAATCACCATCAAGAAAAATCGATGACGAGCTGAAGTGTCAAGTCATGGAGAAGAGTAGGAGGGTCGAGGAGGTGGCTAGAGAGTTCTTGAAAGATCACCGTCAGATTCAGAAGAAAAACGATGTTGTTATGATTGATGTTCGCGGGAAATATAGTGATCGCTATCACAATGAAGATGAGGATGAGGATGACGATGCTGCAAGTTATTCGAGTTCGGACTTATTCGAGCTGGATCATCTTGGAGTAATTGGAAACGATCGTAGGTATTGTGAAGAACTTCCCGTGTATGAAACTACTCATCGTGACACTAATCGTGCCATTGCTAAGGGCTTGATACTGTAGTTTCTAATTACTATTATATGTAAATTTCTTTCCTTTTTTTGGTTAGTTTCTCTGTTCATAATGGGTCAATGTGGAGATCCATTTTTGAGGTTATTGGAAATCATAGAAATGGTGAAAGGTGATGGTAAATTAAAATTATAGTTAATTTATTAATGGTTGATGCCATCTCTAATGGCATAATCTAGTGGCTCTAATTACAACCATCTTTCTGTCTCTTGTTACATCAACTTTTATTATTATTATTATTATTATTATTATTATTATTATTATTATTATTATTATATGCGATTCATGCTGCTCAAGGAATCAGATCCCTCCGATTTTTGCATCCGCTTGCCTGCCTGCTGAGTGTTCTGAGTTAATCTCACAGGACATAAGATGGTAAAATTACGGAGGAAGCAGGCCAAATCTCAGTCCTGGATATGGAGTGTAGTACACACTACTAATTAGTATAATACACCTCTCGTGAAGTAGCCTGGCCGTATAAAATACGTATATCGGTGATGTTAATGTGAATGGTTCGGTTTCAAAAAATGAAATAAAGAAGAAAGTGAAGCTAGTGGGGATGTGTTAATTCCTTGATGGTGATCTAAACTGAGAGAGAGACTGTCAGTACAGGTTCTGATAGAACAGAAGAAAAGAAAGAAAAGGCAAGAAAATAAAACATGAAAGATTCGAGATCGCAATCACAAGCAAAATGAGAGGTAAAGGCAAAGGCAGATCTTCGCCCATGGGAATCGAGAAAGTAAGAGCTTTTGCTTTTTCTCTGTAATTGGATTTTGTATTTTAGTGTACCCCCCCCCCCCCATCCATTACTTGAACATGGCGTTAGCATCACCGCCATTTCCAGCCCAGCAGCATTGAAAACCTAAAAAAGGTCTTATCCCTCCTTAACTAGAAATTACTGCTTAATCTATACTTTCCATCTGAAACAAGTGTTTGGTACACGACCCACCATATAATTTCCTGCGGGCCATACCCAACTAAGTTTTAATGCTAATTATTTGAGCTACTGCCATGCCACCGATGGATTAAGTTGTCTTGTACTTACTGTGTGCCTAGTAGGGGGGGAAATCCCTCAAGAGGAGAGGTTAAAACTTAAAACTTGTGATTTTCACCAGAAAACCTCGTAGAGGAGGTACAGATGGAATCTGGGGGATCGATCCAGAGGAAAACTAGTCTACGACCCCTTAATTATTCCTTCATTTTTATTATTATCGTTATTTTTATAAATTTAAAGTAAGTTCAAAGAAAGGAATTAATGCATTGCGTGTCTCGCAGAGGCGGGCGTAGAAATTGTCCAAAATCAGAGACAGCAATAAAGAAACAGTAAGGTTCAAGGCAGGGTACGTAACAGAAGCTGAGGGTCCTCGAAATTAATACAGGATAGATGAATCACTGTAAATATCTAATGGGTTTACCATGTATCACGTACGCGCGATTGCTTTGTCCTGATGAGCTTCAGATCTTTGTAGGTACTTGAAATATTTGTCCTAGCCCGGGGAGCAAGTCAACAGTGGCGGGCTACAAAAGCTGTTAATTATTACAGCAGGATGGTGGTTTAAACTTGGACCATCCTATGTACAAGCTATGACCGAAGACACAGAAACCTGCTTCTGCTATTATTGTATTACTTACCTGCCATTTTTTAAATGATCAAGTACTGGTTTTATTTGCTCGATCCCCCCCGGGAAGCGGTGATTGAAATCTCATCATCTCTCTCTAGCTCCTGGTATTGCCATGTGAAATCTCAAGATAGAGGCCATAAAACAAGATGATCAAGAGACCGTGAACATGTTTCAAAGCAAACAAACGTGTGAATCACTGTCCACTCCCTTCCTCACACACCAAAAAGCACGAGTAAAACAAAACTTGTTGTCAAGCCAATCAAACTAACTTGAGAATATTAGAAGCAATGATTACCGAGTTGGCAGAACTAGGTTCAGCTTCAGCTTCAACCACTCAATTCTCGAGCATCAAAAGCCCTAAATAAAATACTTGTGAGAGGCTAGGGCTAGGAGCTCATTGTGCGTAGACCTAATAATGGCCTCTACATCGATCTTTAATACGTGAGGAGCATGCATAATAATAGATTAATTTGTAATGTGAAACGGGATGGTTCAAAGCAGTATAATAATCGCCCCTGGTCAAAAATTTACACGATCGTATGATTAGAAACATAGCAAACAAGTACAAGTTATGTTTATTTAGATGGTGGTGGAATCATGAATTATTCAAGAAATATTGGTGAAGGGCTCAATTGAGTTTTTTTAATCAACTACTTTATAGCTTGATGTGTTGAATATTATAGTTAATATATATATATAATAAATGAGAGAGAAGCTAGGATTGAAACTGGGTTGTGTAGAGTATTGTTTTTTGGAGGATAATTCCTCTAATCTTCCTTATAGATTCTGGACAGTAGGTGAGGGGAGGTGGGGAAGCTGGCAGAAATGATGAGAAGAATAATGTTCGTGGGCGTGAAGTGAGTTCTCTTTGAAAAGACAAACCTAGCTAGCTAGCTTGCTAGGTTGACCCTTCATTACTTCCCTCCCGGGCATCAACAGTTTTTTTTTTATTTTTTTCATAACAAATCTCTCAATCATAATCAACATATTCCATCTTCTTGCTGCTTCATGATTTTTCATTTGTTTAAAAAGCTTAGTCCAATCACTTTAATGTCGTTATTCACCAAATTTCAGATAGTGTTACGCAAGTTTAGTGTTTCTTATTACCGTAGGATAGATAGAATATAATCTTTTCTTTCTTGTTATTGTTAATATTTCTTATGAAAAACGTAGGAATGTTTAACCTAGTCTCTCTCTCTCTCTCTCTTATTGATAATTGAGTTTTGGAGCTTCTAGCAACCATCACAGACCTCGATAGGTTGGTTTGTAATGTGTTTTTGAAAAAAAATGAATATTTTATGTTTTTATGTTCTATTTTAAATTAAAAAATATATATATTTAGATCATTTTTATATGCTAATATCAAAAATAATTTTTTAAAAAATAAAAAATATTATTTTAATATATTTATAGACAAAAATCACTTTAAAAAATAACTTCAGCCATATTTTCAAATAATTACTTACATGCATACACGCACGCACGCGCATATATACAGAAGATATCTGTGTCTTGAACACTCTGGTTCATTAGTAGCATGCACCGTTATCCATTTTAAGTATTGAGTTATGAAGATTCAATTATATTCATGATTTTTGAATTAAATTAGAAATTGCATTAAATGCCTCTAAAATCTCAAAACTTTCTCATAATAATTAATTTGAACCAGACTGGTTATTTATTTATTATTATCGAATACTTTAAGTGAATCTCACTAATGAAATGACTTGCTTTTTAACCCAACCTATATAATTAAACTTTCAAGGCTATGAACCAATAGGTGATACTTTTGAGTGAATTCATTGGAAATCAAACTGAACTCTTATTAACTATTATTAGTATATATTTATTGAATACAAATGGTGTTATTTTGGTTAATTGTTCAGTTCTTAAACATTTAATTTAGAGAGTGATTAGAAGTGTAATAAAGATTATGTTCTAAAGTATTTTTCATTTAAAAAAATACACCAAAATAATATTTTTTATATTATTTTTTTCCCATTAATTGTTCAGGCACCCTGACATGTTTAGCTACCGGACCGACCTCTCTATCTTCACAGAATTAATATGGGCAACTAGAAAAGAGGGGGGGAAACAAAAGGCTCCAACTTTCATGATAGAAAACGACAGTAATTTAAACCTAGCACCAAAGAAAACGCAGAAATGACTTCTCTCTTTCCATTTGCCCTTTCAGTCTCAAGCATGCCACGTTAAAGTTAGCAAAACGAGAGGGAGAGGGAGGGAGAGGGAGAGGGCGGGAGAGGGTCAGCCTCACACTTCCCTCCCCCAGTCTTGAACACAGAGTGAGGGAGATGGTCCCCTGGCTACCACTTTTGCTTTGCAGGTAGAAGACAAAGGTTTTGTAATTTGCGATCCCGAGATGAGTTCCCATGAGATTGTTCGCAGCTTTTCTTTTCCACTACAAAGTTCAAAATGAGGAATGGAACATTAACAACACTTTGATCACCAAGAATCTTGCCAAAGAAAGACAAGGAATAAAAAAGACAGAGAGAGACCCCAACAAAGCACGCATTCCACTCTCTTCTTTTCAACAAAGGATTCCAGTCTAACTTGTTGTGGTTTCGTGGACAGTTTCGACAGCGTGAGATGATAGATAATTTATGATTTGTATAATATATTTTAAGTTTCGGTTCTGAAATAGTTAGAATTTTAGTTTTTCATTCAAATCACAAGTATATTATAGAAGATAGGTAAATCATTGTAGCAATTCACGATAACTTTTTTTTTTTTTTTAATTCCTGATTTTTTTTTTCTCTTCTAATTACAGTCATCTATAATTTACCACTGATTCAAGAACCTAATTCTTGATGCCCTTTCAAATATCTTTTTCAGCCATTCTTTATGCTCTAAAATCTCTTTTAAAACATTTTTAGAGCGTTGAAGGGATTCCTAATAGCTTGAGCTTATGGTGGTCGACGTTATAGTACAGGTGTTAGCTACAGGTTAGCCGATGTTGAAAAATACAATGGAAGGTCCAAAATTTGAAACCACTTCCCTTGAGCTCTAGAAGACTCCGCTCTCATGTTTATTTCGAGTGTTTGAAGATATTTTTTTAAATATTTTTTATTAATAAATATATTAAAATAATATATTTTATTATTATTTTAAATTATTTTTAATATTATTATAATAAATTATTCTAAAAATAAAAACAAAAATAAAAAACTTTAAATTTTCTCTGCTAAACAATTACTTTACCATTTTAATGCTTGTTTGAGAGTGTGGTTATGATTATTTTTTAAAATGTTTTTCATATAGAAATGTATCACAATAATATTTTTTTAAAAAAAATATTTTTGATATTATCACATGAAAATGATCTAAAAACATATATTTTTTTAAATTTAAAGTAAAAAATTAAATAATTTTTTTTAAATACTTTTAAAACATAATGTCAAACAAATTATACTGTTGTAAAACATCTAAAATAGCATCTAGAACATTTCGTACCCTTCCTCAAAACACATTTACGGCAACCATCGTACCTTTTAACCTTAAATAAAAACTGACCAGCTCTTTGGGTTTTATATGATATTTTGTAAATTAATTAAAGTTTCATTTTAAAAAAATTATCTATAGAAAAGTCATAAGTATTTTTGGGATAGAAATGTCTTTTAACTTGAATAAAAAATGGTTTAAGAAACCCTTCAGGATTTTGATTTAATCAAAGATTAAATATTTTTAATTTATGAATTTTAACTTGCACTACGTTCTTTTACTCAAAAATTACTTGGAGACACTTCACCGAACATTAACTCATTCTACCTCATTTTTATCTTAAGTCATTTATGAAAAATATTTTTTAAATTATTTTGGAAAAAAAACAAACCATAATTTAAAATTCATGTCAAACGGATTCTTGATCCCATTAAAAAACATTATAGGTACTTTTTTATTTTCATTTACTGGAAAGTAATGCAGTAGTTAATGTCAATTGCCTAGTGATTTCCGCACTTCATCAGAAAATCCGTCGAATTTGTCATTCGCTAAGCACTAGAGAACAAGGGTCAAACAAAATATGAACGCCATTAACGTTGCTTAAGTTAATTGATCCCTACATCTTTTGCTAAAGCAATAGAACACACGACATGATTGTTGTGGGCTGTAGCCAGAAGAAGGCCAGCACTCCATGTAGTCCTAGGCAATCTCCGGTCGAGAATTCCCCGGGAAAGAATGAAATTCCTACCATCAAAACCACTAATTCAGGAGGATGTTGTCGGAGGCTTAACGACGGCGCGGGTAAGGGATCTATTGTCTCAAAGAAGGAGAACCGGCGGCGGCGGCAGCGGCAGCCGTCTGGATCCGAGCTGAGGAGGAGGTATTTGGACCACAACGATTGTTAGGTGCATGGTATAGTCAATGTCGATCAGTCCCAGCCGCTAATCATGCAAGGCCAATTGAAAAGGCCGGTCTAATTTATACCTGCCCAACTAGTCAATCTATGATAACATAAGCCTGGTCCATGGCCTAGAATGCATAGCTTGTTTGCTGAAATCAAATCTTTTTCTTTCTTGCAATTAAATTCTAGCTCATGAACTGCATGTACTTCATGCCATCTACTCTCTTTTTTCTAAAGATTAGGTCAAAGAATCAATAACTGCGATTCAACTAACATTTGCCTAGAAATATTGGAAAGGACAGAATTAAAAGAGGGCGGCGCAATTATTAGGGAAAATCAGAAGCTTTGTCATAATTTTCTAACATTCATGAGTCACAGGTTTTCTTGTAGGTCATGTATCCCTCCAGACCAGTATACAGGCTTCTTATATATTTATTTATTTATTGAAGTTTCTTGAATTTTTAGACCGGAACAAGCTGACTAGCCTGGCTCCCCAAGGCCCATAAGGCCTAAATTCCTTTATGATCTGGCTATGAGAATTCTTTTTGTTTCGATCTTGAAGGTGGCAGGCCTTGAAAGGGAAGTCCTTAAGCAGAAGGTGCTACGTATCATGTACATGAATCTTGCTTTCACGATTGACCAGGCCAAGATGAATGGGTGGTGCAATGAATCTCGCGAGGCAAGGCCTCCCATGCTTGTAGGCATCTTAATCAATCACTGCATTGTTTATTAGACCATGGCCGAAAGATAAGAACACAGCGTATAATCCACACATGTACATGCAACGTAACAGATCGAATTTCAAGAGAAAACTGGCCAAGGAAGCACTGCAGATGTTTATAGAGCAATTTGGCGACGATTTGATGTTGCAGTGAAGTGCATATTTCATGATTTTTTCCTCTCAAATGAAAGTGGTGTCAGCTAATTTCTTGCTCAAAAACTTGACACTTTATCCAGACAGCGGCATCCTTGCGTGCTGCAACTCTTGGGGGCATGTTTTAACAGACTCCCCTCATAATGCATGGGTAGTGACAGAAATCCTAGGCATGACACTGAAGGAGTGGCTACAGGGGGCAGGTAGCAGGCGAAACGAGCGATCGGTTCCAATTCCTCCATTTCATAACAGGGTTACGATGGCATTGGAGATTGCTCAAGCAATGCGATATCTCCATGAACAGAAGCCAAAGGTCATTCACCGTACGTGATCTAAAGCCTAGCAATATTATATTCTTAGACGGTTCCAATCACGTCAGGGTGGTAGATTCTGGTCATGCGAGGTTCTTGGATGACTCAGAAATGGCACACTCACCGGTGAAACAGGCAAGGAGTAGTATAATTACCTACTTGCTGTTATTCAAGTATGCAGTCAGATTATTTTGCATAAGTTTACGATACTTACATTTCTTTCTTCAATTTCTTATAAATCTTCAGGAACATATGTTTATATGGCGCCAGAGGTGATTCGCTGCGAACCTTATAATGAAAAAAGCGACGTGTATAGCTTTGCTGCTATGCTAGATGAGCTTATGACTGGGAATTATCCATACATGGAAACAGCTTTCGGTTCCCAGCAAGGTATGTGATCGAAGTTGCAAGGTATTCCACCTTAATTGATGGTTTGCTTGCTGATAAAGTCGTAAAATTCCAACCGGTCTAATAACAGGGCTATAGGTTGGATAATTAGTTAATTAATTGGCCAAGGAATCTCATCTATTTTTACTGTTCATGGTGGTTTATAACTTGTTCTTAAAGCTTAGTAGGTCAAAATGGCTTTTGTCTGGTACATGCAAAAACATATTTTTTAGTGGAGACGAGGACTCTCTGATTGTTTAAATAAATATCTTTTAGAGGGACAAAAATCCGATAATATTTGAGAGACAGGTGCTTTGAAAATATAGATCCAATAAAGAATAAAGATTGTGAACACTTGTTCTGAAAGTTTTATGTTGTATTTATAACTTATGAAAATTTTTTTTTTTTGAAGAAAAGAAGGGTTGAAAAGTCATTTTTTAAGCAATATTAATGAAAGAAAATATCTTTTACATATCATTCATGAAATAATAAGTATAGCAGATCCCTTCAAAGACTTTGTATACCTCTATAAATATAGAAAAATAATTATTTTAACATGAGCAATTATCCTACATAGAGAGACATAATGATTTATTATGTTTTTAATACTCATATTGTATAAATTTATCCAAGGTTAAACATAAAACTTTAGAATTTGGCAAGTCCAAGCTCTTTAGGTGAAGAGTTGCACCTCACTAGTAGGTTGTAGAAGCTCTTGTTAGGTATAAGTGCTCGCAATAATAAATAGATTTGTTCCATATCCTAGCCTAGGTGGGCTTGGTTATGTGTCGTGGAATGACTTGGAAATGTCAAACAAATTATTAGGAAGACCCTAATGATTTTTTGACGGGTTTCCCATAGGCAGCGCCCCTAATGAAGTCCTTACTATCCAAGCAGCTAGAGGGATTGTGCAATAGAGAATGAAGATGGTGAACTTTTGTTTTAAAGGTTACATTTTATATTTATAACTAATGAGTTTTATCTTTTTATGGAGACAATAATTGTTAAAAAAATCCTATTATTTTGGCGATATTAATTAAGACAAATATTTTTTACATATCATTTATGAGATAATTAATATAACAACTTTTTTTTTTTGGATTTGACATGTTTGTCAAACCCACACTATTTAAACCTGACTGGTTATTAAACATAATAGCTTTAGAATTCGACATGTTTTCGGAACCCATTTTATTTTAAAAAGACTTTTTATTTATAAAATCCTTAACAAAAATTTAACTTATTACCAATAAAATCTTGATTTATCACTAATCTCGTATGCATATACCTACCTTTTCTTGTGAAATTATATTGCAATGGAGGTTGTCGAAGGAAAACTGAGGCCTATGCTTCCTCACGAGGACAATGATCAACTTGGCGAGCTCATCAATCTCGTATCTCAATCATGGGACCAAGATGCTTCTGCTGGACCATCCTTTGCCAGAATCGCTTCTGGTCTGAGAAAAATCCAACAGAGAATCATAGGGTGCTTAAGAATGTCAGATCTGATTATTTTTTAATGGAATTAAATACAAATTGTAGATATTACAATGGTGTATGATCAGTATTATCTATAATTATAATCCCACATGACAATCAGCAGCAAGTTTCCAATTTTACCCTGACGTCTCGCCACGTCATCTCCGGTTGAAGTTGCAAATCTGCAGCTTTTGTGTCATCACGTTCATCCCGGCGCTGCCATGATTTCTGTTTTCAATCAGTGGCTCGATGTATTGCTATTGCCACTCCTAGTGAGGTCCAAATCGGTCCCAGACCTGTAAGAGAGCATATTGCTTAATGGGGGACAAAACGTGCAGAGAGGGCATCTCCAATTTCCCAACAAATTGTCAATTTAACTTTTTGAAAAATGTAATTTAGCTTTTATTTATTTATTTTGTACTCTAATAAAAAAAATAACATTTTAATAACTAAAATAATGAGTATACACATTATAAAAAATATTTTGAAAATGGTACTGTAATTTAAAAGATATATTTATACGAGTTTTCAACGAATGTTGAGATCATTTCAATTTATTTTTCATTTTCTTCTATTTTGTTAATCATTAACATACAGTATATTACACATAAATATATTTCATGTAAATGTTTTTATACTAGATAATTCCCATAATAGTGCAAGAATAAAGTTCATCACATTATAATACATGAATTCATGCCACTATTAGGTTATGGGGTAACTGCCCCATCTCTTTCGTCTACGTAGGAAAAAAACAAACCAGGCTAGCATCCATGATCGAGTGCCAATTTTATCGACAGTTGACGTTGATGAAAGTGATGTACAGATCAGAGCCTTTTATTTTCTTTTTGGTATAAAATGGTTTATGGGGGCAAAATTGTCCATAAAAGTATTTAGACTAATAATAACTATTTAATTTAATTTAATTATAATTTCTAATTAATTCATACTTGAAATTAAATTAAGTTTATATTTAATTTGATGGATTCAAAAGCAACTGAGATGACTAACATAAAAATATGGTTTAATTTGAAAACAAATCAAGATGGTTTTTTTAATACTGAAATGATAATATATTATGCAAATTCAAGATGATTTTTTTTTAATAAAAAAAACATGAATTTATTTTGACCGTAATTGACAAGAAATAAATGGAAAAGTGACATTGTGATTATGTTTGTATAAAGATTGATAACATAATAATAAAAATATTGAGGCTCAATTGATTATGGGATAATAAGGCTATGTTGAGATGTATCTTCTCATTTTTTTTATATCAAAATACAAATTTTAATTATACATAGTTAATATATATATATATATATATATATATATATTAAATATATATAACTAAAATTTCTAAATATCTGGTTAATTAACACACCCCTTATTTAAAATGTAAACAATTTCATATATATCTTGATAATTTATAATTAGTACGTTACATTTTTTAAACATATTAATAATTTTTATTTACAATGAAATTATAGACATACAATTGTTTAAAGGTAGGATATATGTGTGCTGATTAATTATTGATAAGGTCAGGGATAATGCCTATCCTTTTCTGTTATAAAACATCATATCCTGTCGGACAGGGACAGTGGAAATTGCTTCTAAGAAAATAAAATAAAAATTGTCAGTGTCGCGTTTTTATGGTAGAAATTCAACTAGATGGAGTTATATTGGCGTGGACAAGTGAAGATCATCATGATTCGGGCTTTGAACCGGCACCAGTGGATGTTCTCAGCAACGAGATTCATTTGAAAGCTTCGTTTCTTGAAAATAAATTTTAAAAAACAGACACAAATTATTTTTCATACAAAAATATATGCTTTCAATCCGAACTTTTGTAGCATCCATCCTAGATACAGGGATATTCCTAAGTATAATATTTTCTTTCCCCACATGTTTTGTGTTGTTTTGGAGAGACATGCAACGCAGGTCAAACTTTCAATAAACGGGTCAAACTATATATATATAGTGCCCAATAATTATTATTTTTTAATTTTCAAGCACATTTAGAAGGGATTTTTTTTTATTAATGGGATGTCTGAATTAGCTTGTGTGCATCTTGATGAATCTCACCGGTCTTGAAATTAACAACTAAATAAGCTTTCAATGACCATTTATTAACAATCATAGGACCTGAACCTGAGACCATATAAAAAATAAATTCTTGAATTTCAAGTTTGTACCACTAAACAATCTATTAGTTTCTCCTGCGTCTCTTTGATTCATAAATGTTCTCTTAAATGTTAATGTGTGTATCATCAGTTAAAATTAAGATATATTAGAGTTTGTTTAATTAAGACACACTTTACTGCATGGAATAAAAAAATGAGACTTGTTTGAATAAACTCAACTGTGAAAATCATACAAGTTCAAACTTCAAACACTCAAAATTGTATTATTTTTTTATTTATAAATATTTAAAACGAGTGAGCTTGTAATTTTCTTTAAACTTATTTTGGCTAGTTAATTGTAAATGTTATGGTATGAAAAAAAAAGTTCTAGTTAATTCAAATAATTATTAAAAATGGCAATTTCACATCCAAATTATCGAGATGTTCATCCTTATTTGTTCTGCATTGTGTATCTAAAAGTGATTTATATAAAGGAAGAACCATTAGCACAATACACACACTCGATGTTAAATATATTAATAAAATTAATTAATTTGTAAGGTAATCAAAAGTGTGTATAGTTTCAAAGGCAAGGCACCCCTCGCATGCAATCCTATGTTTTTGTGGTTAATATAAGTGTTCGAGTGAGTTAGTTTGTGTACACCTTGACTAATCTCGTAAGTCTTAATACTAATGACTATATAAATTTTTAGTGACCATTATATTAACAATCACATGACGACTCGAACCAGAAGCTATAAAAGAATCAAACCCCTTAAAGCTCGTACCACTAAATTATGTAATGGATGGTTGGTTCATTCAATCCTATATTTCCCCATATGTATGGTGTGTTTCAGAGAAAACATGGAGTGCAAACGGGTTAAACGTTCATAAAAAGAAAAAGAAACGGGTCAAAGAGGTGCAATAACGAATGCCGAATTAAATATGATTTCAAAGTTGTCTTTTTTCCTACTCCACTAAGCGATCTCATCTGTTGACAGGGACACCGTAAAAATGGTTAATGCGTGCATTACTCTCTTCATATCTCGATTAAAATATAATAAAAACTATCATCTCCATAATCTCGTGTAATTAACTCTCAATAGTCAATACAATAAAAAAAGGATGCAAATGAAGAAAAAAAAAATTGAAGTACTTGAATTAAAAAAAATGATGAACTGTTTTTTTTGCATTCTTTTTTTAATTGATTATTTTGGTTTTTCATTTAATAATTACTGTTAAGTTTTTGATGTGATATCGAAAATATTATTTCAATATGTTTTTAAACATTTTTTTTTTAAAAGTAATCACTACTACAATCATAACCATCAATTCCGTGCCGTTCCGGCCGGAACAGCCGGAATGTGCCATGCTGGTGAGAAAACCGGGACGAAACGATGTCGTTTTTGTCTAGGTTTTCATTCCGGTCTGTTTCGGAAATTCCGGCCGGAACGCCCAAGTTCCGTTCCGGGTGTGCCGTTCCGGGTTCAAAATCAAAATGACGTCGTTCAATTTGTCAATTTCTTCTCAATTTTAAAACACACACATACAGCCCGGCACTCCAAAATTCCCAAATCAATTTTCTATAATTCCATCAGCTCACCTCAAATCTCATCTCAAATCTCAAGTTCTCAAATCTCAATTCCTAATCCAATAATTCCTCACCTCAAAATCGCAATCCCTAATCCCTAACTCAAAATCGCAAACCCTAGTTACAATATCAAATAGATTTAGAGTTCATTTTCATATTGTGGTTGCAATTATTTTTCAAAATGCTTTTTATTTAGAAATATATCAAAATTATATATATATATATATTAAATCTATTTTTGACTTCATCACGTAAAAAATATATGAAAAAATAAAATTTATTTAATTTAAAGCAAATAAAAAATAGATTTCTTTAAAAATACTTTATATATATATATATATATATATATTTACATTTATATATAATCTAAAAAATATCCTACTTATAAAGGCGTCAAAGAGTGCGGCGTTAAGACAACACCATGCTTTGTTTCGAGCCCAAAACTGAAGAAGAAGCGCGAGGTTTCATAATCCACTCGAAATCCTAAAGAAAACGGGATGAACCATGCTCAAAATTACATTACTACCCTCACCAAAAATTCAGTTAAACTTTCATTATTTTTTGTATTTTTTTTTTTAAATATCTGCTTTTCAATTTTACATTATTTTTCTATTTTCTAGCATCTTAATATTAAAAATAAAAATATATCGTTCCAATATATTACAAATAAAATCATTTTAAAAGGGAGAATGAAAACCCGCCTAGTCACCTGCTTTGTTTCACCTTGCATTAATTAATTAATTAATTAATTAATGATGATTTTTAGATGCGTACAACAGTGTGCTAATGCCTTTATATATATATATATATATATATATATATATTCCTACTCTTTCTTCCTCGAAGAATGAAACAACTCTGTCTCACGCACTCTCTCTGACGTCTTCAACCAACAACTATCCCCAGTCCTTTTTTAGCTCACTTCCATTACCAAAAAGCTGATCGTTTTGCTCTTGAAGGTGATCTGTGCATGACAACGGTGGGCCATATAGTAACTCAACCCGTTCTTCGTATCATCGATAGCTCTCCTTATCTTGTCTTCATTTCCTCCTACCGGTGTTCGCTATTTTTGTTTGTTTCTTGATTTTACATCTTGTGGGTCTGTTTTGTTATCTTGGCTGAAACTCGGTTTGTTTGATGTAATCCCTTGCTTCAGTATCAAATCAGCGTCACTTGCTTTTCCAGTACATTGTAATCCTTCTATTCTCTTTGCGGGGTCGTCCATGGATGGCTAAATTTCCAGGCGAGTAGCTGGTTTTTTAAGGTAAGTATTCTGTAGATTCTGGTTTTGTTTTCTTGTTTCCCTTTCGTTGGCGCCAAGCTCTTTTCTTTTTGAATGAGTGGTTTCTCAAACTTTTGAAGGAAATTTTGAGGGCGATTCAGTAGCAAAATCTTTAAAATATGAAATAAAGATTTGATACGTATACACTTCTGCTTTTATATACTTGATTAATTAGTATGACTCAAGGTCCACAATATTGACTAAGAGCTGAGTGATTTGTTTGCATAATTTTTTTTTTCATTTGTTACTTAAAGACGGAATCTTGACTTAATTTATGTATCTTTGATGAACCAGGGTAATTAATTTGTGCAGTTTTAGGGCGTTGATGGATGTTAAAGAGGGAGTTCGAGGTGAAATACTCATGTCAGAAAAGAGAGCCGCTCATGGTGGAGACGTGTTAATAGCAATCTCAAGTGAAGAAACCTCAAATGCCAATGTGGACACTAAAATCCTGAAAGGGCCTGCTTCAAAAGACCCTGAAAATCTTACTCCTAGGCAAAGCAGGCCAAATTCACCATTTAGGGAATCGAGCAATGGTGGGGTTGCAAGATCAGTGCCATTCAGCAGCCCTTCACCAGAGATTTCACGGTCTGGTCAGACCCAGAGAAAGCCCCCCAAAATCCCCAATCCCAACGATAACCTTACTAGAAGAAGATCACTTACAAGGTCAGTGTATTCAAAGCCTAAGTCTCGATTTGGGGAGCAACCATATGCTATTAATTCTACCGTGCTTGAAGAGAATGTTTCAACTTTGCAAGAACAGATTGCCACGGCTTCTCCTCAAAAGAATTTACTTACTAGGGGGTCACCTAATAACAAGTCTGCTTCTACTGTTATAACACCTAAAACACCATTGATGGCATCTCCTGGAGGACCAGCAGATGAGGAGGACGAGGAAGAGGTTTGGAAGAGGGTTGAATCGAGTAAACAGAAGAAGCTTAGGAGGATTGGAGCTAAGGCGGTGATTGAGTGGGTTGCTTTTTTATGCATTCTGGGATGTTTGATTGCTAGCTTGACTGTTGAAAAATTGGAAAAGGCTACGATTTGGGACTTGGAGTTTTGGAAATGGTGTGTTCTTGTCATGGTGATATTTAGTGGAATGTTGGTTACTAATTGGTTTATGCATGTTATTGTTTTCTTGATTGAAAGGAACTTTTTGCTGAAAAAGAAGGTGCTTTATTTTGTCCATGGTTTGAAGAAGAGTATTCAGGTGTTTATTTGGATAGCTTTGATTCTTCTTGCCTGGGCATTATTAATCAATCGTGGAGTTGAACGATCTAAAACTGCCACAAAGATCTTAGGTTGCATAACCGTGACTCTTATGTCTATTCTAATTGGATCTTTTCTGTGGTTCTTGAAGACTTTATCGCTAAAGATTTTAGCATCCAATTTCCATGTTAGTAAATTCTTTGATAGAATTCAAGAATCTGTCTTTCATCAGTATGTTCTGCAAACCCTTTCAGGGCCTCCACTTATAGAGGAGGCTGAGAGAGTTGGGAGATCACCTAGCATGGGTCAGTTAAGCTTCAGGAGTACCAAAAAGGGAAAAGCAACAAAGGAAAAAAAGGTGATTGATATGGCCAAGGTTCATAAGATGAAGCAAGGAAAGGTTTCTGCTTGGACGATGAAGGTTTTGGTTGATGCTGTAACAAGTTCAGGACTGTCTACAATCTCCAATACATTGGATGAAAGTTTTGCTGCTGGAGAGGTTGAGCAATCTGACAAGGAGATCACAAATGAGATGGAAGCGACTGCTGCTGCCTATTACATTTTCAAGAATGTTGCCCAGCCTGGTTGCAAGTGAGAAAAATCAATATTGTCAGGGTGAATTGGATGTTTCTGTGTTAGATTTCCCTTTTTCTGGTCTTTCTCTAATCATTCTCTCGTGTGACCAGATACATTGACGAGGAGGACCTGTTAAGGTTCATGATCAAGGAAGAGGTGGATCTTGTTTTTCCACTACTTGAAGGATGTGAGACTGGACGAATCGACAGAAAAGCTCTAACTAACTGGGTGGTATGACATTTTCTTTTGTTTATATATTTTTAATCAAGTTGAACCTCTATGCATCGTGATCTTTTGTGTTATTGCCTTTTGATCTTAGATACAGATTCTCTCTTTCTAATCTTGCGTCACAATATGCCAATGTCGAAATCATGCCTTGTACCATGTTAATTATAGGAAGTGTAATGTGAATAAACGGCAGAGAACTAAATCAGGTGGACGTTTTAATTACTCTGGCCAAATTGCCTTCAATAAAATTCTCACTTTTCCCAGCATCAATGATCAACCTCAACACACCTTTTTTCGGGAATTATTCAGAAAAGAGATGGTTAGCCCTTTACTCCTTGTTAGTATAGTGGTTATTCTTGAACTTGCATGCAAGACATGCTTCCATTTCAAAATAATAATATTAATAATAATCATAGAAAAATATATATAAAAAATTACAATCAATCAAACAAGAGCACATGTAGAATTTACATGGTTCGGCAATCACGGGTGAGACAATCAAAGAAATTCACTACGAGTTAGTGGGGGATTACAAAGTGTCACATAATTGCTCTCCCCAAAATCCTAAAATAACCAAAATCTCATTTTCCCATCTCCTTTCTTTAGCCACCAAAGTGTAGAAATTAAAAACATTTACAAATAAGCCTTCCCTTAAAATAAGCCTTTCCTTGAAATATGATAACTTTAGAATTTTATATGGATTAGTACACGAGTGTTTCTTCACACTTGAGCCTACAATTTAAATCAAACCCAACAAATCTCTACCTTGACATAAATTGAGCCAACTTCCAAGAGTTAAATCCTCTCTAATTACCTCCATCAAGCACCTCTCAAGTACTCCACAAACCAATCAAGCCTGAAGAATGATTGCCATTATCTTTGTGATTGTTTCAAGCTATACAATGATTTTTTCGATAAGCAAACATAGTCTTCCTTACCTTGAGCAATAAAACCCACTGACATAACAGGAGAAACATACCAAAGTTATTATGAACATAATCCACAATGCTCTTGGTATGATAATAATCATATTGAATTTCACTCTGCATTGTTTATCACAAACACAATGCTTACAAAAATCTAATTTACTTTTTTTTAACCACACAAATCTCATTTGCTTAACCCTGTTATTTTTCTTTTTCATGTCTTGGCTGCATCTGCCATAACTGAGTAAAAATATTGCTGCCTGAATCAACAACAAATGCTACACTAACTGAATTAATAATTGTTGAACATTGAAGATTGTAAAGGTCATTAATTAGCTTTCATTTTATCACGACAAGAGCACATTTACAAACCTTCAAAACTTTACTTTTAGTAGAATACCATAACCTTAGGAATAAAGAAGAATTAAAGAAATTAAATTTTGGAACATGTTGAATCTACATTGCTCTAACAATGACATCATACATCTTAATTTAAACTATATATACACGCAACAATAGTACCACTGACAACTTTATAAATGTCAAAACCAACTTCAATTAGGACAAATATGAAATGTGCAAGCCGAATCAAGAATGTCCATAAATTGAGCTACCAACAAAATTGAGCTACCAACAAACATAACCAAAACACTATCAGCTTCATAATTTTTTCCCCTTATATTTCCATTGAGGACAATTCTTTCTAAAGTGCTTTATTTCATGACATTCAAGTTATTTAATTTTTTATAACTTTAATTTGATCTGAACTTGTCTTCATTACCTGAACTGTTATTATTTGTTCTACCCCTCACAATCATACCATATGCATGATCATTATTATGATTTTCTGAACTTGTATTTAATAATTTTTTGACATCTTCTGAACTAAGATTATCTTGTCTATACAATAAAGTGTCATCAAAATAATCACAAGATAATCATAAGAACAAAATAATCACAAGATAATCATAAGAACAAAATAACCATAAGATAATCGTAAGATAGAGGTAATGAAAACAATAAAATCAAAGTTTGGTCCTCATATGAAATCTTAACATTAACATTTCACAAATCTAAAACTTCTCTATTGAATTCATCAAGATGGTCTTTAATAGGCACACTTTCTGTTATTCGTTGAGTATACAACTTATACTTCAGATTCAATCACTTTGTCATGAATTCGGTCATATAAAAAGTTTTCATCTTCGTGTAAAATCCAACTTTTCTAGTCTCCTCAGCAATATCTATTAGAATCTTTTAGACAAACAAAGTTGAATAACATTATGGGCCTCTTTCATGAGATCTTTCTTCTCGTTATCCATCTCCGTAGGCAAATTATTTACACCTTCTAGTGTTGTAAATTAGTCTTTTGAACTAACAAGACACATATTTTAATACCTTATAGATTGAAATCATTCATACAATTAAATTTCTTTACATTAAACTTCGTCTGCGATGTTATTTATGTCTTTGATGTTGTTTCTGTTGTCATCGTGAAAGCCAATTAAAAACCAGATTAGTTTGTAGTGAAAACAACCTTAAAATTCTAGGTTGATTGACAAGTAGAGAAATATAAATGACAAGCACAATCAATCACACTAGAGTACACAAAAAATTACGTGGTTCAACAATATTAGCCTACTTTACGGATGAGATGATCAGAGAAGTTCACTATGAAAAAGGGTTTGATTACAAGGTATCTAACAAAATTGTTCTTTAACTAATTCAAAATTCACTCTCTCTCCTTTCTCTAGTATTCATACCCTTACCCTAAAATATAATAACGTTAGGTTTTTATATGAACTAAGTATAATATGGATATTTCATTATGTAGACTCACAATTTAAGAAAAAACCAGCACTTAATCGTGCTTTTCTTGATCATTTACAAGGAATGCACTAGTTCTTTGTGGAATATGCAATGGCCAGAAATTAAATGAAGAGTCTTCCTTTCTCTTGATGATGTTTTTATGCAGGTGAGGGTTTACAATGGCCGGAAAGCGCTTGCACATTCTTTAAATGACACCAAAACAGCTGTTAAACAATTGCACAAACTTGTGACAGGGATCCTGGTCGTTCTGACCATTATTATTTGGCTTCTTATGATGGAAATCGCAACAACAAAAGTACTTGTTTTCCTCTCGTCACAGCTTGTAGCTGCAGCTTTTGTGTTTGGGAGCACCTGCAAGACCATATTTGAAGCTATCATATTTGTATTTGTGATGCATCCATTTGATGTTGGTGATCGTTGTGTTGTTGATGGCGTTCCGGTAAGTTCTAAAGACCTTTTCTTTTTGTCCTCACAGCTGTGATAGTTTATAACTCTGTTGAATTTAAATGACAGGTGCTGGTTGAAGAAATGAACATCTTAAATACTGTGTTTCTGAAGCTTGATAATGAAAAGATATACTATCCAAATTCAGTTTTGGCTACCAAGCCTATTGGCAATTACTTCAGAAGCCCAGATATGGGCGATACTGTGGAATTCGCAATTGATTTTGCAACAACAGTGGAGAAACTTGGATTGCTGAAAGAGAAAATTAAGAAGTAAGTTGATTATAAGTACATTTCTTCCTTGCATTTGGTACCCATCCATGTAATATTAAAATGCAGTTCTACCAAGATGAAAACCCCTAAGCTTTAGAGTAGACGTAGGGACCCCTTCTGAATTTAATAGGTGAGTCAGTCAGTCTGCATGCTGATCAACTGACCCCAAAAAGTCACATTATGCAGAGTGTCATGTGCTGATAAAAAATGCTACAGAATTGAATTCTCTGGTTGCTCATATTGTCAATATTAGCATTCTTGTAGTTTCTTCCAGTTCCCCATACACAATATTGTGTGGTTTTATTTACCTCCCTACATCATTCTCAAGATAGCATTGTTGATTTTCTTCCTTGAAACTGTTATTCCTTGGGTGCATTAGCAGAAAATCGCTAGGGAGAAAGGTTTTTCTTCCCTCAACTAACATTCCTCTTTCCATCAAGAGATCACGATGAATTGGTGGAAGCCAGCCACAGTTAGATAGGAAAGCTCAGATGAGTGGCGTATTGAATAATAGAGTGACTCTGGCTTAAAAACAATTAAAAGTAGCATTGTTCTGATATCTCATTGTAACATAGTTCCCCTAGAACACGAGGCTTGTAAAACTTCTATATTACGCTACTGAATGAAAAAAAAAGAAAAAAAAGTCTCTGTACTCTCAGACTCTGGCTCACTCTTGTTTGGCAAGAGAGAATTGTTAAGGTGTCCTGCTAAGCAAGTTACTCAAATGTAATTTCTTTATCTGGTTGGTGCTGGGATGCTTATTGCAGGATCAGAAGGTGGAAATAGTGTTACCAAGTAGGCACTGTTTTGTTTAGCAACTGTACAACAGAGAAGCATATATTTAGTAGCTAGTGTTACTCACTTACAAATTGAATTAGAAACTGCAAAAAAATTATTTTGGTTTTAATTCAAAATAATTCGTTAAGAGGAATAGTTTCAAGTGCAGGGTTATCTTGACACTGGCATATACGCTTTCATTGTTCTTTTTTGACAGTTTCCTCTTGTTTGGTTAGGCACTTGGAGAAGACTCCCCAGCACTGGCATCCTAACCACAATGTTGTTGTGAAAGAAATTGAGAATGTGAACAAGTTAAAGATGGCTCTCTATTGTACTCACACGATGAACTTCCAAGAATATGGAGAGAAAAACAAGCGGAGGTCGGAACTGGTTATTGAAATAAAGAAGATTTTTGAAGAGATAAATATAAAATACTATCTGCTTCCCCAGCAAGTTCACCTCAACCCTGTTGGGTCTGAATCATCGAACGTTGCCACCATATGATTGCTACTATCTTTGGTAATCTTCAAGTATGATTGCTCTCCATCATTTGTTTCATCCTAATTGAATCATCTCAATTCTAATGCTAATATATTTGGTTGCAGCATATAATTCACGGCATTGGACTGATGCTGCAAAGAAATGAAGATGACTTTTATTTATTTATCCCAGATAAGGAAAGCAGTTTCTGTCCAGGACTAGAGCTGCCTGTTACATTTGTGACTTGAGCAAAGATGAACTATATCCACGCTAGTGCAACGGACTTCTTTTTAGATATTGTGCTGCTCATTGGTTTTAAACCGCATGGTATATGGTGTGTTTTTAAGGATGTAGGATTCACTCCTGATTGATATGAAAGGATAGAATCTATATTTAACTCGTGCTTCAAGGGTGTCTCCTCAATATTATACCAGTAGGGATAATTACGTACCTAAGCTTCTGATTCCCTGGCAACGTTGGATTTGCTCTTGGAAATTGCTGCTCTGAATCCACTGGATGTGAGATATGGGTCATCTGTAAGATTGTTGAAACATTTGCAACCCTCATCCTGCAACTGTACTTAACCTAGAAAACTCTCCTTTTGAAGGACCTGAGGCCTTGTGTTGCTGTGAAACAGTCCTTTCTTGTTTTAATTATGCATTGTTGGCTTTACATCTTTTAGCTGATTTATATATGGATGTTTCAGTCATGCACTCATGCGTAGCATGTCCAGGCTCATCCTCTAATACAGGATATTCATGTTCATACACTTCTTTAATAGATCCCCTCCATTTGCGGCTACGCCAGTTTTTTTTTTTTTTTGACCAAATATGATATTGTATAAAATATTTACAAAAATAACATTTTTATAGGTAGCAAGTAAATCTACCTTTTCCTCTTTTTTTTTCTTTTGCTGTCTCTTTCACTGCCTGCCCACCACTAATGGGAACTCGTTGCTGTCTATAACCACTACCTTCTCTTCCTAATAGCCACCACGAGACCACCATCCTTCTCTACATTGTGATGAGCCTTCCTCTCTCTCTTCACCCATAACTTTCTTACCATATTTAAACCGCCACCACCACCACCACCTCCTTTCAATACTTAGAAATATGTTAGACGTTTCTCTTTTATCAGTTTAATATAACTAATGCTAATTGTTGATTTTGAAAATGTGAGGGTTTAGAATTACAGATTATTAGGGAAAAAATAGAGTTTTGTAAATTAAGCTCATTAATTATAAGATATATTGATTTGAGTAGTTAATTTTGTTATTTTTAAAGAAAATCAATGATTTTGGGTTGTTATCAATTGTGAATTAGAGTTAGGGTTTTTAAATCAAAGATTTTGTTGAATTATATATAAAATATGATAATTAGTTATGAAATACATCAATTGAGCTCATAATTTTGTTATTTATGGTGAAAATTGATGAATTTTGGGTTTTCACTGTGTTATTGTTATGGTTTTGTTGATAAATTATGTACCTCTATTAACTTCATAATATTGGTGAATTGGACTTGAGTTTTGTAGTGTTGATTAATAAAATATCCCATGCCATTAGAATACTGTGCTTTTATGATGGAACCATTGTCAATAACGACAATTATATCACTATAATTTAGGAAATAATAAGTTCCTAACTGCTATATTAGATGTCTTTTAATGAATTGTTTTAAATGTTATGTGATCGATTTTGCTAGAATATGCTTAAAATTGAAGTTGAAATTACTTGAATGATGATGCAAATTGAGATTAGTATCTCATTGTGTTGATATACCCATTTGTGGTAATGAATGTGTGAATTCAATGTTTGAGTTTTATCAACATTAATGAGATACGTATTCTAGAGTTCTACTTGAATAATAAAAACCTATACGAGGAAAATCTTCTAATATGAAATTCACTCAAGTGTCAAGTTACACTATATAACCACACATGCATCATGAGTAACTATTCCATTTGGTTTAGACGGTAATACAAAAAAATATAGATATGAAAACTTGGTTGAATATGACATTCGCTCAATATTGTTATGGATAATCCAAACCAAATGATGAAAAATACGAGTGTAATATTGATAAAGTTGTGGAGGAAAAAGAAAAAGGTAAAAAGGTTGAGGAGGATGAGAATGATGAGTTAGTTGAGCCACAAAACCAATTCATAATAGTTCTTGCTCCTGAATTTGAGTATGTTAGCGGGTAAGCCAAACATGGATGCAATTATTAATTTTGAGTCATGGAAATTCAAGCTTATTGGTTGATGAATTAAAGGTTGAAAAAAGAAATTCATAAACAAGTCTAGTTGTATTATTGTAGTTAAGGGGTTACATATCAATAATTCATTGTAATACAAGATTCAATATTTAACTAAAACTTGTGTGCAATTAATGTTTATCCTCGAGCAATCCAAGCTTGTACATGAGCTGAGATGATTTTGTTGTTGACTCCTACACAAACGTTGTAGGCCCATCTTCAAGTTGGAGCGCTTCACTCCTGCTCACGAGCTAGGGCTATTTTCAAATATAATTAGATTGTATGTTTTATTTTCTTAAGAATTATTATGAATTTAGTTTAAATTTAATAAAAGCACAATATAATTAAATGTGTTTTGGTGATTATTTTTTGGCAAAAAGTTGAAAGTTTGGAAAAACTGCATGACTATTTTTATAGTGTCATATCTCAAATGTGACTTATGAATCATAGATAAGGCTGGCGACTCACTAAACTCTATTATTTCTCTAAATGTTTTTTTTTAGATTATGATATTTTTGTCAAAAAAAACCTTTACTGTGTTAATGTAAAAACCCCCCTTCAACTATGCCATCAAAAGTTTTACTAAAATTGGAGAACACATTTAATTCTAGATTTTTTTATTTACTTTAGCACAATTAATTCTTTTTTGGAGAAGTAACATAGTTCATAAAATATTTTGGGAAATAACATAATTAAGATAACCACAAATGACATATGTGACTTCTAAGTCATATGTGTCACATGCGACTCTTAAATTGTTAGATGGCCAACAAAAAAATATACAATAAATAGAGAAGAAAGGGGAAAAAAAAGACCTTAAAGGCACACAAAAGCTATGATAACAATCCCATCAGTACCATAAAAAAAATCATCCAATCAGTACTATGGTAAGTCACACAAGTTGCCTGAATAAGACAAGGCTCAATTGTTTTTTGCGGCTGGTATAACTCACTCTAGTCATCCTTGATGATTTTTTCTAGTGTAGTTTGGTTTATTTCATCAAGATATTTTTTATGGTACTAATCATTAGAGTTTTGGTAAGCCTATAAAGTGTCTTTTCTCTCTCATATCTATGTGTCCTCGTAATTTCTGAAGAGAAATGAGAGAGAGAAATAGAAAGCAAAAAAGATCCTAAAGGTGCTTTAAAACTTTAATGACGATACCATCAAAAACAATATCGAGGTGAATTCAACAATACTAGGAAAAGTTACTAATAATGATCAAGGTGGGTCACATGAGCCGCTCAAAGAGACATGAACTTTGATAATTCTGATTGTATCAGGGCATCATCACCAGAGTTTTGGTGTGCATTTGTAAGATATTGAGATTGGGATAGAAATTGAATATGTTATTTCTGGAATTGTTTCATAGATCTCATACACATATGACAGCATATATATATAGCTTATGTACTGCAGCAGATCTTTATGATCACACGATTACATACAATCAATTCCCTTGATCTAATCCCTGATTTTACTCAATAGATTATACACAATAACTGGCCTAATCTAATCCCAGATTTCCTCTCTTGTGCAGGTGCGTGATCTGCAAGTTATCCTTCATCATGATCTTCATCCTGATTTGCAGCATGTGTATCTCGGCATGTGTATCTCGGCATGTAGAAGATAATATTGAATCACGCACATGCCGAGATACACATGCTGCAAATCAGGATGAAGATCATGATGAAGGATAACTTGCAGATCACGCACCTGCACAAGAGAGGAAATCTGGGATTAGATTAGGCCAGTTATTGTGTATAATCTATTGAGTAAAATCAGGGATTAGATCAAGGGAATTGATTGTATGTAATCGTGTGATCATAAAGATCTGCTGCAGTACATAAGCTATATATATATGCTGTCATATGTGTATGAGATCTATGAAACAATTCCAGAAATAACATATTCAATTTCTATCCCAATCTCAATATCTTACATGGTATCAGAGCCCCCAAAAGATTAACGTCTCAAAAATGTCTTCTTCTTCTTCCTCGTCTACCATTCTTACTTCCGCTCAAACACCCACTATAACTCCAATTTCCAATATTGTTTCTCTAAAATTGTCCCAAGACACTTATCCTCTCTGGAAAACCCAGCTCCTCCACTATTTCCGTGGTCAAGACCTATATGGTTACCTAGATGGAACACTGACTCTTCCACCAAAATTTCTTGCTACCCAAAATCCTGATACAGGTACAATCACACAAGCTGAAAATCCTGCACATCATCTCTGGTTGAGACAAGATAGCTTAATACTCAGTACCCTCATGTCCTCAATGACTGAATCGGTTTTAGCACAAATTGTTGCTTATGACACTTCACATCAAGTCTGGCAAGCACTTGAGACCAATTTCTCTTCTAAATCTCGGGCACGCACCATACAAATTCGAGCACAACTTGCAACAGCAAAGAAGACCAACCAAACTGCCAATGACTATTTTTTGTTCATCAAAAGATTAACTGATGAATTGGCTATGGCTGGACAACCCCTCAGATGCGATGAAATCATATCCTATATCCTTGCTGGATTGGGACATGAATATGATGGTCTGGTTTCTTCGATCTACACTCGGAATGATCCTATCTCACTTGAAGAGATTTATTCACTCCTAATTGTAACAGAATCACGTTACGATCGCCTTCAATTATCTGCCCCTGCATCTCTTGCTGAAGCCAACATTGCTCAGCATCAACGACCATCCTTCCCTTATAAAAACAGATTCAACTCTCGGAATCGTGGTCGTATAAACACCCACCGTGGTGGAGGTAATTTCTCTCACAACAAACATGACATGCACAGTACATCCCCTCTTATATGTCAGGTCTGCGGCAAGCAAGGGCACTCTGCTAGAAAGTGCTACCACCGGTTTGATCTCACATACCAGCAATCACCTGCATCCCCACAAAAACATGCACTTCTTGCAACACATGACTGGGATAAAACTTGGCATGCTGACACCGGGGTCACCCACCACATCACGCACGATTTGAACAAACTTGAGCATTCAGAATGATGACTATGCAGGTCCAGATCAAGTGCAGGTTGGAAACGGTCAAGGTTTGCTCATTTCTAAAACTGGCAACTCTCTTCTTCATACTTCATCACATTCCTTTGCTTTAAATAATATTCTTCTTGTTCCTCAAATTTTCAAAAACTTACTGTTTGTTCGAAAATTTTGTATTGACAATCATGTCTTCTTCGAATTTCATGGTCATTATTTTGTTGTGAAGGCATACTCGGGAACAATCCTTCATCGCGGCCATGTCAGTAACGGGCTGTATCAATTCACCTCTCAAATTCATCCTCCACAAGCCCTCTCCAGTGTTCGACTCTCCTTTGAACAATGGCATCGACGCCTTGGTCATGCCTCCCCTTCAGTTATTCAGCATGTCTTGAAGACAAATAAACTGGCAGTTGATAAATTAAAAATGCATCATGTATGTTCTGATTGCCAATTAGCAAAGTGCCATGCTTTACCTTTTAAAACTTCCACCTATGTTTCAAAAACACCTCTGGATTTAATCTTTACTGATGTTTGGGGTCCAGCATCTGTTAATTCCACAACAGGTGCTCGTTATTATGTCAGCTTTATTGACAATTTTTCCAAATTCCTGTGGCTATTTCCTATGAAATTAAAATCTGACGTCGAAAATATTTTCCTTCAATTTCAAGCCTATGTGGAAAAGCAATTCAGCCACAAAATTAAAGCCATTCAGTCAGATTGGGGTGGAAAATATCGTCGCCTTCACAATTACTTCAAAAATACCGGCATCGCTCATCGCATTGCTTGCCCCATACCCACCAACAAATTGGTACGGTAGAACGCAAACATAGGCATATTGTTGAAGTAGGTCTTAGTCTTTTATCTCATTCCCATCTACCTCAAACCTATTGGGAAGATGCATTTAACACTGCAACTTTCTTAATAAACAGACTACCTACACCTACACTCAACAACATTTCACCTTATGAGAAGCTATACAACCGAGCCCCTGATTTCTCTTTTCTAAGAACCTTCGGCTGTGCATGTTGGCCGAACCTTAGACCATACAACAAACATAAATTGGATTTTAGAAGTAAATCATGCATCTTTATTGGTTACAACAACAATCATCATGGATACAAATGCTTAGACTTATCAACTGGCAGAATCTACATTTCAAGACATGTGATTTTTGATGAAAATCTATTTCCATTCCACAACAAAAATTCTTCATCCTTACCTTCAAACACTATCTCCTCCGCACATGTTAATCTTCACACATCTCCTGTCATCTCACGACATGCCAGTATTAGAAATGAGCTTACTATATGCCCTTCTAACTCTACTAATACATCTGCTCCTTTAGTCTTTCAATCTGCAGGTACTCATGCCATTGAATCTTCACCAACAGCTGCTGCTCCACCTGCTGCCCGTGCACTCAATAATCCTCAAAATGACAGTGTCATACTACCACCTCAAAATGATAACACTCAGCCACAGTTATCTAATATTGAGTTGGATGCACCAGCACAACCAGTAACATGTAGAACTCATGCCATGACAACCAGATCGCGCAACAACATATTCAAACCGAAACAACATTCAGATAATTTTGTGCGATATCCTCTGCCAAAAGCTTTACTCACCTCTCTTGCAGCCACTGACATTGAACCAACTTGCTATAGTGAAGCCATCAAATCCTCACAATGGCGTTCAACCATGAATGCTGAGTTTGACGCCCTTCTACGCAACAACACATGGTCACTGGTTCCACCTCCCCCTGCTGCCAATGTAGTGGGCTGCCGATGGATTTACAAGGTGAAAAAGAAGGCTGATGGTTCAACCGAGAGGTTCAAGGCAAGGCTAGTTGCCAAAGGGTTCCATCAACAAGAAGGCATCGACTTTACGGAGACATTTAGTCCAGTTGTCAAGCATGCTACCATTCGAACTGTGCTATCTCTAGCTGTCTCTCGGTAGTGGTCCATTCAACAAATTGACATTCAGAATGCATTCCTTCATGATGCATTGGAGGAAGAAGTATACATGGCTCAGCCCCAAGGATACATCCATCCTCAGTACCCAAACCACCTCTGCAAACTCCATAAGTCTATCTATGGCTTAAAACAGGCCCCAAGAGCCTGGTTTTCTCGGCTAACAGATGCTCTTCAACTGCTGGGATTTATTGCAAGCAAAGCAGACCCTTCCTTGTTCATTTGGAACACGCCAACTGCACAGGTTCTCATCCTCATTTACGTGGATGATATCATCATCACCAGTAAGTCCACCTCTGTCATTCAACTAGTTCTTCAACATTTACAAGCTGATTTTGCAGTGAAGGACCTTGGCAATTTAAACTACTTCCTTGGAGTAGAGGTCCTACAGTCTACGGAAGGGATGTTTCTCACCCAAAGGAAGTACATTGCTGAACTTCTAAATCGCACGCACATGACAGAAGCCAAGCCATGCACAAGCCCCATGTCAACCAGCTGCCATCTCACTTCATCCGATGGCACAAAATTTTCCGATCCCACTTTGTATAGACAAGTGGTTGGCAGTTTACAATACTTATCTTTCACCAGACCGGACCTCTCCTTCTCCATCCACAGGGTCAGCAAATTCATGCACAACCCATTGGAACCTCACTGGCAAGCAGTGAAAAGAATCCTGAGGTACCTTAAGCACACTATCTCTACTGGTCTCTTAATTCGTCAAACTCCTAAGCTCAAAATTCAAGCCTTTTCCGACTCTGATTGGGGAGGGGACCGTGACGATTGAAGATCCATCAGTGCATATTGCATTTTCATTGGCCAAAACCTTGTATCATGGAGGTGTAAACAACAGGCTACAGTCGCTAGAAGCAGCACCGAGGCTGGGTATAAATCCCTTGCTGATACAGCATCAGAAATCACATGGTTACAGTCATTGCTTTCGGAAATTGGTCTTCCTTCATCCACTCCTCCAATCCTATGGTGCGACAACATTGGGGCAACTTATTTAACAGTGAATCCACTATTCCATGCTCGCACAAAGCACATTGAACTTGACTTTCATTATGTGCGTGACCAAGTCCAAAGCAAGCAGCTCACAGTGCAATTCATCTCTACTAAGGATCAACTAGCTGACCCTCTCACAAAGCCAATTTCTACACAAAGATTTCCAACAGCTGCAGCCAATCTGAATGTCCGTTCACTTCCCTTCAGATTGAGGGGGCGTGTAGAAGATAATATTGAATCACGCACATGCCGAGATACACATGCTGCAAATCAGGATGAAGATCATGATGAAGGATAACTTGCAGATCACGCACCTGCACAAGAGAGGAAATCTGGGATTAGATTAGGCCAGTTATTGTGTATAATCTATTGAGTAAAATCAGGGATTAGATCAAGGAAATTGATTGTATGTAATCGTGTGATCATAAAGATCTGCTGCAGTACATAAGCTATATATATATGCTGTCATATGTGTATGAGATCTATGAAACAATTCCAGAAATAACATATTCAATTTCTATCCCAATCTCAATATCTTACAGCATTTAAGGTATTTATAAAGGTTCTTAAACTTGCTTTTTTGACACGACATGGAAATGTAATATGAACTCAAATCGTAAAATCGGATAATAAAATTATAAAATCGTAAGTAAAATATTTCTGTTAAAAAAATCATAAGTAAAATATTTTTGAATACAATATAATACAATTATGACCATAAAATTTCATTAGTTAAGGTTCACATATGATTAAAAATAACTTAAAAATAAAATACAAAATAATTATGTCTATAAAATTTTATTAGGTAAAAAATCCATGTACTCATAAAATATATTTTTTTTAAAATAGGGCAAATAAACTAGCCTTAACCAAAACACGTGGTGTCGATGCAAACTCCACCGCCAAAACAGGGGGTTTTAATTAAAAAGTATCGAAAAGGTGTATCCCAATTCCCAAGTATATTTTATTGCCACGAGTTGCAAACTAGTAATCTCTTCCCTGAAGGCCATTTCCAGGCTTCTTAATCAGTACACATACTTTTACTTACCTCCGGAATTTTTCGTTGTCCAGCATTCGGTCAAAGAATGTGATTGCCTTTCCGTTCAAGATCCATCTCTTCTATGGTTGTTCTTTGGGCAACTTTCTTTTTTCTAGCTCTCTCAACCTCTTCGGTCATCAATGCAGCAGACGACACATCGACAATATACGAAGAGGCCAAAGTTCATGAAATCCAGCCACCGACAGACGACGACGACGACTGACAAGTCTGCTGTAGTGCTGCACTGGGAATAGAAAAATAAGGGCAAGAGGTAAGAGAGGACGATAGTCGAGACTAATAGGAGAAGCCAGTTAGATGACCTTGAGAAAATTAATTAACATGCATAGTGCACAGAAATGAGATTGTAAAATCAGAACGATTCGACTCGATTTTACAATTCTATTCGATTATATCGAGTTTGAACCGATTTTAGTGGGTTTTAATTTTTTAATCTAATTTTACCAGGTTTATATTTTTGAACAATTTTATGAGTCGAAACACGATTTTAACAACCATGATATTTATCTTATTTTCTCTCTCGTCTCTTCTCTCTTCTGACTTATCCTTGTAATTCATGAAGTTAGAGGAGAGAAAAAAGAAAGAAAGAAAAGACCCTAAAGGTACATTGTAGATTCGATGAGGATATTGTCAATATCCTCGAGGACATTGTCAATATCCTCGAGGACATTGTCAATGAGATGAATACAATAACACTAGAGAAGGTCACCAATAATGACATAGTGAGCTAAATAAGTCTATTAAAGGAAAATAAACTCCATTACCTTTGTATGGGCTAGTGTGACATACTTTGATCTCTCTTAGTGACCTTCATTATTGTTGTTGGACTTTCTCATCAATTTTTTTTTTAAATTATATCAATGAAGTCATCATTAAAATTCGATATGTCTCCAATATTTTTTCTCTTTCATCTCATCTCTTTCTCTTCATAATTTTTTTTTAGTCATTTAACAATTTAAAAGACATATATATGACACATGTGATTAGTGAGCAACAAATATTTCTCAACTATATTACTTTTTAAAATAATTTTAGATGGTGCTATTTATTTAAAAACATTCTTAATTGTGATGAGGTAAAAAAAATCTTAATTCTGATGGTGGCAACAAATCAACTTACGAAAGTTTATTTGTGCACGTAGTTGGCCACAAGATTCTCTTGTCACACCATGCTAGTACCTTGAGAGCTTGTTTCCCATGAAATCGAGCAAGTGGATAGATAAGCTTATCCTACATATCAAGTGGAGAGTTAGCCACGTGGGATTACATCAAGTTGACACGTTAGCGGAAAATCTCCGTCTTTCATCCTCTCATTTTCTCTATCCTCTTTTCTAAGGTGTGCAACCCTTGGTTCTTGAGACCACACTAGACTATAACACCAACAAATTTTCTCGAGGAAAAGACAGAGATCAATACTTGTGCAAGCAAAAATGGCCTCAGTTTCAATGTCTATGCCACTAACTTCAGCATCCCAGAAGAGGTTAGAACAGCCACCCAACTCCCAATCCTTCCTTAAGCCACTAACTTTAAGGCCATCAATGGCGGTAGGTTTTTCTACAAAGTCCAAGTCTGGAGCCAGGTTTGAAGTGCAAGCCTCCTTAAAAGAGAAGGCAGTGACGGGACTGACAGCAGCTGCATTGACAGCTTCAATGGTGATACCAGAGGTAGCAGAAGCAGCAGGGCCTGGCATATCCCCATCTCTCAACAATTTCTTGCTCAGCATTGCTGCTGGCGGGGTCGTGCTTGTTGCAATTATCGGTGCTGTGGTTGGAGTTTCCAACTTTGATCCTGTTAAACGAACCTGAAGAGCATCCTGGCAGTTCCTGTCAAATTTCTTGGTCTTTACTATTCGCTCTATCTCATTGGTTTATGTACTACTCTTCAAGACTGCTAGTATAAGTATATATTGCTAGGAAAAATACAATGTTTTCTATTTCCGCCAAGAGAATATGTGTCTCAATTTACGAAAGATATATGGAAAAGGGAAATGATTAATGAAAAACAACTGTGAATGGAGGAATGCCTCATAATTCATTAGATTTCAATAAAGGTTTCACATAGTTTGCCATATTGAGTCGTATGAACACCCCAATGAAGCTACTAATAACTATTGTCAAAACCAGACAATCCTAACAGCTGTTGGATTGATTTCTTTGGAGATATTTGAAACATATGTTTTTAATTACCCTATACAGCAATTCCCCCCCATCTCCCTCACCAGCAAATGTTTGAGGCCTCAATTTTTGTTAGCCACCCCATGCCCATGAAGAAATCTTGCATTATCCTCAGTGTAGACATGAGTCTCGTTCAGCAGCCTGAGACAGGAAGCAAATTGAGAATCATAATTAGCTGGTGATCTCAAGTATTAGCTAGGCAATGAATTCAAACCAAAATAATAACGGGGAAATCATAAAGTTATGGAGAATAATAAATTTAAAAACTTACGACTGCGAGACAGCCTTGTTCAGGGTGGCAGAGGAGAGGAATGCAGCGCCATTCAGAAGAAGCAACTCACCATCAATTCTTTCGTCAACCCTCCTGTCTATCTCCTCAGCATTGAAACAGAAAGGCTGGTCTGAGGCCTGGAGTCATAATACATACAAGTCTTTAGCATTAGCAGAGTTCTCACAGATAGTTTTTCTTACACAACAAATTAATCTCTCTATCCACCACTCCAACACAGGTTGAATTCACCTACCATAACCCATCCCCAAGTATCAGCAAAAGATGGCACGTGAGCACTGTATGCAACCACGTCTGGGAAAACACAGGCATCAGAAGCAGGTTATGAATGTGTGATACTGATACCTGTAAGATTATTTAAGGACTCTCTGGATATAATTGTCATGTTGGCTTTTACAGACTTACATTTGAAGACTTGTTTGATAGTGTTGTATATAGAGGAGAAGACCTCCTTGTGGGTGAAAACTCCTGCTGGTCCAGCCTACACAATAAAAACATTGCTCAAATTGGATCATTATGGAAATTGTATTGGAATAGGAACAGCATCAATTAGCTTGCAAGAGTCGGATTTAAGGCAAAAGAACAGATCTTTCTTACCTGAGTGACAAAGATGCCATTTTCATTCAGTTTAGGCTTCAGGATTTGCTCATAGAAAGATTTTGTGTAGAGCTGATAGCAAGGCCCTCCTTCAACTGGGTCTGCCAGGTCTCCAACTATGACATCAAACTTTTCGTTTCTCTTCTCTATTTCAGCCCTTCAAAAAGAAAATAATTTCTAGGATAAGTAGCTGCATATCAGAAACGACTAAATCAAAATATAATTAGCAAAATCTAGAAAATTGGAATACAAGGAGCTTACTTGGCATCATTAATGACCAAATCAAGCTTCTTGTTCGAAAATGCTTCTTGATTTACTGTCAGGTGTCTACGACAGAAATCAACAACTTCCTGGAATATTCAAGTGACTCTGGATAAGTACTCGTGCTCTACAAGTGGATGCACGCAATCAAAACACTAACATTAATTACCTGGTCTATGTCGCACATGACTACTTTTTCTATCGACTTGTGCTTGAGGGCTTCTCTTGCAGCAGACCCTTCTCCACCTCCCATTATGAACACATTCTGAGGGCTGAAAAAAATAAAAATAAAATTGCCATTCTCTTAGCAAAATGATAACAAACCAACTCTTAATGTAATTACCAGGAAATGGAGTTTCTATTCCTAATATAGAACAATCATTTATTTTTGGCACCTCAAGTAATTTAATTTGAAGTCATCTACCAACATAATTAGTCATTGAATGAATTTCTTTGCAGTCATGAGGGTTGTGGTTCTTTATCCTCTTTACCAAACATCATTGTTCATCATTTTGTTCACTACTAGTTAGTTCCACTTTCCTTGTTGCTTTCACCGAAGGGAAAGTGCAGCCCAAAAATGATAACACAGCCAAGAATCATCTGAAGAATAACTCAACACACTTGAAGAACATGCTCCATTAGAAAGAAATGCAGGTCCCGCCTCACAAGCTGGTTCTTATCTCTTGTAAGAAGATCGAAGTATCGAACCGATAAATTGTAGCTCTATGACATGCTATTGTTCCCATTACTAAGATTTGACTCTTGTACTATATATATATATATATTGTTTGTGTGTGTGTAGAATGTGTAAAAGAGAGATGAAAGAAGATGCACCTGATATGGTGAATAATTCGTCCACAGATCTAGAACTAGAATTTTTAAGCAAAACTAGACTTACTTGGGGTGGCAGAGCAGAGCAGGGTGAATTAAACATTCATGATAAATGAACTCATCCACTTCGGCACTCTGCATCTTCCCATCAATCACCAAAACCTGCACGAAACCATCATTTAATTTAGGACATTTAACAATGGAGACTGCTAAACAAGAAGGAAAGAAAAAACAAGAAGAAGAAGAAGAGGCTTCCGTAAACACAGTACGATATATAGTTAAGTCAAAAGTTCCGCAGGTACTTACTTTTCCAAAACGCTTCGTGTCCAAAAGAGTTATGTCCTGGTACTCACTAGTCACCTTGCACAGCACGCTGTTGAGAGATATACAGTTGATTCTAGAATTAATCTCTTAAATCCATTAAAGAAAACAATATTGAAACCCAGTGACTGGTTGCGGCAGTTTGTTTCGCTATTGTAATTGATTAGTGAAGTTGCCTGATATACGAAGATTGAGTTTGCTTTTTTATTTTATTTTTATCTCCAAAAATGTGTTAGAATGAATCAAATATATGGAAACATCATCTAACGTAAACCTTAAAACTCATGACAAAAAAGAAAACAAGAAGAAGAAGAGCAGCTGTTGCGCCCCAGTTTGAGATGGCATGCATGCATGCTGGTGGCTGTGGCACAAACAAACCTGTTCAAAGCAAAAGACCATTTGAGATCTTCATCAATGGACTCTTCAAACCAGGAAGCATCAGTGTGAGTCTGATCATCAGAATGAGTTTGATTGATTCCATCACAGATTTTAGACAAACCATTTGCATAGATGATCTCAACTGCCTCAGTACCCATATTCAAATGAAAATCCGAAAACAACAAGAGCGGAAGGATGAGCAAGAAATCAAAGTGAAGGTGGAATTGTGAGGGTTGGTATGCAAGAAAGGCCGGCCTTTTATAGCAGGAGCACCTCAAAAAAGAAGAGAAAAAAAAGGACATCTTTATTAATAATATTGTTATATGGCTGTCTTGTAAAATAGAAAAATGTAATTGAGGCTGAGGCAGGTTACTCTTGTTGCAGGCAAAGCGTGGCTACAAGATAAGGGAGGGAGTAGGGTGGGCAAAGGAGATATAAAGCGTGTGTGTTTTTTAAAATATTATATCTGTTTTTTTAATTGGTTTTCATAAATAGTTTTTATATGAAATTAATTTCGACTTTCAATTACAAATGATGTAGGTGTTTTTTTATTATCATAGACCATGTATATAATTTCGACTTTCATCAGAATTAAATAGTTGTTGGTTTGTATATAATTTTTTTTGTTTTATTTTTATTAGGAAGTAAAATTGGGTTGTGCATAAAATGGAATAAGAACTAAATATGCACCAAAAAGTATTTCCAAAAGTTACTCGGGCAGTTCTACTACTTTTTGGTGGAGCTCTTGTTCCATTTTATGTTTGGATCTTTCCTTGCATTGTTCGAGTTTGTTTTGGATGATTGCGTCTTCGATCTTGGTTTTATTATGTTCTATGGAAGGGACTTGTATGACTTGTTTTTCTTGGGTTTTAAATTTGTTATTACTTTTTAATATCTATAAATATATTAAAATATTATTTTAAAAATATATTTTTAATATCAGTACATCAAAACAATACAAAAACATCTAAACATTTATAATTTGAAGCAAAGAGAAAAAAAATAATAATAAAAACACTCAAAAATATTTTTGAAACACAAAAATAAATAATAATAATAATAATTAATGGCCAACAAAGAAACGTGGCCATGTCTTTATTGTTTTTTAATATTCAGGTGCCATGTCTTTATAGCTATTATTTTTTATTTTTTATCATCTAGTTAAAAAAATTATTTTATTAATTTGATCAAGTGAGATCTTAACTTGAGTAGTAAGTTTTTCTTTTTCTTAAAAAATAATCACAAAACATTATTTTTCTTATGAAAAAAATAATATTCTAGCACTGCAGTGTAACGTTGTCCCACGTCTAGTAATAAACTAAAAGAGATTCTTCCATTGAAACAGAGAATTGCATTTCTCTCGAACAAAACTCTCAAGAAAGCTAAAATTTTAGACACCTTATTTTAGACAAACATGTAAAAACGGATACCATGAGAAGGATTTATTTTATATATATATATATATATATATAATCAGCTGAAAAAAGATACATGTAAACACAAGATCATGCATGAGCAAGTTAATTAACAGGTGAAAAAAGAAACAGTAGAAAATGGTGGGATCCATAATAACACATTCCAGCAGGAATTATTCACCATATCTCACGTAAACATACGATCCACCACCTCTTTTTTCAATCATGGCTCGATCGCATGTTTATATGAAAGAGGGGAGATTATAGTCGAAGTTATTTTTTAAAATATTTTTTATTTAAAAAAGTATTATAATGATATTTTATAATTATTCAACCATCTAACTATATAACAAGGTATTATAAATGACACCCTTTTGTTATATTTTATCCAATTTAATTGTTATTTATCACATGCAAATAAATTTTATATATAAAAAATGTCAAATCGTCGATGGCTAATTCTTGCTGATATTTTTAATATAGTAAACTGTGTTCTTACAGTAATATAGTAAGCTTCAAGATTCGCCATAACAATCGTCTGTCATAGTAGTTTTTTTTTTTTCTTGAAAAATGAAAAAGAAAAGACAACACTCATGGGGAGTTTTGAGTGAAAGAGATTGGATTCTGCCGAGGTATTGCCTCCCGCCCTCTCTTCGTTATTTTTAGTGGGTTTTTGTTTTTTGTAATTAGTGGGTGTCGTTCCCACTTCCAGAGCCTACCGGGAGGTGGGAGCCACGACATCTGCCACCGTGGGTCCGACTCGTTTGTGGGAGGGGAAGCCATTGTTGAGGCGTGGGGTGAGTCCACTAAAAAGAATAATAAGAATGAGGGTGGGGAGATTTTGTGGAGAGCCCACTCTCTCCCCCCCCTCCTCTTTTTTCCATCATCAAATCCCCGTGTCCTTGCGTGCATATGATTTTGGGTACACAGTGATTACTTTGCTGAATGACCCACTTGCCTTCATAAACTTTCATAATACCATAAACATTTTCTGCCTCCACATTAAAACGAACCAATGAGCTGTTATTTAATCAAAATTAATTCCATAATTATTGAAATAAGCAGCTGTTCATTTAAAGGTTATATTTTATAGCCTACCGAGAGACCGAACCTGCCTCCACAGAAGATTAACTTAGTTCTTCAGACATGAAAAGAGAGGGAGATTTGGTCGACAACTTGAAGGGGGCAAAACGGTCAAACAAACGAAATGTGTCGTCCGGCACCGAAATCGAAGTGCTCGCTCGCTGCAACCTTGTAATGGGGGGACAAGGTTGCAAGAATATTTTAAAACGAATCCCTGAGATTTTTTGGTTAAAGTTCATTGCAAGGGCGGCTCCCAAGTCACTTTCATGGCCTTTGTGCTGTGCTATCTCTAAAAAGGTTGAATCCACCTTTCTCTAGCTAGCTAATTATCCCAGCAAGTCAATTACTGTAATGACCTAGCTAAGCAGATGACGTCGATCTCCAGACTTTTCCATGCCATTTTTCTCTTGCTAGGCTCGATACCTATATATTTCAGTGCCTTGCCATTTTTCGATCTACTAATGATGATTTGTATGCCCTTTTTGATCACCAGGAGTAACCTAATGCAAGAGGTTTATAGTTTCCAATTGCGGCCGCACATTGCAGGCTAAGGTCAAACTAAGAAACCAGAAACCTTGTTCTGGAAATTATATCTTCAATGCGCGCAGTGCAAATTTAAGGAAATCTGCTTGCATTCTCGTTCATAAATTTTCAGAGTTTGATGTTAATGCAATGGTGGCACTAGTAGAAGACGACGTTACTCTTGAAGGCAATGACATTAAAGGAGATGCTTGGGTAACAAGCAAGAAGAGTCTACGTTCCTACACGATAGATACCTTTTTTAATGGAGGAAACCTCGTTTCTTTAGTTATTTTTTATCCATCTAGGTTAAACCAGTAAAATTTTTATTGTTTTATATTCTTACAAAATTAACATGTTTTTACTCGAATTCAAAAATTGTAAGGTATATCTCAATTTTTTTATCATTACATTTACACACGCCACACATACATATTCATTTTTATTTTATTTTTTTTATAATCCTAAAGCTTGGTTTGGGTTTGCGTCCCGCGACATAACAAGATACAGACATCAAAAATATTATTTTCATGTTTTTTGCTATTGTTTCTTTTTATTTTTAGAATACAAACGCAACAGCTAATCTAAACACATTATATAAAGAAAGAAAGTAAAGATTGATTTTGCCATTGGAGAGACTGGTCGGACTATCTCCGGTCCGGCTTTGCGATCGCAGGAGGAAGCCTAACCACGTTAATTAGCCCAAAAAGACTACACAGCATAACTCGGCAGCAAAAAGTAGGAGATTGAAGAGCTTAACTTCTCGATCCCTTCCTCATCTAAATTCAAGAACCCATTTTCTTTTACTAAAATTCACGTCCACAAGAAAAAAAGGAGAGTTTTATTACAGTTAAACTGTGAGATCCACTAGTCATGACCTGTGCTAAATTACATAATAAGATCTTGACAAAAGATTTGAAAGCCATTAGACCTAGTTCTCTTTTTCGTCTTTTTGGGGAAGAAGTAATGGAATCATGAATCATTAAAGATTTTTTTTTTTTCACTGGCATCCGGCGTGCTTGGTGCTTCCCACTACCATTATTCATAAGCAGAACGAAACTCCTAAATGCAGAAAATTCTCAATAATGGATGTTGGGGACAAACTCATTGTCAATTCCAACTTTTGGCGTGTGGGCTGCTTGGTGCTCCAAAAACTATCTTTCCTTTTTTATTTTTTACTCCCAATGTGTCTTAAAAAGAATGGGAGTTCTTGAGTGAGATGCCGTCAAACTGTCCTGCACACGTGCTGATAGTGCTTGAATGTGACCTGATAAAATAGGGTGTTAAATGTGATAAGGTTTCCTAGGAGACCAAAGTGGCTCGATCGCTTGCTGATATTTTTGTTGCCGTTAGAATTATTAGTTATGGTGATGGGTTATGATCGCTTCAAGTGAGAGTGACCAAACTAGAATTGGCTTCCATGATCATGCCAAGTCAAATCCCAACAATCTTATCTCCATATTCAGACCACTAGCGTGCTTGGCATGGTGCTCGCTCGCATAAGTTGTTTTGGATTTTGGAAATTCGTTGCATTATTTTAGACTTTAGTGCTCGCTTTGGCTGGTTGATTATGATTCCATAACATGCTTCTAGTAGTGGCCTTTGATTCTTGACATCGATCCCGGATGAATTTAGTGTTCTTCAAATTTCTATAGTTGCTATGTTTGGTGCAGTCTAGAGTTGTATTATCTCGTATATGTATATTGAATGTTATCTATTCACTGAGTTGTTGAGCTCATCCTCTTATTATTTATTATTTTCAGGCTCGTAACTTGTTATTAGCAGATTATTTTTGTTCTACTCTTAGAACCTGCTATTTTGGTTATAATCGATATTTTTGTTCTTGTATCTAGTTAGTGTTCCACAATTATAACAGGATATATTTAACTCTCTTGTATTAAGACAATCAAATTATGTTATAAATTTTTATTTTTTATAAACATTGCGTTGGACTCTGAAGTTGAAGGATAAGTCAAAGCTTATTACTTGAGAATTTATGTTGTTTCAAGGAAAAACTTATCCATTAACCCTCATTGCCCTAGCTATATTCTGTCTCTTCTCTTCCTCTCCTTCTAAGATAGTGAGAGTCTCTTGAGGGCGTGTTTTTTTGTCACTTTAGTCAGCAATAGATCCAAGTTATCCTTACTAATGTTTTATTTATGATGTTTTATCCAATCTATCTTGTATTTTCTTTAGATTAAAAATTAACTGTTTTATTATTATTATTATTATTGTTGTTGTTATTATTGTTATTGTGTTGCTCTACACTTTAATGAATTTTTAGTCCTTGTGTTGTAATGAAAGTTTTTACGTAAAAGACTAATAAGTCAGATCTCTTGTTTGGAAAGAAAAAAAAAACGTTTGAAGTGAAGCATCAAAGTTGCAGAGATATATCGAGGCATCTACTTGTAAAATTATTTTTATATTTTAGAATGAATTTTAAATCTTTATAATTCTAAGTGAAAAAAAAAATTATTCTTTCTTGACATTTTCAGTTGAATGCAGTTTTTACATTTAACAGAGGATTAGACATGAAGCATTAATCTGAATATAATAAATAAAAGCAAGTAGATGGAAGGGAGAGAAAGAAAAGTGTCCACTTGTCAAACATTATACAAAGCACGTAGCACTAAAAAAAACATTTAAATATTTGGAATTCTTTTTCATTAAATATTATAAGATATACGAGATCATAATTTAACCGACAATTGTAATTTATATCAAACTCTTAAGCAGCTTTTGCCGGCGGCAATTTCTGTCAATCGGAACACAGCAGCAATTCTATCAATAGCAACCACCACCACCACCATAAACATAAACTAGTGACGATCAAAGTATCCTATCCATGAAGGAAGGTTGTCTCCTCGTATCCCAAGTTTTTTTTATTGGATAATGTACTTTATTTAGATTCTGATTGTGCCTTCACAAACATGGTTAGCATCTAGACCATGATTTAAAAAAATAAAAAATATTTAATTTTATTTTTATTAAAGGTTCTAAAGGCATGCTTCTTGATAAATTATAACTAGATGTTACACCTCCATGACAGACAAGTTCTACAGTGAGCTGATTATCATAATTTTAAAAACTTGGATAAGAATTGTGATTAACACCAATTAACTCAATTTAATATAAATATAATTATTATTGTAATTTTAAAACTCAACAAGATCCCAGAACAGATAAATTAATTCAACAGACTCGATTCAAAAAAATATTCAAAAAATATCAACAGATGTTTGACCTGTATTCACTTGGAATTTTACCCAAATTTCACTTCATCTTGCGGACCTTTCATGTCCCCATTTAGTATCCCCTATCGATAGTTCTTCCATCTCAAGCCAAATGGCATCTCGTGTTGTTCACTCGATTTACCACCGGCACATTACAGATTGTTGAAATGATACAGAAAAGTCTTAAAAAAACAAATTTTGTAAATCATTTTAATGTAATAATATCAAAAATTATATACCACATAAATACATTTCTAATAAAATGTATTTTAAAATAAGCCCCTCAAATCAATGTACAATAATGCATCTGATGGAAACCCTAAAACAAAAATACGATAATGATAAACAAGCTAAAGGATGTTCCGTTGTGAATGAAAATCTGAGAAAGAAAATGCACTTGTTAAATCATCTGGCAACAAACCTTGGTAGCAAAAAAATAAAAAACAAAATAAAGACAATTTTGGAAGGCTATAAATAGCAATGCCAAATTGAGACTTGGTTTGTAAAAGTAGGCTACAAAATGCGACTTCAAAGATAGCCGAGACTAGGAGGCCACAAAACTCGACATTTATGCTACTACTGGAATCTCGATACTGGTTGTCATCACTGGTGGAGCTACATACTCTTCCTCCTCCTTGGGAGGATGGATGGTGACCAGATCAGGTAGTGGTGTCATTGGCCCCACCTTGCCCTTAGGATCCCAGTCAAGCATGATCTTGACCTTGATACCAAGCACTCCCTGTTGTTACCATGTGTGCGGTTACACAGAAAACAGAAAAAACCCAATGAGATACAAGAAAATAAGCATAAATAAATAAATAAATAAAATGGATGAGCAAATACAATCCACGAGAGACATTCGAGGGATCTGACCTGTCTGAGAAGAACATGTCTAACGGCTGAATCAATATATTCTTTAACAGGTTGGCCAGAGGATATCATGTACCCATCCTTAAATTTCATGGATTTGGCACGCTGTGCCCTAAGCTTTCCACTCACAATAACCTGAGAGAGTTACACGAGAATCAAACATACAAAGATTTGCACATGCATGCTGGTAGAATGCAGATAGTTAAAAAAATGCAAGAAAACTTTCGAGCATACCTCACATCCTTTTGCCCCACTCTCCATTACAAATCTCAAGACACCATAGCAAGCCCTGTGAACATGTAGAAAAATCAACCACAACTCCAAATGGGACAAAATAATTGCATAACAAGTGCCTTGAGACATGAGGTATGAAAAACAAATAATGCCACTCACTCATTACAATAAAACAATCAAATCATAAAAACATAGGCACCCTAAATTCAAATATATGACATCAGAAAGGCAAGCACGAAAGTGGCATGCAAAGTCTGACTACAAAGACTGTTCCCAGCAGTGCCACTCCACACCAATATCAGTAGTGGCAGAAGAATCAAGAACATAATAAAAGCAAACATCCTGATGAGAAGTGGGAGAACATTCCAAACTCCAAGCACCTCAGCAAAAGCACAAGCAGCCAGACAAACTCCAAGAACACATTATTATGAGGATCGATATGAAACCCCTAGCCTGATCTAGTATAACAGGGGCGAGGAGAAGACAAAACTTACATGTCAAGCACAATGAACAGTATAAAGCCAAATGGCAAATTTAAGGAACTGTTTGAGGTGTGAGGTCACCGTTAATGCATCATACAGATTTATAAAAAACATCACTGATGCACAAGACTCTTCTAAACTGCAGGCCCTTTGAAAAGCAGAGCAAAGGGCAAGGCAAACTAAAAAAAAATTCTTAAGCATTTTAAGGAACCTTAAATGGATGCCATTTCCTAGGATGCATGAATAAATGCTTATTCATACAATGTGACATTTACCATCCAAAATCTCATGCAAGGAAAGACATCCGTTTTCCTTGTATGCTAAGGAAATAGATGGCAAGACTAAATATTGTCATACTCCGACACGAGATGGAGATTTGTTCAACTAACTCGCTATAAAGATGACTTCATCAAAACAAAACTGTTAACACATAACACCACACCATATAACTAGAAACATCTTAATCCATTGCATAAATGTGATTTATGAAATATATATGAGACGACTGTAGATACAAAACTAAACATGCAAATATAATGTTATGTGCTTATTCATAAAATGTAACATCTACCATCCAAAATCTAGAGCAAGGAATGTCAGTCATATTCCTTCCATACTAAGAAAATAGATGGCACCCTAAATATTGTCATCCTCCGACACGAGATGGACATTTTTATATAACCACCTCGCTATAAAGAAGACTTTGTCAAGACAGTTGTTAATCCATAATACTATACCCTACAATTAAAAACATAAAAATTCATGAACACAAATAAAAAAAGCAATATAAATAATGCTACTGTAGCCCAAAAAATATACACATGAAGATAATGTTTCCTACCATGAAGGACACTGGCGAAATAAATGTTAATTCATGAAATGTAACATCTACCATCCAAAAATGTGCAAGGAATGACATCCATTCCTTGGATAATAAAATAGATGGCATTACTAAATATAGTCATCATCCAACACGAGAAGGACATTTGTAAATAACAAACTCGCTATAAAGATGACTTTGTGAACACAAAATAATTAATATATAATAATAGATGGCATTACTAAATATGTGACATCTACCATCCAAAAATGTGCAAGGAATGACATCGATTCCTTGGATAATAAAATAGATGGCATTACTAAATATAGTCATCATCCGACACGAGAGGGACATTTGTAAATAACCAACTCGCTATAAAGATGACTTTGTGAACACAAAATAATTTATATATAATAATACACCAATTATAAACATTAAAATTCATAGCACTACAGAAAATGATAACACCAACAATCATGCTGATATGCAATCTAATGAAAAGAAACAGAATAACAATCACCTCATAACAAAGCAACCAATATAGTTGTAATATTGCAATATACCTGCGAACAGCAAGACCTCCAAGAAGCTTGTAACGAAGAGACTCGGCCTGAGCAATGGCACAGAGACCCCTGTTGTTCACTTTCTCAGCATAGAGCTCCACACCATTCTCAGGAAACTTAAAACGTTTCTGAACAACAGAAGTCAGCTCCCTGATCCTCCTTCCCTTCTCACCTAAAACATACACAAGAATTGCTAATAAATTAAATCCATTACATTATATAAAAAAATTATATATTGAGTAAAAATAACCTAAAAATAGAAAATCGATTGACTAAAATCAATCGAGGAAATACAGAATGCACAAAATATGAAAGAATATGCAAACTGAGAGCCGAATGATTTGGTTATCATCAATTATATCAACAATGAATTTAGATATTAAGGATATTTATTCATATAGCGAGATAAAAGTAACAAAAAACATTGAGCAAGCCGAAACATAAAAGCAATTGAAGAATACTGTGTATGAAACCAATCGTTAAGGTCTCAAAATACCATCATCAGCTCCTAAGGAAAAACTTCATCCTCATCAAGAGTAAAAACCAATTTTGATATTAATTAAGGCATCAAAAAGCATCTATCTTCCCTTGCCTTGCATTCAAGGTACGAATCTTTTCATCCATTTTTCAGCATCTAAAGGCTAAACAAATAGAGTAACACACTCATCAAACAATAATAAATTTACCAAGAACATTTTGGGTACGAGTAGCCCTGATGATGATCTCAGTGCGCATTGGAGTAACCCTAACTTCGACACCAGAGTATCCATCCTCAGCCAATTCTCTGGTCAATACCTCATTCAGCTCTGCGTAGAAAACTCCATCCGCAACAAACTGAAAATAATAAAAACAAGTGCAAAATAAGATGAGAAATAACAATAGATCTTATTTAATAATTAGTTGATAGAGGATTGAAGAGCAGGGAAGGAAATTGGAAATTACTTTGCGCTTCTTACTGATTTGGGTAGCCATGATTGGGAGAAACTGGAGATTTAAGAAGCAACGGCGCTTTTCAGAGTGAACTGCTCTAGACTAAGCGCGGAAAACCCTAATATTTGAGTGGAAGCAGAAACGGATGCGTGCTCCTGTATAAAAAGGGCTAGGGTTTTTGGCGATCTCATTAGACGGTGGCTGTTATGGTCGTTTTGAACTCAAAATCAGATTGTGGGCTTATATTCCTGGACTAGATATTGTCAGGCCCAAATGAGATTGGGAAGGGCTACAAACCATTTTTTCTTGGAGAATTATTTTTAGAAGTCCAGCATGGTAAAATTGATTTAAAATTTCATAAAAATAAAATGTTAAATCCTTAGTATTGTTAATACTTTAATGGTAATCACGAGAGGTGGCTCAATAATAAACCTTAGGATCTTCTATTCATGAGATTCAACTCAACACTCTATAATATTTTCTTGTCGCCACCAAGAAATCAAAAACTCACGAAATATAAAATTTTATATATTCTAAAATTTGAGATGTAGAATGTGTCCAAGATAATTTATGTCTAAACATCATATTTTATCAGAACACGATGATAATGATAATAATAATAATGGACCATCTTTAGTGTTTTATTTTTTTCTTGTTTCTAATTTCAAAGTGTATTGTTATTTGAACCAAAATACTCATTTTAAAAGAGTTTTCTTAATAAACAGCAACTATGCTTAAATGATATAAAAAAATTTGTCCTCAAGAGACATAATATGATGGCAAAAGGCTTAAATTTTGTACAAGAAGTCTTGAGCTCGAGTCAAGGCATACATCTCATGTAAGAGCCTGAGACAACCAGAGTTTTATTCACTCATTTTCTGGGAAATAGAGTTTTCTCGAATAAAAAAATATATATAGAAAAATTTATTGAATTTGAACGTTAAAATCATCATGTTTGAGAGATTTTATTCCTCTGAATTCACTGAAATGATATGAGAGTTGCGCTTTTAACTTTTTAATATTACTTACAGGAGAATAATTAGTCCCCCGCAGCAATAACATGGAGTGGAAAATATATATATATATAAAAAAGTCAGTGTCCGAATGCAAGGTTCATAATATTAGTGTTTGATAAATATACGTTCGTCTACAGACTTTTGAGAATGGATGGCTACTACCATCATGTTTCACCACACAAGTAATTGCAGAGTTTTTATGTAAAAATTCATCTCAAAAATATTTTTTATTTTACTTAATCGTGTTCACATGAGAAATGGGATTATCTGATACTGATAGTGCACTGATTTATTAAATAAAAACGGATATGGTGCTAATGTTTCTTAGTGATTGAACAAACTATGAAAAATGAAATGAATTATGATAGGTTTTACCCATCCCAAAATACAGAATATATATATAAGTTTGTATTCCTCTCTGCATAAATAAAGACTAGGAATATTCCAGTCGCCCCCAATAAGCAATCGATCTTCGAAGTGTCTGAAATCAAATATTTGTTGTCTGTATGGATTGTCTACGAAATAAACCTGTGGGCTGGTCTTGCACACCACGTTACAGAACATGATTCCTACTACACAAAAAAAATAAAAAAAGGGTCTCCATTTACAAGGACCACAATTGTAGTCAACATGAGCGAAATCATATACTAAACCGTTATTCTCAGATTATACCTCAAAAATCCTTGATGCATAGGAAGAAAGAGCGCAAGTTAGTTGCTTCCAGGTTGTTTCTATTTCAGGCTGTTTATTATCGACAATGTCCGCCTTAATCACACATGCTAGAAGTCTGAATGATACAGACAAACTAAGCTTGAATGGGTTATGGGGGTTCGGCAGAGTGGGCACTCAGGCTTCTCATTGCACCATTCCATAATGCAATTCCTACAACAAAACAGCATGTCACAAATAAGACAATAATGGATCCTTAAAACGAGTAGGAAACACGGGGAAAGGAAACCAGGAAAAAAAAGAGAGATGAGTCTGATAGAGTACCAGCAGAACACATGACCACAAGCTGTGGCGGTTGGGTTTTGCCGATTACTCAAGCAAAGTGTGCATTTGCTGCTGCTTATTGCATTAGACTGGCCATACACAAATAGCTGTAAGATAGGGTAAACATCTAATACCAAATAGATAAAACAGAGCGAAGCAGGAAATTTGTGGGATGATTTGGCTCAACAAATGGCGGTAAGTTTATGGTAAGCAAGTGAATCAATCTCCTCATATGGCATACATAAGAGTTGTCAAAAATCCTGTTTTATTAAAAAAAAAGTGAGAAGCCTCGGCTAAGGGCACTGGTTCCAGTATGGTTAATCTCTTGGATCAATCACAGTCATGGAAATAACCTTGCCACTTGCACGAACATGATACCTTGTAATTTTTCCAAAATATTTCTCTCACCAGAAAAATAGCTTAAATAAGACAAGCAAAATACAACATTCAGTGAGAAAATTAGTACCTCTGAAGTTGATGTGGAATCCGATACCCAACTCCCATTGCCAGCCTCCAAAGGTATCAAATTGCCTTCTTCATTCAAGACAGGCAAACCACGTCCTATAAACCCAGGAGGAGATGGGTTGGATTATAGTAGATCAGCAAAGGTCATGCATGAGGTAACAGATGCAGCCAAACAAATCACTTTTGGAGAAAAATTTAAAAAAAAAATCAATGAAGTAAATACATCATCATCAAATTGCAATCAGAACTTAGGTTTTGTGTATATAGGCACTTCATACAAAAAAAACTGAATTGATATCTTCACTGTGGGAATAAGTTGAGAATACAAATTTCATGTTTCTACAATATCCACTGCAGTTGTAGTTTGGGTGGTTTTCCTGTTGAACATGGCTAACAATAACACTTGATAATGAAAGGAAAGATTTAACCAAGATATTGTATCGAAAATAGGATACCAGTTGCATGTTGCACAAACATGAAGAGGCAGCAATTGTCTTGAAGAAAGATTTTATCAGGTTACCAGCACATGATTTTTATCCAATAGCAGACAATGAATGTTATTTAAAATTGATTACTCGCAATTTGGCGGGACACCATGGATGTCTGATGAGCTGAACTTGCAATAGAAGATAAATTGCTGCGGCGGAGACCTTCAGCAGCAATGACACACAGCTGAATGAGAAGGAACACGCCCAGTATTTGGTATCTGCACCCAAGGCCAATTCAAAGTGTTCAAACATTAACCATTAAATTTTTATGTGTTGTGGCATGCAAGGCCAGAAAAAATGATATCTTGTAGCAAGCTAGAAATGAGGAAGCGTGAACAAACACATGCACAGAAAAATTAAAGGTGTGATTACTGGTCAGGAGAAAATCCAGAACTCCATACCTAGGCCTTTGATTGGATGGCTTTCCAATAAACACATAGCGTATACCAGATGCACGTTTGGATATATGATAAAACAGGCCTGCAAAGAAAAATAAAAGGAGAAGATAAACCACAAGATAAACTTTTACTGCAATATACGAATCTCTGACACATGGAATCACCTTCAAAGTAGAAGAACATAAGGTTTGTGCGAAGAACCAGTTGCAAAAATTCACGAGCTACAGGAAGTACCTGAATGTAACAGGAAAAAAAATATATGTTTCACAGAAGGTGTTCAGTTCACACTAATTTGATGGTTGCAATTGTGGACTAGTGTTGCAAGTCAAGGATATAAAACAAAAAACAAGGAAATCTTGTGTTGCACAAGATGTTCACTGAACCAATTTGATGGAAACAGTAATGAACTTGCGATGCCCCTTAAACTGTCTAAGAAAAGGAATCATGGAAATTACCAACATTAAGTAAATAACTGATTATGAACCCTTCAAAACGAATCAAAACTTCATAAAAAAATAACTATCATATCCTCAGTATTGCCCCAGAAAACTCATAGATCACATTTAAGCTTGAATGACCATGGTTAGTTGAGGATAAATATACCATAGGCCATCTTTGAATTGCTTGCATCCGTATTCCATTAAATTTCTGCCCCAACCTTGATAGTAAGGAAACAGATGTCCCAGAAGAAGATGAAGGTGGTAATTCAATTATCACGGGGGATCGAGTTTGATTGGTGCCTGAAGCAATGTCTCTATAAGGCTCATCAGACAGTGAATCATCAAGTGCAATGGCACGGGATGCAACCCTTGAACTGTAGAAAAGATGTTAGTTTCCCACATAAAAATATTTAGTTATGAGTATGAAATATTGTAAACAAAGGAGGCGTGGGGGAATTCCCACCTGATTCTTTCTGCAATATAAGGAACAGCAGTATGATATACAATGAAAAGAGCACGCCTCGCTGGTGTTGGAGGAAGTCCATGCAGCCCTGCAACCTGGAAAAATCAAATTATGTTATCAACAAAGAAGTGGAAATAGCTAAACAAAGTTATAGAATCCCCCCAAAATAAAATTTAAAAGACCAAAAATGCAGTAGCACTGTTTAGACAGGTCCATAATCATGACCAACTGCTCTTGCAGTCACTTTCTAATCATACAATTACTAGACCTTAAAATAGAATTAGAAATGAGTGGTCAAGGATCAACCTTTTAAAGGAAATTCACAATTATGCATACACAATACAGGTTAAAACGTTATAAATTAAAATCTACAAAACAATTATAAATACCTGAGTAACGTCACAGTATTCTTCACCAAGGGTTTGCTGTCCTGAACCTGTTGTCAGCACATAATATAGCATTTGCCCTAAAAGTTTTGTCTGCAAAACAAAATCAAACAACAACACTCTCAATTAATTGAACTTAAAAACTGTAAATTGTTAATTAAAAAGGAAATGACTAATAATAACCTCATTCTGGTAAGCCACAGCAACTCTTGTACCTATGGACACATTTAGATTTAAAAAAAAAAAAAAAAAAAAAAACAGAGAGTTATTAGTCTAGAATTGGAATTGAATTCAAGAGGTGAAGATTAATTAAATTAGAGAGAGACCGAAGAGATGACGAATGGCGTCGCGGCAAGCGTCGTAAATAAAGGAAGCGTACTGGTCATCTTTCTCGGCGGCTCTCATTATTTCTGGCTGAGCAGCTGGCGGGAACCGCCGTGGTTCATTGCTGGTTGTGGCGGTCGAGGAAGTAGTTGGACCAGATTCTCCGATGGGCCCAACCTCACTGCTCGAACCAGAGGACTCCCCGTGCCATCTCCCTCCCATATTTAATTATTCGTTTTTTTCTCTCAAAATTTTTCAAAACTATTATTGAGTACCGAGAGAACTGAGAGGATAATAAAGGAGCTTGAAATAATTAAATTGACCTTTGGATTTGGATCATCAAGAACATCATACGGCGTCGTTTCACATCGAAATAAATATTTAAAAACTAAAGCAGAAAAAACGCCGTTGCCGGGGATCGAACCCGGGTCACCCGCGTGACAGGCGGGAATACTTACCACTATACTACAACGACTTTCATGCTAATTTAGCTGGATTAAATATTAGTAATTATTATAAAGCAATTGGATAACTTTCGACTGGTCGAAAAGCCCTAGGCCTTATCTCCACCAAACTATAATAGCAATCCATGTATGTGGATATAACAGGGGGGGGAAACGGCCTCAGGACCATGGCTGTGCTATCGACAACAACAACTGTGTATATTTCCCGGCAAAATTTCTGTAAAGGGGCGTCCAAAAATAGCAATGTAGTCTTAACTTCAGTCGCATCATTTGCATCGAAACAGCGTGGATTTTACATTAGAAGCTCTGGTGATGGAGCAGCCGAGACTGCAGCTACTGAGGTAGCAGATTCAGAGAATTACATTGAAGTTCCAGGAGGGCCTCCTTCTTTGATCTCTGCTCTTAATGTGGAGAGAGCTCTTCGTGGCATACGTAAATATTACACCCCAATTTATATGTGTGTGTGTGTGTGTAATGTTTGTGCGCTTGCTTGCTTATAATCTGATGATAATACAGCATGTTATTTTGCGTGTGATGGTAAAGAATTGGCTTTGGAATGCAGCGATTACCGATGTGGATCACTATGGCAGACTCGGGATCCAAAGAAGATCTTCATATGAAGAGGTCTCCAATAACGCTGTTAACTTAAATTTTTTGAGTTTATTTTATTTCATTAGGTAAAATCTCTCGTCCACTCTGTTTCTTTTTCAACAGGTTGCGGTTGCATATAAAAACAAGGTCGAGGAGATACTGAATCAGGGGCTTGATGAAGCAGAAGTCAGGGAAAAAATGGAACTTCTAAAAGTTAATATTACCTGATGACATTTTTTCTTCGTTTAATTTATGGGAAATTGTGAATCATTCTTTTTGTTCTTAGGAATCCTACACCATTTTATCCTCTAGAGATGAGAGGAGAATGTATGATTGGAGCTTGGCCAGGAGCGAGAAACCAGAAAGATACATGTGGCCTTATGAAGTGGACTTTACACCAACTGCACCTCCTCCGCCACAGGTACCTACCGTACTAAAATATTGTCTCCTCCGCTGCAGGATATTATCAACCTTTCAGGTTTTTGTGGCCTTCAAGATTTAGGTTGTCCTCTAGAGTTTTAGTAATATAACGGCCATGCACCAAGTGTATCATGCATAAACGTCTTGAAAGAGCGTGGCGTGATGATAAAAAACTTACGACATGCACAATAGGTCTCGAGTTCGAGTCAGGACGTGTATCTCTTGTAAGAAATTAGGACAGCCAGAGTTTTACTTGCTTACCTGACCCACAAAATACACTTTCCAGGAATGGAATTTCCTTACATCCAAAAAAAAAAGCAATATGCATAAACAACAATTTTTTTCAACTTCTTTGAATGATAGAGGCACATTAGGTCCTTAGAATGTCTGAACTCGGAGTTTTGCTCTCAAGGTTTCTCTGTTCCAAGTCCATGTAGTCCAATGAGTTGTTGAAACTCCATCGGCGCCTCCATCATGGCGACTAAAATGTGGCGGTTAGTGCCAGAAATTGAAGAATAGCTTAATAACACTTCAATTTGTAGTTTATTCTTTTTTCATTTAGATCGTGAATTCAATTTCCTTCCCTTTACACCGTCCATAAATTTCACAAATGATTTATGTTGCAGGAACCAGAGGATGAGGGGCCGACAAGATTGGTGGGATACTTCGCAATGGCATGGTTAATCCTAGCCGTCGCTTTATCCGTTACCCTCAACAGATAAATGTATGTAGAGCATTATTTAATGATTTACAAACAATCTTGATTCATTATCAAATATCCTCGTACTGAGCTTCCTTTAAGGTATGCTTGTGTTGATATATGAATAGATATATGCACAAATTTGTTCATGTATACTTAGATATTTCATATACTTATATCATCAAACTTTAAAAATAACACAAGTTATATAAATTAGATCCCTTTGGTTTAGTTTATTTGTATTACTTTCTGGTTCCTGTTGTGAGCGAGGAGAGAGAAAGGTTGTTGAGTTTTGAAGATGAGAGAGGATATTATTGTTGGGTTTTTTTCTATGTAATCTTCATATCACAAAAATAATTTTTCTTAGTGTTCACAAGTTATATGAGATAAGAGAACTTTCATGATGGTTGTGTTAGAGCTTTAATGTTGCTTGAAAATATAGATTTAAACCAAGAAATATTAATCTAGCTCGATTTGATTTCTGATTTTTATAACTTCTAGGTATTTTGAGTTGATGGGTTGATTTGTAGATGTTCTAAGGATGTTAATGAGATGTTTTTTTAATTGAAATGGCTTGAGAATTGAATTGTTTTATCTTAATTTTCCCAGCACCACAATAGTGACTAGAATCTAGGCTCGCACATGAGTATATGACATGTTTGATTAAAAAAGAAAAAAGAAACGAACGACAAGTCATCTACTCCTTAAAAAAATTCAAGCCAAGCACTCGGGTGTGGGCTTGAAACTCCACCCTAATGCCTTGGCTTTTGCTTATATAGGCTTAAGAGCTTGGCCATTCGGCCGCATGCTTGGGCTTGGGCTCTTTTTTAGCTAGAGAGAGAAAAAGGGATATAAATTTAAGGCAAAAATTGTATTTAATCATGTCACAATTTAATAAATTAAGATATAAAACCTAGGCTATTAGTTTTTCTAATTTTACTTTTTTTTAATTAATACAGTTTATTATTTTTCAGTCTTTCAAATTATTACTTATGTATCAGTAACATAAAATATTTTTCATCTTTTTATGAAATTCAGTATGGGTGCCACCAAAAACCTCTCTCTCTAAACCATCAAAGAAATTAATTTATCTAAATGAAAAACCTTTTCCTTCCCTTCTCCTCCCTATTAAAAATCATAGCCTCCGCCACATTATCATCCACCAAACCCCACAATTATCCACTCCTGTTATCTGAGCCATCGGCCATTAGAGGTTCTCTCCATCTCTGTTTATGCCAGTGGCTTCCCTACCAACAGATCGATCTTCCTCCCTCCCTCCCTCCAACCACCGCACAACAATCCCTTCCCTCTCCATATCCCGGTTTTACTTATTTTAAAGCACTACCATTGCCGCAATATAAAAATATGTAGTCCGACCCACGTCATGACTCGACTCGAGACACAAATCTTATAGAGACTATTTCTTAGGGAAAAAAGGTGTTCAATTATAAATATGGCAATTGTATTTAAATTTGTTATTAACATTTCATGTATAGATAAAACTGTCTTTTATTAAATGCTAGAAAAATACAATTTTATTGCGACCTGTGACTGAAAATATTATGGATTCATGTAATGTTGTCATTGTTTGTATCAGAAAGAAAAATCAAACTTTTTTTTCAATTTTATCTTTTTCCATGCTACGACGACGATCGGTGATTGAGCTTTTTGATTCATTTTGCTTTGTTTTCTTCTTTTTTTTCATGGTTTAAGAAAAAACATCTTCGCATTAAACTGGTTCTTGATTTTGCAAAGAAGTTTCAATTAAAAACATCGTTTTACATTCACGATGATCGGTGATACAAGTATTTTAATTCACATTAAAATTGCTTCTTATACTGTCAAACCACACCAGCCACTCCATAACTTTCCTCTACAGGACCTTAAATGGTCAATGAACCCTTCCAGCAACGCCACCACCCACCACCGCTCTAGCAAATCTCTTCACCGGGATGCTGTTGCTATTGCTGACTTGGACGGAGATGGCAGAGTAAAGGTTGGGACGTTATCGAAGCAAAAATCTGATGATGCTGAGACTTTGGAGAAGAAATAGAAGATCTTTATTCATTCGAGGACAAATATTTTTTGCAGCGGTAGCAGCAAGTGCATGGTTGATGATGTGGTTGCGGATGCAGGGGATCTGAACTCTGCTGCTGCAGTGGAGGATATGGAGTAGTCGACACCGAAGACATGGAATCTGAGGCCGAGGTGAGCCGCTCTCAATTCTCCGTTAGCCGTGGACCATAGAAACGATGTGCTCAAGAGTGGGGTAAGGTTATAAATGTAGTTTCCTCCATGATACTCCCTACTCAGTGGTTCCCTCATTAATTAGATTCAAATTCATTTGGTTTTCATAGCTATGTGGTACGGAACCGAGTCGAAAATTTGTAAAAATAAAATAAAAAAATTATAATTCATTGAACTGCATTTGTATCACAATTTCTAAGCATTGTTTTGAAAAATATATTTATGAACATATTAAATTTTAAATTTACAGCAAACTGAGTAGTTGTTGATACCTCTGGTCGGAGAGATAGAACCAATCCCGATCCTTCACGCTGTTGGGAGATTGACTGGGTAGAGATAGATAGGTTGTTTTGTATGTCCAAGTACATGCATTAAGATTTAGCTTTTTGATTCGGAGCAGTGAGAGCAATTTGTTGTTTTCAGCGTCATATCTAAGGACTTGCCCGCCTCAAATGATTACACCGCACAAATATTTCTCCACTCCCGCCTACAATCTGTACCTTCGAGCAGCTATGCTCCCTGTAATCATTAAAAAATTATAATATTAGCTAGTGCTTATGATTAATTACGGATAGTTTTCAACCTGCTGAATTTTCCCAGTTACAGTAATGCAATTTAACCTGCTGGTAATAAAAAACGTACAATTCGTATAGTAAATCTCGAATTCGAGAGTTTGAATTAGAACGTAGTTCTATGATGAATGAAGCTGGAGACTCATTAAATCTCATAATAAATAAAAAGAAAACCACCCCGGGCACAATGAATCTAGCGAAGAAAGCCACCACCGGAGAATTTAAAGAAGAAGAAGGACATGTTCACCTTATTATTATATAACCTGAATCTACGCTACCAATCATTAAGTCCTTGCCAAAAACAATGGTAATTTGCAGGGGACCATGCAGCGTTAAGGGCTGGTCAGTTCACATTTATCATCGATAGAAAAGTCAAAACCAGCAAGGATCTTATTCCCTTCAAAAGCGTTAAGGGCTGGTCAGGTTTTTCTCTTGCCAAAAAACAAAAACGTGACTCTCTGGTTTTCTGGTCCATGGGAAGACTGATAGATAGGGATCGATCGATGTCTGGCCAGGTGCGTCTCATCTACCTCCATGCCCATATCTCTCGTCGTCATCATTTTTTGTCCAGGAAGAATTTTAGTGGCATTCGTCCTAATAATTTACGCCTGTTTACTTGTTACGTGTTGTTTAATAAATCTTTAATTTTAATTTATACTGAGTCTTTTTTTATTTAATTCAATTTGGTTTCTTAAGTTATAGTTTCTGAAACCGAAGTTAAACGGAAACGAGACGAGTTTTTTTTTTTTTTTAAGAAAATACTTTAGCCAAGATTATATTATAAAAAAATCAGTTTAATTAGTTTAAGATCAATTTTAAGGATAATTCAGATAATTCTAAACATGAGATAAAAAAAATTGTTTCTCAAACATTCGATTTTGTTTATTTATTGTAAATGAGTTGGTATTGAAAAATGTTTCTTGCAAACAAACTGTGACATCAATGCTGGTGATAAAGTCAATGCTGGTGATAAAGTCCCCATTGATCGAAATTGTTTTTTAATGTATTTTTAATTCAAAACATATTAAAATATTATCTTTATTTTTTACAAAATTATATTTAATATTAGTACATCAAAATTACCTATAAATTTAAAAAATTAATTAACTTAAAATAAAAAATAAATATAAATATTTTTTTCCAAATTTATTCTCAAACACCACTGAGAATTAAAGCAGCGGATGGCGAAGTTGGTGCGGTGCAGACGGTGGGCTGGCCGGCGTGGATGGTTAGGTGTTGTCCAGCAGAGGTACCAAATCTTGATAATATATTTCCCGACATACTATATGATAAAGTGACCTATAGCGTCTCTTCAAAGTATTGTTTTTATTTTGCCAGAAAATCGCCATGTGATTATTTTCTTCTAAAATTGCAGTAAATGTAAATTAAAAAATTTAGCTTATATAGCCCCTAATTTAATTAGAGTATAGCCTGCAGTGAATCAATGAAATCCATTTAATTACATTCTAGAAGGGTATCGACGCAAAAAATATACATATCCTCGTAAGGCTTTCACAGGTGTTTTGATGAAAGGAAATTTCAGGCATAGACCATGGTCGTCAATACTGTTATGTTTTGTCCGGAACAGTTGGGATGTTCTGTGCTATTTAAAAATAAAGATAAAATGATATCATTTTCATCTCGGTTTTAATTCCGACTCATTCTGAAAATACCGGCCGGAATGTCTCGGTACCGTTCCGGATGTACTGCTCCGACCTTAAAATCCTCCTTATTATTAACTTGTTATTGTATTTCTAATTTTGAGATTATGTTTATTTGACATTATGTTTGTATTTTATAATTTAAAGTTAATTTATCTTGAATTTTAATTATGCTTGTTAAATTAATATTTTAATTTTTTCATACATATAATTAATTATATATGAACAGTACAATCCCAAAACAGCACGTCGAAATGCTCCGAAACCGAAACGTTCCATATCAATATAAAAATCAGAACGACAACCGGAATAGTATTGACAACCTTGATAGAAACTACCGTGGCTTTGCTGCCTTCACCGCACACGTGGCATACGAGCAAGAAAAAAATCAGAACGACAACCGGAATAGTATTGACAACCTTGATAGAAACTACCGTGGCTTTGCTGCCTTCACCGCACACTTGGCATACGAGCAAGAAGAGCATCGGTGCCATCGACAGCGACACGAGGGAGGGAAAAAAAAAAACTGTCGCAAAACCTCTACATTGATTCTACTGATGGCGCACGGCAGCCCCATAATTTGTCTTGTTTTCGCAAGCCGTTGTGGGCCCCATGAAGGCGTCGTTGTTATCGACAAGCACATGCGAGCAGTTCTCCCATCCTGCTGGACACGAGTTGCAGCCCCGCCATTCGTGGAACAAAAACAAAGGGATGACAAGTTTCTTTCGAGGAGCTCAATAATTAGCGCTCCACTGGAATCTTGCTGATCAGTAGCAACAAGTTGGTCTTTTTTTAAATTACTTTTTTATTTTATTTTTTTTAATAATTTTTGTTATGGTAAATAAAAATAATTTAAAAAAATTAAACATTTTAAATATAAAAAATCTTATTTTTTTAATTATTTTTGAAACAATGATAAGTTATTTTTAAAATCTTATTTAATTATTTTAAATAAGCAGAGTTTAATTGTTTTAAGCCCCGTTTATTAAATTCCACTCGGGAAGCTATGGTTTCAGCCAGGAAAAAAAAATAAGTTGGTAAAATTCACCTTTTCTTCTTCTTCTGAACGAGAATAGGTAGTAGAGAAGACATCACCACAAACACAAACTCTTCAATGAAGATATAAATAAATAACAACGGTCATAATAGCTTCAATTAATTTCTAGCGGAACTAGAAAAATACCAATCGAAGATAAAAGGATACTTGTGATGAAAACATTGTTCATTATGATAGTATTTTTATGGATTTGCCTCTCACATCTAATAAAACTTAACACTAGTTTTCAGAGACATTAAAATAGTTCATCAGTCATTATTAAATTGACCGGGAATAAATAAATATTTTTTTAATCTTAATTGCATGGTGAAGTAATCCAAATACGCTTATAATAAAACTAAAATCAGAGTCGAGGATAATTTTATATTTCTTACAATGATTTTTCAAAATTATCATGTAGGGGTAGAGTCAATCTTATATTTAACTAGACATAAAAAATAATGAAAAACATAATACACGGTGAAAGTTTATCATGCTAACTTCAAAATACAATACAAAACAATTATGTTCATAGAGTTTCATTAGATAGATAAAAACTAACAAATTTAAAATAAATATTTCGGTTTCGATTGGCGTTTTGTTTTTTCTACTAGCACGGAATGTTTCGGTTTCGAAACGTTTCGACGTGTTGTTTTGGGGTTGTACTGTTCATATATAATTAATTAATTATATATAAACAAAAAAACTAAATATAATTTTTATTTTTTATAAAATCAAAGTTGACGCAACAATTTTATATATATATATATATATATATATATATATATATATATATATATATATCACTTATGGTTACAAAATACAAAGTGACAATTGATTCAGTTGTACAACAAATAAATTGCTGGATTGATTTGTCCAACTTCTATTCCACATCGGTGGATTGTGAAATAACCTAAGAATTTGTGGCTTTAAATCTTGAAAGTTATCCCACATCAGCTAAATAGAAATCCAAATAAGGAGTTGTGTTTATAAATACAAATCAGGATTTTTATTAAACCTACTTATATCAACGGGGTTGTTCTTATGCCAGTGACATCTAGTGAACTTGGATGTGTGCCGGCTTAAGGGTTGAAAAATAATATAAAATTTTGACCGATCATAATTATTAACCTTGAGCAGGATTGTAAAATCGGACCGATCCGGTTCGATTTAATGATTTTATACGATTTTGACTGAGTTTGATCAAAATCGTTTTTTTTACCCGAGTTGAAAATGTTTGATGAGTCAACTCGCAAAATTGTACGATGTTGCGAGTCAACTCGCGATTTTAACAACCATGTATATTAGAGTTTGAGAACATCTTTTTTCCTTTTCAAAACAAAATAATTAATTTTACCTCGTGGTGAAGCAAGGTCAGCACATAGTCATTACCTGTACAATTTAAAATATTTTTTTTATTTAAAATAATATTTTTAAAAAAATTATTTTTCATATAATAATTTAAAAACATATAAAAAAATTACAAAAATATTTTTGAAACACAATATTAGGACAGGACAGTAAATATAATAAATGCAGGTTCAACTATCTTACAGGTAGGAGGTGGGTTTGGTTAATAAAGCAGGACAACCTTGCTGCCTCCTTGTAGTCATTAAATTTCAGGGATGTGGGTAAAGGAAAAACTCATTGAATTTTAAGCATCATAAAGTAAAACTTTATGTAGCCATGGCTGCTATACTATTAACTATTAAATATGATAGCAAGTGTAGTGTAACTATAAAAGTGTTTTAATTTAAACAAGTTGAATATAAATATGGAAAATTTATTTTTTATTAAAAAAAAAGCTAGCAAAGCTCTAAAATAAACATGAAAAAAACCCAACTTTTTTTCTATCTTGGACCCACTACACTTTTTTAAAAGGGTGATAGCATAGCATGGCTTTTCAAAATACTATTATTGTATCTTTTAAAATTTATTTTTCACGCAGGCAGTGGATCAAATAATTAAGAAAAAACCCAAAAAAAGAAGTCAATTTATGTGTTTTAGAAAAGAGATCGGGTTTAATGCCAGACATCATATAACTTGGGAACGCATACTTATCGAGCAGTGAAAACTTTATAAGTTGTGGAGTGATATGAACGAAAACTTTATTAAATATAGATGGACATATTTCCATGCAATAGCTACTTGAAGTTTTGTTACATGCACAGCGCTCATACTAAACGGTGTCGAGTTATGACTTTCATTTCTACATCAACAGTCAATTAAGCATGCTACCAGTGGTGATCATGCCTTTTTATTCATGGACAGATTAATTATATATATATATATATTTTTTCCACGGTGGAGATTTTGCCACTCTTGTCAGTGTCTCATCTCAGGCCACTCTTCAGAGTCAAGCAAATGCGCCAACGATTCCAAATCCAGAGTTGAATTGTCATCGAGACAACGATTCAGCGCCCAATCTTTGAACAATAGGTCATCGGATAAGGCTAAGGAGTGACCGGAGCCAATGGAGAGATTCTTGCCGCAATCATTGTCAATCAGTGCATCTCCACCAATCCCATCACTCGGTTGAAACTCGCTCCAGGGTCCGAAATTCAAGAAATCCGAGCCATCATCGCACGCATGAAGCTCTTCAGGCCGGCACTGAAAATCTGGACTAGCTCGCTGGTGATTTAACAAGGAAGCTTGTGATGGGTCGTCTGCGACTGCTGAGGAGACAATTTCAGGCGGCGGCGGCGGCGGAGGCGACTGTAATGAGAGCAGAACTTTAGTACACCTGGTGGCTTTGGTGGGGATTACTTGGATTGCCAGTGCTGGCTTTGACGATTGGGTGTTAGTCATGGACTGCTCAATTGCTCGTTTCTTAAGGCTCTGAGACGTTTGTTTGGATTGCGGTGATGATTGAGCACTGGCTTTCTTCCCCAGAGTAGTGTTCCAATAATTCTTGATTTCATTGTCTGTTCGCCCAGGTAGCCTTCCAGCTATTAAAGACCATCTGCACATTCAAGAATGCCATTGATTAGCAGGAATAGTAATCATAGCCCAGAGCAAGTGAGAGAGAGCGAGAGAGAGAGAGAGAGAGAGAGAGAGAGAGCGAACCTGTTACCAAGAAGCTTATGGAGCCTGACAATGAGTTCTTCTTCGTCATTGGAAATGTTGCCTCTTTTGATGTCTGGTCTGAGATAATTTAGCCATCTGAGTCTACAACTCTTACCACACCTCTTCAAACCTGCATATTATTAATAATAATGACAATAATCAGCACAAAAACTCACAAATCGATTCCATTCACCATGAAAATCTTGCTGCCATCAAAAGGAGCATCAATCAACTCCACTCCTAAATCTAAATGTTTGGACGACGAGCTAGTACCTGCTCTCTTGGGGAGGTTTCTCCACTTGCCCTCTCCATGGGCTTTGATGTAAGCCGTCAGTATCTTGTCTTCCAATGCAGTCCAGGCTCCTCTGTTGAGTCCTTCCTTGGAGCAGCATGGACTCCTCCCCATCTCTCTCCACACTCGCACGCTCACACCAGCAATGTGGTAAACGAGGATCTGTGCACCTTTTTATAGACCTAGATCCCTGGATACTGAAGTTAATCCAATTGACTACTTTGATACTTAAATACCTATTTTGATAAAATAATAATTAATGAAATAAATGTGTTTACAACGTGTGAAAGCAATTATTAATGCCCTTTTTATCTGCGGGTCTATCCTGCTCTTATTTCTCTCTCTGAATCCCTTTATTTGAAGGGTACTAGTCCTCCCCACGGGGTAAATTTACCGTTTACCAATGGGAATTTTATTTTAGAGATAGACTGTTAGCCTTCTTGGCTAACCTTTCTTCGTGTTAGGTATGCTCTGCTGTTTCTGCGTTGGTTCGTGAGTGTTTTCTTTTTTTATGACTTTGTTAATGCTACCTTTTTAGCAGCACTCTGGTTGGCTGCTAAGGTTGTATGAGCTCATCCTTCAAGATTAATATATAAGAAGGTTTTCCATTTTGCGTGACGTGTCAAATTTGACTCTTTTACATGCATTGAAGTGGGATGTGTTCTCTTTTTATCTATTAAAAAAATATTAATTTGGTTTTTAAAAAAACATATCTCGCTGAGCACCACGCGAATAAACATGTACAAAAAATACTTTGATTTTAAGAGAAATATCAAATTTAATTACATGCATATATTTACCCTCCATCATCCGATGCCTTTTAAGGAACCCGGAATCTGTTGGTAGAGACATATGCTGACAACCTGCGATGCATTTAATATTTGATGTAGTGTAGACAGAGCTACATCAGCCATTTATTTTTTATGTTGATCGAGCAACGAATAATAAACGAATAATATATATATATATATATATATATATATATATAGATCAGGGGGGGTCTAAGCCTGGATTTAATTTCTATTTATTTATTTATTTATGTATTTATATATAATTTTAGAAGACTTAAATTCAAAGAAGAAAAAGGAGCGACGAAAGCCTTGGAGAATGCACAGTGTGCTGTAATATTTGCAAACAAGAGATTAGTTTCTTGGGTTCGAGCTTTTCTAAATCCCAGAAAAGTCACATTGACCGGTGCTTCAATGTGATCCCCAGCTAACCTTCTGCCAAGATCTAACCCCCAACTTAGATTTCAGTTTTAATATAAAATTAAGAGCAGTCGGGATAGATAGTTAGGTTGAATTTGTTCTTCAACCGGTCAATTTGAGAGGCACCCCTTCTTATTAAAATATTCCGGTTGGATATTCTATCAATTTAGTTAAATAATTGTGTGTAATGGCGGGAAACAGTTTCGTATCCTGGCTGATACGGCGAATCATGCCATCAAACAGGCTGCCAGCAAGCAGGAGGAAGGTCCACGCCGTGGAACACGAACCCCCATCAGGTAGATTTGAAAATTAAAACCAAATTACACATTCCCACGTAATATTTATATATATATAGAAGTTATCTTATTATTAGTTTCCACGAGAAATTAAATTTCAAACGACGAAAGTCCACTACTACATGCAGGTCTATTAAATACATGAAGTGACGGTAGACTTCTCCCTTTTCTTAGAAGAGTTGGTAAAAGACTTTTAATTGAGTGAACGTGAAACCACTTTAAAAAATGTACATGTAGAGGTCGCCAGGGACATTTATATTCCTGAAAAAATAAATTAGCGGTGGTTTATTTGAACCCGGAAGGGTTTTCAATCGGATTTTGTTGCTGTTTTTATTTCTAGATTGTTTTGATGCATTATTATTAGAAAAAAAAGAGCATACTTTAGTAAATAATTATCAGCACGTAAACAACCCTCGTATGGATCGTGAAGGTTTACTTTTTGAAATTTGCAGAAGCAGATATTCAAACACGCAACCAGAAAAATAGCTTGCGTCCGTTCGTGTGGCTATGGCGCGCGCCCTGATCCAAGAAAAAGACGCCACTCCATAGATTCCGAGTTGCAAGTCTCAGCTAACTTTCAATCCTTCTCGACGACTCGTCAGTAGGTTAGGTGTGGTTTTAGGTCTAGTTTTCGTGATCACGTTTCCATTGGCCCTCGCACTAACCACTGCTTTAGCGGAGCTCGCGAGTTTTAAAATAATAATAATTTTGCAGCGACCACTATTTTTATTTTGTCCGCTTCCTTGGGCCAAGGCCAAACGTCAAAAATATAAATATATTGTACGAATTGATTTCGGTCATGTTCATAATTACACCCTTGTTTTTTTCCTCGCACCCATCATGTGGCATGTATTCCGGGAATTATATTCTTTTTTTTTTTTATTTCTGTGAAAGGGAGGTCTAATCAAAGTGTTTTATCAATTATGCTGAGAAAATCTTGTTTTTGTGAAATCTATTTCTATTATTAATGCATTAAAACGATCTATCTCTCTCTCTCTCTCTCTCTCTATATATATATATATAGACACGTGTAAATCAATAGTAAACCCATGATTTGAAAATTGCAAACGAAATTTAATCACTGTTGGTATTTCTTTTTTCCCAGGAGATCTTAGAGTTTTCTTTGTTGAAAAAAAAAACATGGAGAGTTGAACGTTGGAGATTTGTCTACCGCACGTTTTAAAATTCATTTTTCTTTTTCTACTTGAGGTAACGAGGTTTCTTTGCTTGTTTTGATAAATATATTAATCCAGGTAGCATGAAATAAATGATATCTAGTAATCTGATTAACCCTAAGGATCTAGGGTTTGAAATCCATCAAGAAAGAGAAACTTTGGAAGGCGAAAGTTTAATCAACAGATGAACTAATATCATACTTGGCTTGATTGTAGCAGTGGAGGTTTAGGAATGTTATTGTGTTTGTTTTTTAAAGTTTTTTAAGTTTGAAAATATATTAAAACAATGTGTTTTTTTTATTTGTGATATCGGTTCATGAAAATAATTTAAAACACAAAAAATATATAATTTAAAATAAAAAATATATATATTTTTTAAAAAATATTTTTGAAACGCGGTGTCAAACACTCCGTAGTAGTGGTGTTACGACTAGAACAAAACAAACTCCAATCCAAATATAATTAAAATGCCACAATCCAATTACTATTTTTTTAAAAAAATCACTAAATTAATAGTGATATTAACTACTTTTCAATAAATAAAATGTTATAGAATTTAATAGGTGGGAATTTCTTCTGGAATAGGTCATCCACCGTCAAATAGTCACTCTCAATAAGTGAGATTTAATTACCTTACAATATCTAAAATATTAGAGAATTCTAGTTTTCAAACACGCAAGTCCCTGGGTCATAGTTTTACATATTTGCAAGACTATGGAATCTATAACTTTTGGTAGTGTGCAAATAGTATTTTATTTTTCTCTTATCTTATTCCGCAGAATGTTAATTTTAAGCAGGTGAGAACATGGAATTAACTTCTTTGTCGATGCATTTCAAAAATACTTTTAAAAATAATTGAAATTTTTTATTTTTTATTTTAAATTGAATTTTTTGATATTATATTATTTTCATGTGATTGTCTAAAATAATTTTTAAATAATAATAATAATAAATTATTTTGATATATTTCTAAAAAAAAAATACTTTCAAAAACACCTGAATGATACTCTCAAGCATACAAATATATATAAGATGGTTCATAGTCTTTTGTGATGAGAGTTTCATTTAGGGTGTGTTGCGCCTTAAGTTTGTCTAAAATAACACAAATGTAATATCCTTAACTTTAGGTACAATCTTCTTTATAACTAATCGAAAAACAAAGTTATTTTTTCTATCAATTTAATCAGTTGTCCGAATATACTAGGAACTTTCTCTTAAGACATAATTAGTTTCTATTCTTGGTTATTCATATTTACCTATATCTACATAAAAGTACTAACTACAAATTACCCCTCGTGAGTCTGTGAGGTACCTGTAAGAAAAATCAATAACATTTGTCAAGTATCAAGGTACAACGGTTTATGTAAAACTTAAGAAACATTCAAACTTTTCAACTAAACAATGATTAAAACCTTCTTATATATAACCATCACAAGTTTCTTTTCACTTAATTTACACATTACAAATAAATTCATAATATAATGGATATAATTAATCATCATGGAATTCATATAACAAACCAATAATCTGGTATTTTTTAAGAATACTAATCAACTCGACATGGTTGCCAAATTTTCTAGCATTCTTATTTGGAAGCCAATCTTCTAGTATTTTCTAAGAAATGTCAATCAAACCTGTAACTTGTCTTTGTCAATTAACCCAACATTCATTTTCAGAAACCAATGTTTTTGTATTCCTCGTGAATACCAATCAATCTAGTCGATTAATCTTAGATGTTAATCAATCTGGTATTTGTATTTGAAAGTTAATATTCTAGTATTCCTAATGCATACCAATTAATTTAGTCAACTCATCTTGGTTGTTGATCATTCTAGTATTTCTATTTGGAAGCCAATATTCTAGCATTCCTCACAAATACCATTCAATCTTCTCATCTTGCACATCTTTCTTTTCATGCATACTTTTGATATCTCTATTCACATCTTCATTGATTAGCTAGTTCATAAATAGAATTTACAGAAATTTATAAGAAAAGGTTTTACTATGCCCAACCTCCAACTCACTAAACCACTCCAACAATATCCTATAATTTTTTTAAGTTTTCAAATTAATCACTATTGTATCCAAAAACACTTTTTATTCATTGTCAAACATACTATTATTCAACTCGATTATTCATTCTCGACCAATTTTTTTTTATTTTCTTAAACTTGTTTAATTCAATTTCTATTATCATATAAATATTTGACTATAAAGGAGCATGAATTCCATTTCCATTTAGGTTCAATCACAACATAACTATGAGCATATTTACAACTAAAACTTCTAAATTCAACAATTTCTTAAAAGGCATGAAACTCTTAAAGCATCAAAATCCATATTTATCATATAAAAATAGAAGCATTCCTTGAAACTATTATCCATGTGCTAAGTTATCACTATTTTAGTACAATTTACAAAAATAATGCAATTACATCAAACCTCCATTTTGTCCCTCAATGGTTGCTTCTGAGGCTTAAATATTCATCCAATTCTATTGTCATTCCAACATGATTTCAGTCCTACAACAACCTATAATGATCCTCAGAACTCAACTTCTAAGTAATCCATTTTTGCTTCAAATTATTGTTTTTGTCAATCTTCCTTAAAATCACTAAACTCTTGTTTTCATTTGATACATAGGGGTTTTAAAGACCTTACCCGGTTGCCTAATGTAATTTTGAAAGTCGACCCGTTAAAACTTTCTCAAAGCTTTTCTCTTTTTGATTTAATCTTTTTTCTGTTTGATTTTCAGTGTAAAAGTGTTTTTCTCTCTCCAAATCCTTTATTTTCACTCTTTATAATTACTTTTTAGCCCTTTAAAGTGAACATAACGAAGAAGACATGATAAGGTTATCATTTCTCCTCTAGCTTCCTCCGTTAGTTTTTAAGAAAAAAAGTAACCAAAATGGACTTGTTGTTTTGAGAAATAGGCAATCCATTTTATAAAATTGGTCTAGTTATTTCATCACACCATAATTTGGTTTGTTTTCCAATTTATCCCAGCAACCACAAACCTTTATTCTCTTATATTTGTAACTTTTTTTCTTTTTCTTTTTCTTATTTTATTTTGTTACACCATAATTCAAAATATTTTCAATTTATCCCAAGGCTTACAACATATATTGAACCTATAAAGAATGTTGGTTTCATGTTTATTTTGAGCTATTATGTTTTTTTGGTTTTTTAATGTCATTAATAGGTCTATCAAGGTGCATATATAGGGTTTTTCCTTGGTGTCTTTTATTAAAAAAATATAGGTTGACAAGTGGGTTTCTAAATCAAAATACCATAAGGCTTGATTTTTGAGCCACCATAATGGTTGGGATATGGGAAAATGCTGGTGGTGCACCGTGTGAATTTTTTTATGGAATAATTTACGGTAGACAAAATTTCATCCACCTCATTAACTTTTCTAAAAAAATAAGGCTTTCCGGGCGATATGTGTCCGCCCCATTAGCTTTTCCAAGGAAATAAAGGCTTGCACACATGTCATATATGAATTAGTCGGCCATTGCGAGTGATATGTAAAGGCCGGCACATTTCATTTCAATTCAAAAAACAAAACAAAACAGAGCAAATTTTATTTTGCTCAGAATCTCGGCCTATTCCAGAAATTTTGCTTAAATTCCGGTCAGACGTTCTAGTATCGTTCCACCCGTTCCGGCCAAATAATGGTTTTTTTAAATAATAAAAAGTTTTATCATATCAATCATATCTCTTAATTCAACTATTATATTAGGATGAAATTTTATGAGGAGTCTCTTGATATATTTACATATATCATGTTAAACTTTCAGATCAATCAGATAATATAACGACCTTGCGATATCGATGATGATATTGTCGTAATATTATACAAGTTCATAATTTTGTTTAGAAAAATCATTTTATTGTCTTTTTTTAGATTATTTTTTTCTCAATTTCATTATTCAACAACGAGTTTATTACGAATTGAATTTCATAATTTGATTTGATTTGTTTTATTTAGGGTTATCGTGGTTTTATAACGCAAGTCATATATTTGAAAGGTTAACTGAGATTGACCCTAGTTGATTCAATATATCGTTGTTTCAATATATTCTTAAGATGTTATCTTGATTTTTTTAATGAAACTATTTTTATTTTTATCAATTTTTCATGTTATTTTTGAATTCAACAAGTCGGTAGAGTTATATTAGGTCAACTCTTATTTTTTTACTTATATTTGAAATTTAAATTTCACAATTCTAAATAATTTTATTTTTGAATTTGAACTAATTTTTTTTTATCTTGAATTAATATATGTAAGGGTGTGTGTGTGTGTGTAAGAACATAAATAATACAACCCCAAAATGAAGCGTCGAAACGCTTTGAGACCAAAATATTCTGTTCCAATTGAAAAAACAAAACATCAACAAAAACAAAATTGACAACCTTGGATTGAATTAACAAATCTATTAAACATGATCAAATAAATATCTTATCTTGCAAGATCAAATATCTTGATATACATCTCTCTCGATGTTATAGTCTTGCTTTTAGTCATTATTAATGACCTTTTTATTTACTTATTTACATAGATAATACTCAATTTATAAGAGATACACACTCTGACTCGAACTCGAGAGCTGCTATGCAGATCACATGTCATTTGTCATCATATCACACTCCTTGAAGACCATTATGTAAGTCTCAATAGCATAAAATTGTTAATTCCAAACACAGTAATTCTTTCACTTTTGAGATTATGTATTTAAAACAATAGATAAACATAAAAAAAAACACGTGAGTTAATCCATTCTAAATAATTTGGTTCTTTTAGTTATTTTTCTTAATTAAATACAATTTTAATCATTTAATCTTCACCGATAAAGTTCAAAAATTAGAGATATTGTAATCATGGAACAAGACAAATCCGAGGCAAGTAGAAGTTAAGATAAAGGAGACATAATGAAATGTCCACAAAAGATAAAGACAGAACCTTGGCAAGTAGATGTTAAAGTAAAGGAGAGACAGTGCAACAAAAATGTTGATGGATTTCTATTTAGGAGTGCATTTGAAACTAGTTTTAGTGTTTTTAAAAAATATATTTAATATATATAAAAAATTAATTGATATTTGTTGAAGTATTCTATAATGGTTTTGAAGTATTGCTATAAAAAAATTAAAATAAAATAAAAAGCATCATGCAAAACAATCTCAAACACATTAATCCATAAAAAAAGAGCAGACTTTAAAAAATGAAAAAGGAGAAGTGACAAAATCCGGTGTAGCACCTATTTTTAACGGTCAAGGCTTCTCGCTTGAAACAGGGAAACAACCAGGCTCGATCCAGCAGAATTCTGTTTTGTAGCAGGGGCGAGTACAATGGAATGAGACTACACATCCAAAATAAGGGCGACAATTACAACTTCAATTTTTTCTTTTACCTCAACACAACCTCCACGGCACAATCACAGCTGATTATGTGCGCGCGTGTATCAGAAGCTATATGAGCTTGACAAATTGAATCCATTTATAAATAACGTCTCCGCCATCCTATGAATTAACAGGCTTCGAGTTCAGCTTGGGGAAAGGATCCTGCTTGCTCAAAACTACAACTTTGCTCTTGTGAGCAAAGTACCCTTTCACAAGATTCTTGTATATTAATATGGCCACTATACATTCCACCTAACAATTGGAACAGAGCTGTCAATTAGTTCATCCGACAGGTAAAAATGCTGTACAGATAATCTAATAAAGTTCAGTGTTATGTAATAACGACAGGCATAACCATAAAAAAATACCTCGTCCAAATCCATGTCTATCTCAAGCCACTTTAATGCTTTGACAATTACTTCCAATTTCATCTGGTGAGCTTTGCTTGGGTCCCTCTGCTTTTGGATGATGTAACTACACATACGATAACCATGAAGTACATTCCAACTAAACAATCAAAGCTTACACGCACTCAAATACACACACATACAAATAATATATATATATATATATATATATATATATATATATATATATATATATATATATATATATATATATACACCACGAGGCAAGGGCCTTACATTTTCTTTAGCAATCTTTGGTAAACTTGAAGTTCTAGCTTCTCCAGGACAAGAAATACACCTGACCTTAGAAACCTAGAAGGAACAAAATGGCTCGAGAGTTAAAGTTATCTCCAGATATTCTTATTACCATTAAATCTCATCCATGCAAAAAAGCAGAAATACCGGTCTTCATGCTCTTGGAGAGCTTCTCGAAGTAGCCTAAGATCACCCCTTTTTAAAGCTTGGATGACATTATTGTACTGTCAAATGAAAATACCATTGATTATTAGTTAGGTATTAATGCAACTAAAACTTAGGCTAAAGACACTGATAGCACCCTCATGGATTCCTGGTAATAATAGTCAAGACTGTTAGAAGCAAGGAAATAACATGTAAGTAGGTTATATGGTCATTTTTATCTAATACAACATGAACAACACGCCCAGCTTGAACATATTTGGCGTGCACATTAGGAACATCTAACTCGTCAGGCATACCTCAACTAGGCCATACTTCTCTAAAAGCCAATCTTTGGGTAGAACACCTATTGAAAGCTTCACGGGTATCAAATATTTTAAAATCATCCTGATCCAACAAAAATGAAAAAACGTGAGCTAAAGCATCCATAAAAGGACTATTAATGAAAAGGAAGAAAGTGAAAAATGAGAACATATCAACTTAAATCAGATATTATGAAACACCTATGAAGCAAAATTTCAAATAAATGTGTGTGAATAACAAATAAATAGGACATCCTAAGTAATATTCATATTGTCAATGAAGTGTGCTTGTCATGATATACAGCAAAAAATGAATATGACATCTATTTGTAATTTTATATAACTCAAAATACCATTTGTTCTCCAAATCAAGAAACTATATTCATCCTATCAACAGATTATGAAATCAAGTTATATATATTGTTAATTACAAAATGGCAAAACCCACTAATTGCATCCTGTGTTTTTATAAATTTGTCAAATAAGCCCGTGTTTAGTAGTAGATCAATTCAACAAGTGTGTTTCCAATTTCGGTCAATTGAGTATTGTTTCTCAAAATCAATGATTTTTATATGCAACCCAAATAAAAAAATAATATTTTCATAAGGGACCAACATACAGCATTGATATCAGAAAATATTTAAAAATAAAGAAAAATAAAAATCAACAGTAGCCAACCAAGAGTGACTACGTTAGCCATCACCAACCACCCAAGATGCCTTCCTCTATAGCTTTGGCCACAATTCCAGTTTCCAACAAGGATCAAAACAATGACGAAGATGGAAATGAAGGTCGAAAATGGGTGGATCAAAGATAAAAGTTGCCAGAGAAAATTTTTAAGTTAAAACTATTAAATTTTTAAAATCACATCTAGAACTTCAAACCCAAAATTCCAAATTCAACCCAGAAGCTATCCAGGTTATATCCACACATTCTTTCATCTAGTCACAACAGATCCTCACATATCAAAAACATGTTAACTGATTTCACTTTTTGACATTATTTCATGTCAGCACGTATCTAAAACGTCAGGTCATGTCAATCATGAATTCACCATGGATAGAAGTTTAATACTAATGCATTGAGCATTCAGAAGAATCCAATGCTTCATACGGAGCAACTTGAAGCAGTTGCAATTTGCACACTATGGCAAGACCAATAATACCTCCAGAAAGAAGTTTCATGGAAGTTTGCAATCACAAGGACACAAGTTTGCATTCTTGTTAAGGTCATTCCAAAACAAAATACTAAAGGAAATCTGAAACCACTATGAAATAGCTTCAGTAGAAGCATACCAAAACGATTACTTTTATCAGAATTGAAGTTAACAAAGGCATAGACTAGAGAAACAATCACCCCCATGATAACTTCAAAATGCAAACAATTACCACAGAATGCAATTTGACAAACATACAAATGTGTTGCAAAGAGGCCATCTATAGTGAACAGGCTTGCTATTATGCACATGTAAAATACATGCAGCAAGCACACCTGAACCAAACCTGATATTTGCTTCATTATGGGGGTGGCAGTGCATTAAGGCATACGATAATTTATGATCAGCCTGCCATGTTATAAAAGTGAACAAGTCAAAACAAATTCTTAAGCTTTTACATGTATAGAAATTAACTGAATTACAGTAAATCTAAAATGAACATGATGGATAAACTTCAATAATAAGCATGAACAAGACTAAATCTAGATTTAAGGACTCCGGGGCGTCAAATACCACTCATGTCTCGAGAAGGGGGGGGGGGGGGGGGGGGGAACAAAAGAAAAGAAAAGGCAAACTGCATGACATGGTTTAAGAGGAATTGAAGAGCTTACAGCAGGAAAATTTTCATTAAAAACTTCTAAACGACCAGTGTAATACATGTAGGTGACCTGCGATAGCAAGAGGGGGACCATCAGATCCTATACAAGGGATTTCCCATGAAATAATGACATTCTAAGAAACAATTTCCAATTAAAGACAAAGGAAACACCGGCCATTATTAAGCTCCACTCACCTTATCCCTCTTAGGAAATTCCTCAAAATCAAAAATCCGAGCAGTTTCAATGCTGCGTATCACACTCCTGCAAAGGTTAACTGTACCAAGCTGCAAAGCCCTAAAAGTTAGACATTTTATTGCTAAAACAGGTTACAAACTCTATTGTATCCCTTGCCGCCCTCTATTTTTTTGGAATACAGAGAAAATCACTCTACTACATAGCTAAAAAAGAGAAGAAAACGCAAGCATTACTTTGAAGTAAATTTTGAACAGCTGGCAAGTCACATATAATGCTCCCACACGTTTTGGTCCTTTTCCCTACAAATTTTGACATACCCTATTATTAAACTGCTAGCAACAGAAATACAAACGAAAAAATTGATATGAAAAGGCGTAAACATGGGATGAAAATAGAATTGATAAAGATAAAACCTACAGCAAGAACACCAAACACTTTCATGAGGAAAGAACCAGCTCCCTTCAGTTTTTCTGGCGATTTTCCATTGAAAGCCAACTCTCTATCCGCCTACATTTATTAATACCCGAAATACACTTGTAACAAGAACAAAAACACTAACTGCAACATTTAGATCCAAATGATATAAACAAACATACCCTCTCAGCAAGAATCCTAATTTCATAGGCAACAACATACAGTGCCTCCAAAGCCCACGCTGATTCCCAATTCCGAAACTCGGGAAGAAAAGCACTGCGTTTCCATACCAATTCAAGTTAAAAGGGAGTTATTATTAGTAATTAATAATTAAAATAAATAAATAAATAATTACTTGGCTGCTTTTTCGAAGGCGTGGTAAGCATCGAGCAGGTTGCCAGTTCTATAACTTTGCATACAACGGAAAAAAGGTGCTATTATTTCCCCAAACTGCGAGTACTTCTCTGATTGTTTAATTAATCTATTTGCGTCCTGTTTTTATTTACAATAAAACCAATTAACACAGAGCAGCTGGATTGTGTGTGTGCGTGTGTGTGCAAGGATTAAGAGAGAAAAATGGACAGACCTGGAAAACATTGAGAGAATCGGCGAGGGAGAGGAGAGAAGGGGAGTTGGAGGAGACGGAGAGCAGTTGTTTCAGAGAAGCACCGTCTTGGAAGGAAACGGCGTCGGAGAAGCGGTTTAGGTATTCCGTTATTCTTCTGTGAGCCTCTCCCATGCTCAAGTACGCCATTATTAAAGCTGCTGCTCTGGTTTCTTACAGAAGGAACAAATCGAATCCAAGTTCGGCGAGCAAACGGAGCAAAATTAGGCACCGACACGTCGCCAACGCAAACTTCTGGAGTGTATAATTTTTTAGGTTGGAGTAATTACTGAAAAACAAAATTATTATTTTTTGTTTTCAAATGATATCACAAATAAATTTAAAATAAAAAATAAAAAATATTATTTTAATATATTTCAGAACAAAAATTACTTTAAAAAATAATATCACAACATTATCCAACAAAACCTAAATAATAATATTGTCTTTTTTGTGATTCTACAAGTTATCTTAAATTAATTTTAAAAATAATAAAATAATAGTGATGAATGTATATTTTTTAATAGAAAAAAATCAATGCATATATAAATATTTTATACTGATTATTTTTATTATTATTTTAAACGCTTTCATTCATTTTCTCTCAGTGGTTAAGTATTGTTGCTAATAACAAATGATTTTTATTTACATTAAGAAAAAGGCTAGACATTGATAAAGCAAGTCCAGGTGTTTGAAATTAATAAAAAAAAAAATGGCACGCTTAGGTTTTCTTTGTTTATTTTTTTCATCAATAAGTATTTTCTGTTTTTTTTTTTTTTTAATGGGTGATAGGTCACATATAGTGGTGGGTGACCTATAGTTGAGGGACTACTTTCTAGTCACTTTGAGTGATAAAAATAAATAAATCAAAGTTATAAGTTTTTAAACATTAAAAAACCCAATTTTTACTTTGTTTTTACCTTAAAACACCGTATAAATTTTTAAAAAAACACTCAGCAACCCCAGAACACCTCAAATTAAGTTTTAAAAACAAAATTCAACTAGATTTAAATAAACTAAATGAACCACCATCCATGTTCCCTATCATGTTTGAAGGGAAAAACACATTTATTGAACTATTCTTGAAAAATGGAATATAAAGACACAAAGGTTGTTCTTTTTAGGTCTTGTTTAGGAGGGCGGTTGCGATTGCTTTTGAAAGTGTTTTTTATTTAGAAATATATCAAAATGATATTTTTTTAAATTATTTCTGACATCAGCACATCAAAATGATTTAAAAATATAAAAAAAATCATTTAAAAAAAAAAAGAGGAAACGACGATTGTACCGCCCTCCTAAACAGCTTCTTAGTAGTTTGAATGTGACCATTTGACAACCTTGATATTTTCTGACAGATTTCCCTTCTCTCTTGAAACCATGGACTAAGAAATAAACAAAATAAGCTTTTAAGCCTGAATAAAAATTCTAAAAACCTTGAGATTGACCATATATTCTTTCAATGTTTTACAATATGGTCTTCTCACTTTTAATCTTGTCTTTCTAGTACAATTTTAAACTTTATCTCATGGAATTAGGGCTCAAAAGGGTTAAATTAAAAGGAAAAAAATATGAGAATAAAAATGAAAAAAAGAAAGAAGAAGCATTAATTTATGCTCAATGTTCATATGAACAATTGAAGCAACAGTGAGAAACCCCAAATCTTTTAGTATTTTAGTTGATATAAAACCTTCTTGTATTTATTTATCGATGATATGAGTTTTTTAATGATCTAAGAAACTTGGATAAATAGGTAAATAATGCATAAAAAAACATAATTCTCTTGGTTTTAGAAAAAAACAAATACAAAATTTTTAAAGGAATAAAAAAAGTGTAAAAATAATTAAATTCTATACAAAAAAAATATTCTCTGTAGCATCAATGAATATCTAAAATCGTTACGTTTTCATTTTTTAAAAAAAAAAACATCATAACTCATGGTTTCCATGTGCATACTCGACATATAATATCTGAATGTGGACTTTGCTGAGAAAAAAAAAACTATTTACAACTACAAACTATTTTTCTAAATATTAATTAACAATTAAGCTTTTTTCCAAAAAAAAAAAAAACTATTAATCTTATGTCCGTAGCCAAGCTTTCATCCTTAGTCCCATAATTTTTTATTTTTTATTTTTTATCACTAAAAAATATTTATTTTGAATTATGTCATTTTAAGTTAAGTTTACATGGTTTTTTTTTATGTACTTTAATTTGCATGTGCAATTTGTCATAAGATTCTTGATATTGAATTAGAGAACTTGATTTTATAAATCTTAATTTTATGTTGTTAAAATTAAAATTAAAAGATTATTGACCAAAACTTGTATTAAAGAAAATAATATTTTCTCGTGTTGTGGTGAAAGGGGGCAAAAATATTCAATTTGATCCCTCAAGTTTTAGTTTATTTGTTTGCATTCCAGCCCTTGAATATTTGTAGAATTGAGAGAAAGTGGTCAAAAAAATAAAGAAGAGAGAAAATGTTCTCGGGTGACTAAATTAAAACCACCAATGAATATAAAAAAACGGTGTTTTTGAATTTATTTTTAGAGGAAAAACTCAATGGAGATGGTTCTCACGTTTAATGATGTCTAAGAAGATAGATTGAAGCTAAAAGTAATTTTTAATCTGGTCTGATATTGAGTTTTTGTCCAATAAAAACATGTTTTGTGATTTGTTGTGGGATTTTAAAGATTTATATAATGATTTGTTTTTAGTACTTTCAGGTGTAAAAAAAAATAAAAAATAAGTTTTTAAAGTTGAAAAAAAATAGCTCCGGGTGTCATAAAATATCAACACGTTATCCACGCAAACACTATGCATGCGGGGAATATGTCATTCGATGTTTTTGAAAAAAGAAACTTTGAGGCAACCGTGACACCACCAACAGTTATGTCAATCAAAACTGCCGAAAGGTTAACTTGGGAAAAGCTAGGGGTATGTTTGATATTGTTTTTGTTTTTACGATTGAGATTAGAAAAAAGCATTTTGACTATGGTTCAAAATAAGTAGTGAAGTGTTTGGTTAAAACTGTGGTTGAGTTGAAGATTGAAAAAAAAAAAATTTTTGGATGTTTGGTTACCAAACTTTTCATATTGTTTTTAACTTATGAAATTACTTTAAAGGGTATATATATAATTTTTTTAAATATTATAAATTTAATGATATTTCTCTCTATATAGAGCAAATTTCTATTTCTATTTCTATTTATTTAAAAACATATTAAGATAATATTTTATTTTTATTTTTTTTTAAATGTTTTAACATCAAAACATTAAAGCAATGAAAAAAATAAGTTTAACTGCACAATCAAACACAACATTAGTGAAACCCTCTGTCAAAATCAAAGCACAACCCTCCTCCCCCTCTCTACCAAAAAAATCACAGCCCACCTCCATCTCCTCCTTCTCTTTGCCGACCAAATCATGGCACCACCCTCCTCCCTCTAATCCCGCGTGGTGCAGCCTGCAACCATCCCTCTCACTTAGGTCAGCCCCAAAAAATTACATTAAAAATGGAATTGAAAACATTAGTAAGCATATTATCCTTTGTAGCACAAAACAAACTAAAGATAGAGAAAAGGGGTAAGGTTTGTCGGAGAAGAAGAACATGCCGGGAGGGGCGTGGATGATTATTATGGAGGTGCTCGATTCTTCTCCATCCCTTTACTAAAACAGATCCGCAGAAGAAAGAGAAGGAGGAGGCGACAAATAGCTAGAAAAGAAAAAAGAGAAGGTTCCCGCAATGGAGAAGTAAAAGCTACAGAGTATGCAATGTGAAGGAGAAGAGGGGAGCAGAGATGTTGATGGACGAGGGTTTGATTTGGAATAATAAATTCTAACGGTAATTCTGTGCCTGTTTCTGTGGTTGCTGTGGTGGGAATTTGATGATCAAGCTGGAATCGCAATCTCAGAAGCATCAAATACATGCTTCACAACAAACAGCGTTTCAGTGATATTATTGACGTGAGACCCATGCTTTTTATCACCGTTCGGGTCGAACCAAACATTAAAATGACAACGTCATTTGACAATCGTAAAATGCACCACGATGCCAAACGCCCACAAAATCCAAGCAAGCAACCAAATCCCATCCAGAGCAACATGGAATAGTTGGGGATACGAGATCTCTTAAGCAGAGCTTTAGAATTCTTTGACCCGACTGTATTGGCGATGATGTCCAAAAAAATATCTGAATTATATTTTTTATTTTAAAAAAATTAATTTTGATATTAGCTAGGAAAAACCAAAATTAAAAAAGAAAGAAAAATTTTAATTTTTCTAAAAATATTTTTGAAAAACAGTGGTAGTATCTAATCCATTAAAGTAAGCACGCCTGAAGCCTTATATAATTTCTCTTAATGCGTGCTAGCTGTATAGCGTACAGCAATTATAATTATAAAATCTCGAGATTTAAGAATGTTCTCATATTCTCGTCTGAGATTGGAGAAAATTGGAATGACAACATGATACACGTTGAGGAGGAGCAGGAAAAGCTGATTTAGACACGTGCCTCTAATCGAGGAAATCAATGGTCGTGTCATGTTCAGCGGAACAGCAACCGACTTTCAAGATCGTCGGGAAAGGTTGTTGAGAGCTCTGATAAAAGAGTAGATGGGAATGCACATATTATAAAAAATAAAATAAAAGTTAGTTGATGAAGCCAAGGTGGGCCTTTTATTTTTAAACAATAAGTCAAATGACCAGATGATTAATCATATAAATCCATCACATCACCCCCAGATTGGACTCATTGTAACCCTCTGATCGAGACATGCAGCATGCTGTCACTACCAAAAAAGAAGAAGCATGTTGCCTCAAATCAAGATTTGGACATATTCTTGACCATAAAATAAATAAATCAAGTAGCTCATAATTAATTTTGTGTTTTTATGTTTTCATTTTCGGTTAGTGATTGTTTTTAGTTGATTTAAAGAATATGTTAGTGCTTGTTCACAATCATATACTTCCCTTTATCTTTTAGTATCTTTGATTAGATTTATATCCATGTATCACACCATCCATAATCATAATCATAATCTTGAGTTGTTTTATAAAGTATTTTTTTTTTTACTTTGCAAAAATCTTTTAAAGTTTTTTGACCAATAAGGTTTTTAATTACTGAAATTTTTATTCTCTTAAAAAATATACAATCTTTATTCCTTCAAGATTTTCTAAATTCTTTATTTTTCCTTAAAAAGTATTTTATTTATTTATTATGCTTGGAGACTCTAATTGTCTTTTATATTATAAATTTTAAAAATATAAATGTATTTCAAATGTGATCCTATTTTTTTAGTAATCTTGTTTGATTAAAATGATTTCGACGCACAAAATAGGTTTTTAGAAGCTTTTGAAATGTTTTGAGGTACTCGATGTGAAAAATAGAGAAAAATCGGGTTTTGGGGACCAAATCTGGTGGTCTTTGATTTTCCAGAAACCAAAGAGTCAACAGAGTAATTACAAGGGGCGATGATGCATTGTCTGCTTCTCTGTCAGACAATGGGCGGGTCCATTTCTTTTTTCTTTTTTCTTTTTAATTTTTTTGAGCACCCAGGCCAGACATCTCTATTGAAATGTTTTTTCTTTCATTTATTAACATATATAATTCAATATTTATTTGATTACATGTGTGTGTGTATTACTTAAAATTATTTAACTATAAAAACATATTGAAAAAAATTATGTATACAAATTTTTTATTTAAAAAATATTCGACCCGTTGAAAAACACAAGTCAAGAATCTAATGTGTGTGTGTAGTATTCAATTGGGGCACACGATACTAGTTTGTAAGAAATGGATTTTCTTTTATTTTTTTTCTTTTGGCTGCTATCTTTTTTTGGGATTTGTCTGTCCCATATAGTATTTTATGCTCTTCATTTCTGCTAGTGTGAAACATTACTAGGGATGGTCATATATGATTCCCATAAATAATTTATTGTTATAAAATTATATATTGTATATAAAAAAAACTTTCAACTATAGATCAATAGACTTGCTATTAGAAGTTAAGTGTTTTTTATTTCTATGGATCATTACTCATTAGAAGAGAAAAAATAAATAGTTTTTAGTTTTTTTTTATATAATTGAATGATTAAATTGCATGTGAATGAAAAATATATTTAACTAATACTGGTCTTTTTTTACTTTTCATTTTTCAAGCATGGTAAATTTCTTATATTATTTTTGAAGCAAAATTTCTTTAACTAGTATACAAGAACTTTTTTGTATTTTCATCATTGTCTTTTAATAATAATCAGTTGATTTAAAGACAATTTAATTTTTAATTAATATATAAACATATATATTTTTTAAAAAGTTATGGAATATTCCCGTGCCATTTAGGGTGGCGCGTGAGGGGCATACAACGATCAAATGGTGGCTTCTAAAGCAGCGTTCAATCCTCTCTGCTACCTCTTCATTCATGGACAACGTGTGTGGAAAACAAACCTCCAGCATCCTAGGAGGGAGCCACTGCCACATGGTCCTTTGTCAGACAATTGTTTTATTTGATAATTGATTCTACTGTAACTTCAATTTATTTTGAACAAAATTACCGGGTCGCCATTTAGTTACCAATCGGAGTTTTTAGATAAGGTTGTTTTTGAAAATATTTTTTGTTTAAAAATATATTAAAATAATATTTTATTTTAATTTTTTACAGATTACTTTTTATATAAACACATTAAAATTATCTAAAATCACTAAAGTTTTAATTTTAAAATAAAAAATAAAAATATTTTTTTTCAATTTTTTTTAAAAATACTTTCGAAATACATTCTCAAACACCTCTTCAGTCACACAGGTCACATCACGCCAACTTCAACATGGTTGGATTTAAAATATAGAAACCACAACATAGGACCAAACTAAATAAATAAAAAGTGAACGAATTATGCTAAAAAGATATTTTGTTTCAATTCAATTTTTTTAACAATAAAATGATACTTTCATTAGCAATATAGTTTATTGAATAAAAATAAAAGAAAAATAATATTCGTGAAAACTATAATATTGTTAATTAAAATAACATTTTTTTCAGTGGGAAGCATTGGTTCTTAAGCAACATCTTTTCTTATTTTTCTTATCAATCACTATTGTTTATAAATGATGAAATCTTATATTTTCCTCCTCGCTGACACTTGAAATAATTCCTATATAATCCTACTAAGTTTCTAATAATAAGAACCACCCCACCTCTTGCTTTCTTTGCAATTATCTTTATTATTGTACACCAAAATTAGCTAGCTATCTGTCTTTCTACACTGAGCTTTTTAAGTGGCCTTTTAGTTAATGTTTTAAGACAAAAAAGAAAAAGAAAAAAAGATAGCCATGATGCTGACATGTGCAATAGAGTAGAGACTCTACACTCGTCATAAATTGAACTTTGTTTTCTTGGTGTGTTTTAATTATTTGGTTTGTATTTATTTCCAATATGCAATTTGTAAAAATTGCTTGCATGTTTTAATTTTTGTATGTACTTTTCAAACATTGTACAATTAAATCTCTGGTGCATCACATGCTTTAAGTTTTGAGATCATGTATAAACATCTAAGTTAGCTAGGAGATTGATAGTTTGTCTTATGATTATAGGTCATAATTCATGGGACATAAAATATTCAACTCAGATTTAATGTTTGCTTAATAATAGTAGTTGTATGTGTCTTTAACCATTCCTCGCAACACTTTATATTATCTTTATTAGGACCGTCACTAGATAAATCCGAAATTCTTTAAGATCAGGTTTAAAACTTATCCATATTCATTTAATGACTAGAACTTATCTACAGGTAAACGCTCGTAAATATTTTATTAGCTCAAAAAGGTTATCCATATTCGATATACATTCTCATGAGCATGCATGAACATTCCTACACAAACAAGTTTTTAGTTTTAATTGTCATCATCACAAGAGTGAAATATAAGTTTTCCTTCGAAACAAATTTATAATATAAAATCCAAAAAACAATAAAGAATAATAAAAAGTGTACATACTTCAAAGGACATAAGAATGGTATAAAAATCCATAAAAGAGACATGGCAAGGCTAACCATCCTACTTGATGTATGAACATTAATACATCTTTTATAAGCACATAACACTTATAATCAATATTAATACATCAAATGATGTATGAACGACCTTTAAAAGACTTTTTGTATATCTAAGACGTAGAGAGATGATGAACTTAGATTTTCACTTAGAGTTCTCGTATATTGAGGAATTCTTAGCTCAAAAAGACATTGATCTTGATATATTAGGTTTAACATGTTGCCTAGCCCAAAAAGATTGAGTCTAATATCTTATTAAACTTATCTACAAGCGTTTAAACCTTACATGTAACTAAGCTTATAAAAAATTATTGTGTAATTTCACCAAAATTTAAAGTTATTGGACTTAACATGGAGCCGGAGCCAAAAAAAACATTGAGTCAGATATATTGCCAAACTCATAGATACTTGAGCCTTGCATTTAATTAAACTAAAAAATAGTCAGAGTATGATATTTTACAAGACCTTTTTCTATAAGCCTTATCATGTCGATACCTTTTGCTATAAGCCTTTTATCATGTCGAGATTCTATAATAAATCTTCTTTTTCTTTCTCTTTTAGTTAGACTTTATAAAAACAAACCAGTGTAGAATATGTTAAAAAAACGCAACGCTCGAACCATCAACACACGTCCTTCAGCAGAAATATATTATAAAATAATATATCCACTTATTTATAACCAGATAAATGAGCTATTTTAGTTTTTTCTGTAATACCAAACGTGAAAACCATGTTTTGGCCGTATCAGCCAGCTGCTATAAATCATCCACCGCTAGTTAGGAATACGCGGCCGTTTTTGACAATGTCTTATCCGCGGAAAAAGTCATCGCTGAGATCTCTACAGTAATCTGCAAGTAATGCCAAAATGATAGTAGGTGCTCATTACTGAGCCCTGCATAGTTCACGGCATTATTAAGTAGAAAGCGCTCACTGGTAGGTTTCTATAATTTCCTCGAATCAGACGTCAATTATGTCCTGTGATTAAATATTATAAATAATAATATATTAAAAAAATTAATAAATAAATATTAAAAATCAGGTATGAATTGAGATTTTTAAAACTCACTTATAATATATACATAGCTCAATATAAATAATTAAGTTACGAGTATAAGGGTCTGTTTGGGAGGGCAGTTGCGGTTACTTTTAAAAGTGTTTTTTACTTAGAAATACATCAAAATGATATTTTTTTTTATTTTTTAAAAATTATTTTTGACATCAGCACATCAAAATGATTTAAAAATAAAAAAAAAATCATTTAAAATAAAAAAAAAACAAATTTTAAAGAAACCACGGTACAACCGCCGTCCCAAATAGGCCCTAAGTAATATTTTTCTTTCTAGTTGTTCCTTCACACTCACACTCATCTTGCATCTTCTTAATCCTTTTTCTCTATTCTCTTCTTTACATAAATTATAATTTTTGTAAGTTTTATTCCATGAAATGATGACGCATTTCACAATACCAATCTATTTTGTTTGGTAACTAATATGCGATGAGAGGATAAATCCAAATTTTAAAAATTCGGATTGAATTTTTATTTAGTCAAATCACAAACTTAAAAATACTTTATAGTTTTTTATGCTAATCTATCTCTGCATCGTATTGCATTCTAATTGTTTGATAAAATGCTTGACTATATTTATATGGATATTGTGATAGTTTTTTTATTGCCCATAATAAATACATTTTCAAGGTCTTAAGTGGTCTCAACGGTAGCAATTAAAGATTTGTTTTTTGATGGTCGAAGAATAAAAGAATTAATATGCTCAACCTATAAATATCTATAATTTTTTTAATCCAATTCAATATATTTAACCCGGTCCAAAAAAAATTAAATAAGTAATGTTTGTATTTCATAGAATATTAAAAATTTAGTTGAGTATAATTATAGAAAAAAAAAACTCGACCTGTTATATCCACCGATAGTGTAAATAAAACTAGATGATTAATTAAACATTAAAAGTGAATTATTGCTTTATCCTGTCTTTTACAAAGGGGGTGCTCTAATTATTTTAACAAACAATTAACCTGATCATGCTATCACTTTCAATCTACCCCAGCTGACCCCGACAAACTAAAGCCAACGCTCACAAACTACTGTTCGTTAGAAGCCAAAAAATGGACGGAGGAGATGCTTACTGCAGCTCGGAACATCAAGGCCCGGACCTTGTGTCTTTAAATTTACAATTCTTCATTATAAATAATGACCCACGTTGTGATTTTGGACGTAAAAGTGACCTCAAAATCGAACAAGACCCTCTATAAGATCTCACATTCCATCCCTGTCGATTATATTGCTTGTGTTTTCGAGGAGTATAGAGAGAGGATGGGTAGAAGTCCGAAAGGGGGGATAATCAGAGGAGCTTGGACTGCTACCGAGGACAAAATTCTTACAGAATATGTTAGAAATCATGGTGAAGGGAACTGGGCTAGGGTTCCAAAGGAAACAGGCAAGTTCAACTTTACAAGTTCTAGTAATTAGCTGGTCACTCGAACAGTTTATTTTGTTGTATAGCATGTAAAATTGCATGAGAAATATATTGTTAATGGTACAGGTTTGAAGAGATGCGGCAAGAGTTGCAGGCTTCGTTGGCTGAATTATCTAAAACCAGATGTTAAAAGAGGAAACATTGGCCCAGATGAAGAAGATCTCATTCTCAGGCTCCACAAGCTCTTAGGCAACAGGTTGATCTCCCCTCATCACCGTTAATTAATCAATACCAGCCCCTCTAAACAATATATATAGTTTCTCTTTTCATCTCATGATTAATAGCTCTAGTGATTAATCACAGATTTTTTACTGTTTTTCTGTGTACGTAGATGGGCTTTAATAGCTGGAAGGCTTCCAGGTCGGACAGACAATGAGATCAAGAATTACTGGAATTCAACCTTGAAAAGAAAGGTTCAAGCTGATGACAGTCAAAAGCAGCCTAGAAGAGGGAATGCAGCTACAAAAAAACAGACCAGAAAGACCCCAGCAGCATTGAATAAGGTGGCACCATGCACAGACAGTAGCCCTCCTTCACCACCAGACCTAGCTGAGAACAAAGAGGCTGGTCAGATTCTCACAGCATCCTCCATTGAAGGAGGAGCCTTGGAAAACTTTCTGATAGAAAATTCCAACTTAAATGACGAGCTTCTGCTATTTACTAATGATAATGACGCGCCCTGCAACTTCCTGATGGATCTTGGTGTGGAGCAGATGAGCTTCTCGGATTTGCTCCACACCGATATCTTCTCGAATAGCAACAACATGCATGTTAACGGGCCCACACCTTCTTATCCGGATGAAGCTTCTTTCTTCCCCGAGGCATTGCTGCAGAATTGGATATGTGAGGATGGCTTTGAACTTGAACTGGCTACGGGTCCTTGATGATCGAGCACTGCTTTCTTTCTAGCTAGTCCATTCATGGCGATTAATAATCATGTCTTCTGCTTCTTTCTTCTTTATCATTATCCTTTCTTGTTCCAGGTTATTGAGATTACATAAGGGGAGCAGTGTTCCCTCATGTATTCCCTCAAGCCTGCTTCAACATAGTTATTCCAAGTAGAATAAATTGGATGATCCCTGTATGGAGAAAACGGCGTGGTTTTAACTGGAACACAGATTTCCAATTTCTAACTGTAGTTGTCTCAGCCTTAAATATGCTAAATACGGAATGAGATCCTCACTTTTATTTTAGTAGCATGATTTGCACATAATGTTCACCGTTACCACCAAAAACTCACCAACGAAGCTCTGGATTGATAGAGGCCCCATGCTTTGAGACTCCGTCCCGCCCTTCTCTGAAATAAAATGAATGCCCGGAATCATCGTCCCATGAATTACGTTGATTTCCACAAAACTGAGCTCTCTTTTTGGTCACGAGATGATATAAATATACGAGAGATGTGTATAATCCAGCACCATTCAAGCAAATTTTTAGCTACTAAACCAACCTTCATGGACATGTGACCGCAGTGCAACCACGTTTTTTATAAATTTTATTTTTATTATAAATTATTATTACTTTTTAATATTTTTAGATTGTTTTTAGAAAATAAAGATTATATTATTTTAAATTTTTAATATGTTTTAAAATAAAAAAAGTACTTTAAAAATAGTAATTATGGGGGCTCTTGTCTCTGTCTTCGAACAAATAGACTCGTCATGATTCAGACAGGACTTTATAAGTCAATTATTGGTGACAGAAAAAAAGAGAGTTACCTTTCACGTGGTTTTTTAAGTATGCACGTTTTATGGGTACAAAATCTTATATGTCTGGTGCCAAAACTCAATTCTATTTATTTGAATTCAATAAAAAAATTTATTTGTTCCCCCAAGCAAAAAGTATTTGCTTCATTTAATTGAATTGCTTATTTAATCTTTTATTTTTTATTGGATGTAAAATTGCGTTTATCCTTTGCATGGTAAAATATAAAATTATATCCCAATTGTTTTTGGTAAGTGCTTTAAGAAATGAAAAAGGAAAAATAATTAAAAAATTATCAAAATCACATTTATACTAAAAACATGGTGAAAGATAACATTTTTCCATAGTCACAAAAAATAGGCTTATAAAAAAATGAAATGATGAAAAAATAGAGAGAGAATATGTACAGTAGGAAAATTAAGAAAAAAAATTACAAAATTAGCATATGCATTTAATAAAACTAAACGATAATTGTATACATCAATAAATATTAAAAAAAATTATCAATAATAATCAAAGACTAAAGTAGAAAAGTGAGAGATGGATGTAGATAAAGAAACATGATCTCACAATCTCTTATACTATTTAATTTTTTTATTTAATTATATATCAATATTTTAAAAAAAAATCTAATCAAAACAAAATAATTATATTATATTGGAGTTGATTTGATGTGACTCGTTTAACCTTGCATGTACAAACACAACATAGCACCCGTTTGGGTAACCAGCACGTTTGCCGTTTGCCATTTGGGATGAAGGTTTAGAGCCGTTAGCCTGTTTGGTAACAACAAAACTCCATTTAAAATGAGTGGGACCCACGGTTTTTTAAGTCCCAAACGGCGTTTTTTGAAAAGCACCTGGGAGGTGCTTTTCAATCGCCGTTTCAAGCCAAGTTTCACCATCTGCCTACAATAATATATCCGTTGAAAAATCTTTACCCTTCTGACCTTTCTTTCTTCTCCGTCTGCACAAACCACATCCTCTCGTCTACAACCTCCATTTTCTCTCCTCTGCAACTACCAACCGACGAGAGAGATCGGGGTGAGTGCAGGTGGAGAAGAAGAGAGATCCTTTGTGCGGCGCAAGGCAGAGGGAGGGGAAGAAATAGCTAGCAAGACAAGAAAGTGGCAGAGGTTGTGCTGCTAGGAGCTGGAGCTGTCAAGAGACGAGGAAGAGAGGAGATGAGTGTCTGTGTGTGGGCAGCGCAAGGCAGAGGGAGGGAGATGTGTGTGTGTGTGTGTGTGTGGGGGGGGGGGGGGGGGGTTGGGAAGTAGGGTTCGGGATGGGTTTTATAATTATAATAATAATAATAATAATAATTATATAATTATTATTATTATAATAATAGTTAGCATAAAAAAAATAGAGATTTTAATTTGTAATTAATTTGATTGAATTATTTATAATGAAATGTATTTTAATTAATTATGTTTAAACTTATTAGTTACTTGAAATATATTATTTAGTGTGATAATTTTAGTAATTGATAATTATATTTTTAGTTTGATGGGAGAATAAAAAATAATATTTGTTTTTTCATGAATTATTAATTACATAATATTATTATCATTATTAAATTTACAATATTTAAAAAAATTATATATATATATATATATATATATATACCCTTTTAAGTAATTTCACAAGTTAAAAGCAGTTTGGAAAGTTTGGAAACCAAACACCAAAACTCCTTTTTCTTCAACCTTCAACTCAACCACAGTTTTAACCAAACACTTTCCATTTTAAAAACTCCATTTTTAAAACTCTATTTTTTCAACCACAACCGCAACCGCTACCGCCCTCCCAAACAGGCCCATAGTCATTCCTTTCAAAACCAACACACATTAAATACGTAACAATACTAATGAGGACAAAGTTAGCACAGGAAATATAATTGAAATAATTGAAATAATCTAATAAAAAATAAAAAGTTATATATTAACCTTTTAAACCCATGATTTGAGTCATTGAACCTGATGCACCAAATCTAAAAAAAATATGAAACTCAATATCTAATAAATTAAATATTAAATAAAAAACAATTAAACTTTAAGAAGAGGCAAAATGATAAAGACATAGAAATCAAAACTAAGAAGACCAAATTTGAAAAAACAACAATAATGAGAACCATAATGTATTTATCAGGTTTGGAGAGAGAAATGAAGGGGGGGAAGAATCACCGATGATAAACCGATAACATCTGTCACTCTAAATAATTTTTTTTTTGACAAAAGCTCATTTTTTAGAACCTGGAGTCACAACATATGCGGGGCGAGTGATTTCATTTTTCACACGGATAGTGAAGACACAATCCATCTTATGTATGCCTTAATTGTAGATGAATTAAGGGTGTATATTTAAAGATGTATCTCATCCTACATGCTATTTGTTGATGATCATGTAGCTCTCATAAGCTGGCACAAACCAAAAGTCATTGTTAAGCACTATCCTCAAAATCAAAATAAAAATTGGGTACTCTAAAGATGATTTAATCATAATCTTGTCCCTGCAATTTATCAAAGCAATTACTTAATCCCTATAGTTTAAAAAACAATAAAATAATTCCTCAGACAGTGTCAACCATGCTTAATTTAGTAGTATTTTGTTAAAAAAAAAATTAATTTTTGAAAATCACATTAGACTAATTAATTTGTTTTGATAAACTACAAGGACTAAATCAAAATTGACTTCTCCAAAGTCCAAAGCACCAAGGTTTCAAGTCAAATATGATGAAATTGTAGCACGCACCTTGCAATGTAGCATCATCACTATTAAAGGGATTGCAGCAAACAAAAGATACTGAAAGACAGGAGAGAATTAAAGCAAGGAGCAGATCAGGAAGGGGAGGTGAAATCTTTTTTGAGTAAAAAAATCAGGAATGGTCATTTGAGATGCATCCTTGGGAAGTAATCATCACACTGGAGTATCTTAAATCACATTGACTTTTAGAAGTTTTGCAAATGTATCACTTGATAGAGTCAGCACCAAAACAAGGAGGGGATTGCATTATCTACTTTTTAATTAATAACTATAGTGGAATGATTTTTTTCAAATTTGGATTACAAACTTTGAGAATGCAAATAACTAAATAAGGTCCAACCTTCTGCTTAAAAACCAAGTAGATTTGATTCAAAATGAAACAAACTGTGGTTAGATGAAATTCATGTTCCACCATCTAAGAGAATGTCCAGAATTTATCCTCCTCTATAACAATTAACTCTAACAACTGACTATATCGCTTAGTATATAAAAATATGTTACTAGTTTGACCAGTCAATTCCGGCAAAACTTGAATTCTAAGTCGAACAAATATTAGCATGAAGGAGCTACATACTATTTGCCTCAAATTCATCGAAAGTATTTAAGAAGAACAAGTTTCTTGCTATTAAAACTGATATGAACATAGTATTCTATTCAACAACGCTTACCCTCGATTCTCGATTTCTTCGTCACCACCATCATTTAGTTGTCCATCATCCTTTTGCTTATCATCTTTGTAAACACCTATATCCGGCTCACTGCTATCTTCTTCTAGTTCTGTGTTTTGGTCAGAAAGTCCATCGAACTCAAATCTCGAAGAGCCCATTTCAGAACTTTTTACGCTCACACCAACGGGAGTCGTTACATTTGCAAGGTGGTCTCTCCTGACAGAAAAGGCTTCACAAAGCTCTGTATAGCCTTGCTTTTTGATGCCAAGCTCAATGTCACTTGATGGCATATAGGTAGTGTTAGGAGGATAGTTAATGAGAGTTCCTGAGTATAGTTGATCCAATTGATTAAAATAAGAACAGGTTTTGGATCGCGCAGACCCCCTCTTTGGACTTTCTCTGGCTTTTCGAAAGTATTTGTTGATGTTCTCCCACTTTTCTTTGCACCTCTTGGCGCTCCTTTGATAGCCCATTGAACTCATTAAAGAGCTTACCTCTTCCCAAAGAGGACCCTTTAAGCCAGGTTCTTGAAACTTAATCTCTATTCTACTTCTAACTTGGATCAATGCCTCGACTTCATATTTAGGCCATCTGCTATGGCTGTCAGTTTTCGTAGGTGTAATTTCTTTGACGGGCTCATTTGAAATTTCTGGTTGCAGCAATGGCGGAGCCATTCTAGAAAGAAGATCGATACTCTGGCCTGTGATCTTCTCTATGTAAGAAACAATTTGAGCCTCTCTTCTTGAAGCTGAAGCCCGCTCATGTGCTATAGAAATGGCTTCTCTGCTATACTTTTCAGCCTCTTGGCATCTCCATGTTGCTTCTCTCTCTGCCCTTTCTTTATCCATTCTCTCAATCACTTCCAAGAACTTCCTATGCAATATTTCTTGGTGATTCATCACTTTCTTCACCGAGTTCTCAAAGAACCCAGCCATGTAATTTAATTTCTCCTTCAATTTCCCTTTTCTCTTCCTCTTTCGGCACCTCCTCAATGAAGCTTCCTCTCCAATCGAATTCTCTGACCCACGATCAACCCCAGTTACATTATTGGCAGCACCATAGGCACCGACATTTTGCCCATTTGAAACACTAAAAGGCATTGAAAGACCCGCATTAGTTGGTGAATTGTCGCATGTTAGAACAGAACCAGATCCTGTTTGATTAGCTTCAGCAATCTGTGCAAGACTATAGATAGCTTCAAGCTCATTAAAGAGAGGACATTTACTTTCCAAATTCTTGCACCCCTCACTACTTTCATCAACTACTTGGTCCATCTCTAAAGGCCTAAAGTAAATACTTTTGCTTTCATTAACTTCTTGCTCCTCACTTCCATTCCGCTGCTTATTGAGTTGTTTCCTGTAACATTTACACGAACACATGAATGACATGACATGGTATCCACTTTATAAATAGTGAAGTAAACAAAAAGTCAATGTTTAGCAATAAATTACCAAAAGGGTTCTTTGATAGTGGTAGAATCTTCCTGGGGATGCCAAGAATGAGGCATAAAAATGGCATGTGGTGGATTAAAATGCACATTCCCATCATGAAAAGTAGCAGTGTTGGTGGTAGTACAGGCAGCTTCCTCTTGATTATTCAAAGCACCAGCCTTTTTGTTGCCACTGCCTTCATAATTGCGTCCCCACTTGAAATTCACAGAAAATAACGATGGGTTTTGAGGTGCAACTTGAACTTGGCTTTGGCGTTGTTGTTGTAGTTGAAACAACTGGTGGTGTTGCTGCAATAAAACCTGATGAGGGTGTTTATGTTGTTGTTGGTGGTGGTGCAAGTGGGGCTGGTAAGGATAGTTTAAATTTTGAAAATTGGGAATGGGTAAAACTGATGGTGAGCAAGAAAAATCATCTTCCATCAAATGTTGTTGCCTATGTTGTTGTTGACGATGATGATCGGTGTTTGATAGTCCATAACCAGGCTGCATTTCTTTCTTTTTCTTCTTCTTTTTGAGTGGGTTGTGACCAAAAGAAACAGTAGCGCTTCGTTGTTCTCAGAGAAGAAAAAAATGGGAGCAAGAAATGCTAAAAACAGGGGAAGTTACGGGGAGATATTATTTTCACTAGATAAGACCGATCGAAAACCTAGACGCTAGTTAGATTGGAAGGAGGTGAAGTGTACAGAGAGAGAGAGAGAGAGAGAGAGAGGCTGTTACATGGAATATATCTTCTTTCTATTTAGGGTTTTTGTGATTGGCTAACCCCTGTTATATGCCTAGTAGATAACATTGTTATTAAGAGATATTCTGAAACTCCTGGTATTTTCATTGGAATCAACCGCTACCTTTTTGTTCTCATTTTTATTCCTAGATTTTTTATTTATAAAAATTAATAAAATATTATCAAAAGTGTAAAAAATGTGGAAACCGCATCATCAATCTCAAATTTATACGAAAAGGTTATTTTGACTTTTTTTTCCCTTTATAATCTCTTTAATTTTTGTAATTTTAATTTTATTCTAAAAATCTACTTCTTTACCATTTTAGTTTATTTGATAGATGAGAAAGAAAATAACCTGAAAATAATGAAGATAAAAAAAAAAAAGAGTTGTTAATATAATTAGGCTCTCATCTTTGTCCAAAATTCCAACTTGATTTTCTCACCACGTCAATCCTCTTACTATTATTATTTTTTATTTCAATTATTTATATTTTGGAAGGGAAAAGTAATGTTTTTAAAAATAACCTAAAAATAGGATATGAAAGTATATGTTATGATTGCTTTTGACTTTTGAAACTAGCTAAAATGGTAATTGATTTTTACT